>OZ023262.1:167751945-168079445 GCA_964006375.1 Tillus elongatus
GTGCGCAAAAAAATTAAGGGGGTCATTCTACTTGAAAAACTATGGGAAAAGTTTGTATTGAGTGGGTCGGCAAATGCATCGTTTTTGAGATACAGGGTGTCAAAGAAAGATTTTCCCCCAGTTTTTTGACGATATATCAGGAACGGTTTGAGATACACAGCTCAACTTTTGTACATATCATACCATTGATATTAGCTACTTTTTTAATGCTAATTAATTGTTTTGTTTTTGTATGGCAGTGGCGGAGATTTTGGGGTTACGTGAGTTTTTTTTGTCCGTAAGTTCTACGACACTGAGAAAATTTACATTTTGGAAGCTCATTTTAAACCCCCAATGTTCTCTACATAATAAAAGATGCTCTTTGTCAAAAACCCTAACGTGGACCGTTTTCGAGAAAAATTACATTTTATAATGAAAAACATGAAAAAACTAGGTAAGTAGTGTTATTTATACCTAGTTTTGTGAAATAAATTTTTTAGTAAATTTTTATTAAATAAAATTCACTTATAGAGAGGTATCGATGATGAGACTTTGCAAAGGTCAGTTTCAATATATATATATATATATATATATATATATATATATATATATATATATATATATATATATATATATATATATATATATATATATATATATTGATATAAGTATCCAACCGATAACTCAACAAATAATTAACCTATTTTGATGAAACTCGGCAGGTACCTTTCTTTTATTAATGGCTTCGATGAGTTCGTTACCCAGAAAAATCCGACAAGGTTTTCCGGAAAAATTTTGAGTTTTCTTTCAAAAAATATTTTTTTCTCCGAAAATTACAAAGCTGTTTTAATGAAATTTAACAGATATGTTGCCTTGGTAGAGACCTTACTACTTACCAAAATTCAACTTTCTAAGTTTATAGAAAATTGAGTTATTTAAATTTTGAATTTTCTTTTAAACAAAATTTTTTTATCCGAAAATTACAAAGTTATTTTAATGCAATTTGGTCGACACCTTATCTTAGGAAAGACCTTACTACATACCAAAATTAAACTTTCTAAGTTTATAGAAAATTGAGTTATTGAAATTTGAGGCATTTAATATAAATTCACTACCATATCGCACTTCCTGCGCCCTGAACTTTTTTTCATGTTGCTTCTGTTCTTTTTTATGTTTTTCATTATAAAATGTAATTTTTCTCCAAATCTCACGTGAAAAAATAGCAAAATGATTTTTTTTACAAAACTCTCAGAATAACACCACCAGATTTTTCATGTTTTTCATTATAAAATGTAATTTTCCTCGAAAACTGTTCAAAATTGGCTTCCAAAATGCCAGTTTTTGCAGTGTCAAAAGTTAGGGACAAAAACTTCGCGCAACTCCAAAATATCTGCCACTGGCATTAAAAAAAGTTAGCATTAAAAAAGTAGCTAATACCAATGGTAAGATATGTATGTACAAAAGTTCAGCTCTGTATCTCAAACGGTCCCTGAGACATCGTCACAAACTGGGGAAAAATTCTTTCTTTGATAACCTGTACGCCAAAAATGGTGCAGTTGCGAACCCACGTTAATAGAAACCTTTGGCAATCGTTTTTCAAGTAGAATCACCACATCATTTTTTGCTCACAATTTCTGGAAACCTGTATATTTATTCAATACCATGTATATTTTTTTCTAAGCATTTTAGGGCATTTTTTTCTAGTTTTCTTCCATAATAATGTCTTCTATAGACTGATAAAGTCCTGCGAGAAAAAATTACTCATTCTGTGTCAATTTATAATAAACAATGTGTAAGTAACTAGGTAACTCTTTATTACTCTTATATATATATATATATATATATATATATATATATATATATATATATATATATATATATATATATATTCCAAATTGTATTTCAGCAAAACCCATTGGAATTGTTGCTCCAATACCTAGTCCTCTAGTAATACCTTCTACATCCGAAATTTTACCGCCTTCACCTCCGGCTGCTCAGTTTACTTATGCACAAAGAACTAGACTTTTACGAGCAACGAGGCGGCTGAACTTCTCAATAGAAGATGCGACTGAAAATACTGATAACAACAGGGACAACCGTAACTTATTCGATGACGGTTCCAGTACAGATAGTAATTATGTTCCTAATACTACATCTGAAGAAGAATCAAATGACGAATCTGTGCCTCAGAATCCACAACTGAAGAGCTTTCTAAAGGACTCCGTTAGGATGATAAAAAAGAATAAAATTAAACTGACGATCAAAAAGAAGATCACTGCTCCTATTCAGAATTCATCAAACTCAACACCGATCGCTACATCCGAAAGCGAGCCTAGGGGAAAAAACGCCACAGTTATAAATAATATTCTCGAAGTCAATAGTTCAGAAGATACCGTATATTTAAAAACAGCAACGAGAAACAACAATAAGAGAGTTAGAGATAAGGAACATTCATGTTATTTTTGTTCGAAGTTAGTTATTAACATGGCCCGGCACTTAAAGCAGAAACATGGTAATGAAACGGAGGTTTTGAAAATATTGGCATTGGAAATAAAATCTAAATCGAGGCGTGATGCATTTACTGTGTTGATAAGGAGTGGCGACTTCAACCATAACGTTGAAGTTTTTTCTTCAAATTGTGGTGAGCTGATACTAGCCAGAAGACCAACTGAAACTGAAATGAAAACAACTTCTTATAAAGATTATGGTCCTTGCCCACAGTGCCTAGGTTTTATGATCAAAAGGCATTTATGGCATCATTTAAAATACGGATGCATTATTGCAAAAGCAAAAGGCTCTAAGTTTAATTTGGAAAAGAAACAGGGCACACACATCACCGAAAGTAACGCTATTGTTAATGGAATTCTGGGTGGCAAGTTGTCATCAGAATTTACAGTAGGTATTTTAAGTCAGTTTCGAGATCATGAAATTTCTGAAGTTTGCCGGAAAGACAGTTTAATTTTGAAGTATGGGGCCTTTCTGTATGAAAAGTATTGTGACACTCAGGCAGAACTCATTAGACAGTCGATGCGCCAACTGGCACGTTTTCTAATCGAATTTAAAAAGATAGCCAACGTAACAAATTTATGCGAGGCTCTTAACCCTGAAAACCTTGACTCAATCATACTTGCTACAAAGATCCTATGTACGGAAACTAAAGAAACAATGAAAAGGAGTGAATTTAAAACACCGTCTCTAGCCCTGAAAATTGGATACGGATTGAAAAAGTGTATCAGTATAAGGCGAGGAGAAGTATTGAGAAGTGGAAACCTGAAAAACAATGAGCGTCTTTTAGCTTTGTCGACATTAATAGAAATGGAATGGAACACGAGAATATCGTCTAATGCTTTGGCTACCCTATACAATAGAAAAATAAATGCGACTGAATTGCTACCCATAACTGATGATTTAGTTCAATTATCCAGTTATTTAAAAATTGAAATAGCAGAGTCCAGAAGTTCCGTTAAATATATGCCTGATATTGCTGAGTGGAGTAAATTAGCCTCGCTTACATTAGCTCGCCTAATTTTATTCAACAAACGAAGGTCAGGAGAAGCATCAAAAATGACAGTAAGACAATATGTAGAAAAACCGATGTGGGATGATCAAAATACAGGCGAATTAAAAAAATCACTCTCAGATTTCGAAATAAAATTAGGGTCGTCGTTAACTTTAGTGAATATAGTAGGCAAACGAGGCAGAAAAGTACCAGTCATCTTAACAAAAGAAGTAAAAAATGCAATTGACTTGCTATTAATTACAAGAGATAAAGTTGGCGTATCAAAAAAAATATATTTGTTTTTGCATCCAAATCTGATGTTGGACATTTAAGAGGACATGATGTATTAAAAAAATGGTGTATTGAAGCTAAAGTAAAGAGCCCTAGTTTAATAACGAGCACCAAACTCCGAAAATATGTTGCCACTGTTTGCCAAATCTTCAATTTATCCGAAAACGAACACGACTGGCTTGCCCGACACGTAGGTCACGATATAAGAGTGCACCGAGAATTTTATCGTTTACACGAAAATGCAGTTGAACTGACCAAAGTTCGGTGGAACAAAAATAGGTAAAGACTGTTTTCTAAGAAAGCTGCTCATAATATTAATTATATATTTTATTGTTTTAGGCATGCAAGCAGAGAAAGAAACAACATTTAACTCGTCTACAAAATCAAGTCAAGGTAATAAAGGGTTGATTAATGAACTTTTTTTTTACAAAAACACAACTATAAGAAGTATGTATACACAGTTAGTCGCATATCCTTTTCCATGTATGAAAGTCTCTTTGTTTTTTAAAGAGTTATAGGCTTGGTTAAATGAGACAAAAGTTGCGCTATCCTCATACTTATATTAATAAGATCATTAGATCTGAAAGAAATTTCGACTAACTTCATCAGTCTTTGTAAAATAGGCAATATTTCATTTTTTTATTATCCATTCGTCAACGCAAAGGATGACTGCTATACACTATACAATTTTTGTTTTGTTTTTGTAATTTCTAAAATTTATGATCGTCTACAGAACTGCAAAATTTAAGATTCAATACAGAAGCTGTATTTCATAGCGAAAAAGAATTTCATAGGACTAATTTGGCTATGTTTTGATAAAATTTTTAGGGAGATTCTGTCTGCAAGTGCGTTAGATGTCGTCAGCGGCAAGGTTTAAGACCAAATGGAATCTGTTTTACGCAGAATCTCCACCGATTAAACTTTGTCATGTTAGACCTGCGCGTTGAAAATTCCATAGCATTTGCAAATATAACATCCAGAAGAATTTCTAATAGGCTATACATCGAAAATTGTAAAGTTTCAATGTAAATTTTATTTTTCGCAGCTAAAAAGAAATTAAAAGTACGACCATGGAGTGTTGAAGAGAAGGCCATAGTATTCAAATTTTTCAAACTATGCATCAAACATGGAAAAGTGCCAGGGAAAACCAAATGCAAAGAAGTAATAGAACAAAATAGTATACTGCAAGCAAGATCATGGACTGATGTAAAATTCTGTGTTAAAAATCAAATTACTAAAATTAAAAATATGGACAAAAATTTGAGAAATTCTCAGACAATGTAACGTTATAATGTTAATATAATAATAATATTTTAATAGCTATCGGGTAAGTTAGGTGTAATTGGCCATATAATACAGGCAATAGAGAATTTGTTTCTGCACTAAACTACAGGAGTAATTTTTTTGATACATAGGTTCAGAATGACGTACTGAATGTAAAAACACAAAATCTTTACAAATTAAGAGGGCGGAAGTGCCGCCATTTTGAGAAAAACCGTTTCGACCTATATCTCCGTAATCGTGCACTTTGGGCTAAAAATGGTAATGACCGTTTACAACTTATACTATTAGGATTCATTTATTGACTTTTTTACCTATATCTTGGTTAATAATTGTTTAAGAAATAAAATGCTTATAACTTAATTCGACAAATTTCCTACAACTCTTACTTAAAACTTTTTTTTCTAAAATTAATATTTTCAAAGTTATAACGCGTTAATTTCAAAAATCCTGTGCCTAGACGAATGACGCCAGTATATATATATATATATATATATATATATATATATATATATATATATATATATATATATATATATATATATATATATATATATATACATATATATATATATATAAATGTGTGTGTGTGTGTGTGTGTGGCCAGATGTTGGATGACTCAGTTTTCAAGCCCATACTGGCGTCAACCCTCTAGACACAGGATTTTTGAAATTAACGCGTTATAACTTTGAAAATATTAATTTGAGAAAAAGAAAGTTTGAAGTAAAAGTTGTAGAAAATGCATCGGTTGAAAAGTTAAGTTATAAGTGCTTTATTGTTTAAACAATTAATAACAAAGATATAGGTAAAAAAGTCAATAAATGAATCCTAATAGTCGTATAAGTTGTAAACGGTGAGTGATACAAAAAAAATTATCTAATAAAAAAGAAATCCAATTATCTACAATAAAGGTCATTACCATTTTTGGCCTAAAGTGTACGGTTACGGAGATATAGGCCGAAACAGTTTTTCTCAAAATGGCGGCACTTCCGCCATCCTAATTTGTAAGGATTTTGTGTTTTTACATTCAATACGTCATTCTGAACCTATATATCAAAAAAATGACTCCTGTAGTTTAGTGCATTATGGACAACGGGTTCCTCTATTGCCTGTACTAATAGACATAATGCAATAAAACAAGCAGGTTCAATCAGTCCAAGAGTATATTAAAATAATAATGGATATATTTTCAATTGGTTTCGGGATATTGGCCTATCCTCAGGACAACTAAAGTGAGAAAAAACAGTATAAAGTGAATGTAACTAAATATGATAAAACTCACTTGTCAGTTTAACAAAGGTCCGTAGGTGAGGTACAAACTATACAAAATCATAATAAGTATGGTACAATTCAATAATAAAGGGCGTAAGATGTAAAATTGATTTTTTTTTGATCTGGTCAATAGTTTTATTGCTTTTGTGATCCATTTTACATCCTACCTTTATTATTGAATTGTACAATTATTATAATTGATGTGCTTGTACCTCAACTATGGACCTTTCCTAAACTGACGATTGCGTTTTACCATATTTTGTTACATTAATTTTATATTGTTTTATCTCACTTTAGAGTTGTGCTCAGGATGGGTCAATAGCCAGTCAAAAACCGGTCGACAAGATATTTCTTATTGTTTTAATACACTGTTTGACCTATTGAACCTGCTTTGTTCATCTGCAACCCTTTCCTTCCCAAATTGTTAATTTTTATTTTCAGTCGACAGACTAAATGGTATGAATACAAAATTTTTATATCGCTTGATTGCTACAATGTATTTTTCGAAATCAGAAATAAATTTTTATTTTAAAATGTGCTTTGAATTTCATTTAAATGTAACAAATAAATATCGCAAATTTTGTAGTTAGTAATGAAAAGTTTCTATTGCAAAAGGTAAGTATCTCCTATTGCCAAACATGTGGCTTCAGACACCACAGTTAATGAACAATCTGCACAGTGTAAACAGGATGTCGGAGCTAATGGAGTAAAAGTAAAAGAGTGTGTTAATAGAATATCACTATTAACTGATCATTCTAGTTTGTAAAATAAAATGCCATCTTTAATAGATATAAATAATCTCTGAAATATACGTTATGTTTGTGTTTTGTTTCTTTTAACATCGGCCTATTTCCACGACTATGGCCAATCACCGACGCAAGTGAGCAGTTTCACCTCACTATCCTGGAAATTTTGCCGAACCCCTGCCTTTCTGTAAGGAGGGTAGGGACCTTTATCGTGTCCAACATCGCATGGACACTGGACCGACGGCTTTACGTCCCCTCGGAAGAGCGGAACATGCAGACATTGAACTTGCTCAAATACAATGCCAGAACCTCGGTTGATGTTAATTTTACAG
The DNA here is from genome assembly GCA_964006375.1 of Tillus elongatus. Lineage (NCBI taxonomy): Eukaryota > Metazoa > Arthropoda > Insecta > Coleoptera > Cleridae > Tillus > Tillus elongatus. The sequence continues at coordinate 167,759,346 of OZ023262.1, forward strand.
TTTGTACTGAAAAAGTGAAAGGAGTGCCCTGGGATCGAACCCAGTACCCTTCGGTTCAGAGGCACACGTTCTTACCCCTGAACCACCGAGGTTCCTGAAATATACGTAATAGGGATCATTGCTAAAAATGCTTAAAAATGTATGATAATAATTTCTACATTTTGCATACCTGTTTTTCTCAGAACCCTCTTAATTTAATTAAGAAACCCTTTATATGTACACCCATGGACAAAATTATCGCATATTTTAAAATTATCATTTTTTTTTTATTGGAGTTGCATTAACATTAAGTGACGTTTAAAGGTACAACATGGCAAAATATTTAATTCTGTTGTTTCATCAGACTATTATTTATCAATTAAAGTTACTTATTTTGATAATTCAATACAAGATGTTATTTGCTAGTGTAGGTTTTGATAATTATGAAAAAAAAATCCAATTAAATAAACAAGTATTACACAAAAAATATAATAGTTTTTTGGACACTTTGTAAATCGTTATTGTAAATTTGAGGTCACTAGCACATAAGTATTAAAAAAATACCTTTGAAATGGCCATCATTTAAATATCTTTAAATATTTGTATGGTAAGAACATAATACATTAAAGCTAAAAGTGCAAGCAAATATTCAGTTTCTACTGGAGGAGAATTTGACTTAGTACTAGTGTGTGAACTGCAGAGGGCGCTTCAGTACACGATGCCACGATGCCACTTGATGGTTAGAAAAATGGTATTACTAACCAACATGTGGCATCCTAAAACACACTGTGACGTAGGGATTATTAATGTGAAATGGACAATCAAAATGTATCAAATGCTTCCTTGTCTGATTCTCAAGCGGTAAATTTGAACTGGCGCCACTCTGAATTCATTTGCCTTTGAAAATTCATTATTTATCTGTGGCATCCCAGTGTAAGATACCACAAGTAGAACGGATGCCACAGCTTAGCATATTTCTCACACAAAATGCCACACTTAATATCCCACAAGAACACACACACACACTCACACACAGACACACACACACCTCATGATATATCATCGACTATGGAACCTTCGGTTTCTCCATGCAGAAATGCTCCCGCACCTTGTGCTGGTCACGTACGTCCATGAATTTCTACGATACACACGCTCGTTAAAAAGATATTACCCGAAGAGTAGTTGTGGCACCAGTGCCATAGGAATGTGCAAACAAACTCAATACACAAAGGTGCCAAAGGTAATGTGAACCCGTGATAAATTCACACAATGATGCCACTATTTGATTTGCGGTGTTGCCAATAAATGCAATTCTTTACTATGGCCAATATTAATGTGTAACAAATTTCATCTAACAATATAGATACTAATTCTCATTTCGGAATGCATGTTGCGATGTTGGAATTTAATACACTTGGTTTATAGTGAATTTTCTTTTAAAAAAATTCACTGTGGAGATACCGACTTTTGAATTTTGAAAAAATTCTTCAAATGAGGGCTAATTAGTCCCTTAGAACACATATCCGGGGTCGGTTTTAATTTTTATATGTTTATATATATATATATATATATATATATATATATATATATATATATATATATATATATATATATATATATATATATATATATGTATATGTATATGTATATGTATATATATATATATATATATATATATATATATATATATATATACATATACATATATATATATATATATATATATATATATATATATATATATATATATATATATATATATATATATATATTCGTAGAAAAAGTTCGTTATTGAGGACACCGCGACTTTTGAATTTTAAAAAGGTTTCTTCAAATGAGCGTCAACTAGGCCCCCCAGGATCCATATCCGGGTTTACTTGCAGTTTTGATCTGTTTACATATATTCTGGGTGACGCATCTCTACGGTAAAGCTAAAAAGTTGTATAGGTTAATTATATGGTGTCTTAAGCTGCATCTTATAAAACTATTTTGACAATCACAGGCTGGCTCATAAGTCGTTGGTGATCCCTACAATTGTCTTTTTCGAACATATAATATTATTCTATTTTTGCATTTTTTATTGAAATATGATGCAGGTTTGTAATTTAAAAAAAATCGAGACGCAGTAAGTGTGTTTTGGTAGCGAATTTTCATTAAATTATTCAAATTTCAATAACCAAATTTGCTATTAACCTAAAGCTTGTTGGCTAGGAAACCAACATTTTAAGTTTATTTTCGGAAAATTTTTGTACACCTTCAAACAGTATGTTATTTTGATAAAATATGGTACATTGTTTCTACTATATAGGCTATACCGATAACCAGATTGAAGTCTGCTTGCATTAGAAATACATATTTGCTATTAAAAACATTTTTATGACTATTCACTTCCATAACGCACTTGCTGTGTCCAGATTTTTTATTTCATTACTGGCTAGACATAATCCAATTACAATATTTATAACTGCTAACTTTTCACCTAAAACATAATATGTAGGCACTGTGAAGAGATAATGTGGGTTTCCATAATGTTTAGCTATAAAGCGATATTTGCTAATTATTTCTCTATTAGCAGGTTCCGTAGTCGGTCCAGCATTTACGTTTATAGAAGATTTTTTCAAAGGGCCGCATCCAAGAGTTAAGATATAAAATAATTAGGAAGAGACCTTTTTCTTGAAATATAGTAATAACACCAAAAGTAGACAAACTCCGCACCCGGATATATATATATATATATATATATATATATATATATATATATATATATATATATATATATATATATTGTAGTATAATTATATGTTCTGTGTAATTTATTTTACCACTACAATTATCTTAATACAAGAGAAAAATTTGTGACCTTATTAAATTCATCCCAGGGTGGATTCAACTATTAATTAATAAAAAAAAAAAAACAAAACTTGATCTCATAAAAATGTGTTTTTATCGCCAATATTTGATTACTGTTAAATAAGCTTTCTTTCAATACCCATTACAGTCACTTCTGAACTCTTTGTATAATTCTATTATGACAAATGAAATTGACTTGGGCTTCTTATAATACTATACTTCTATTTCTTTAATTATTATGATTTTACTAACATTTTTCCTATTTCTATTTATCTCAAAATTTCCTCATAAAACTACTTACTTCTAACATATGTTTATATTAACTTCTCAACCTATTTCAGTACCTAATTATTTTCTATGCACAAGTAGTTCAATATATATTTTTTTTTTACTGTTCTATTTTTCCCGCTAAGATTCTTTCATTTCGTTTTACAAACGTCTTCAATTGATCCATTATTATTTATACACAACCCCATCCACTTTATTTTACTAGGTCTATCTAATATATTTACTGAGAATTATGAATCAACAAGCGAACTACAGTCTGTTTCTTGTGAACCTTTTACATATTTTAACAGTTGGAAAATAACATTTTTACTTGTTATAAATACCTCCTTTTTTTCTTCCTTCTCGGCTCTTTGTAATTCCCATTTAAACGAGGCTCTGCGTTTGGTGATGTCAAAGAGGTTGTATATGTTAGAGGGAACAAAGCCGAGTTTGCAGCCTGTCGATTTCCCACTCCTGTCACCGTCCAATCACAAACAAAATTTTGAATAACGCGCTAATGTGTTTTGTTTTGATTCGTTCCCCCAACCGCTCTTGAAGTTATTGTCAGCTGTCAACAAGTATTTGAAGTGTTTGTTGATTTGCGATTAGAGGTTATCTTGTGTGTTTTGCCGTTTTTTAGCAGTGTTTTAAGAGTGTAAAAGTTAAAAAATGCCAAGGTGTATTGTGAAGAACTGTATGTACAATAAAAGTGCCAATTATGAAAAGGATAAAGCAACTGTGCATTTATTTCGGTAAGTTGTTTACATGTCTTCTGTTTCCTTGTTTGGCGCCAAATGTTTATTGGTTTTCACAGGTCCGTATTTACACATTGTATTGCTTTTGTTAAATCTTTAGCATTTATTATTGTCAATTGTGTTTTTTTAAGAAATAAAATCTTAATAATGCATTATTTATTGAATATTTGTAATGAAATTAAGCATTTTGTTTGGCAATTATTATTTGAATTAGATGTATTTACCTATGTAGTTCCAGTAGAAGCAGAAAAAAAGTAGAATAGTTTCGTTTTATCTATTACTGCATCTTTCTAGAGGTTCAGTCACTGATAAAGTAGATAATTCGAGATATTATTTTCAGATTTCCCAAAGCTGGTGAAAGATACGAGGCTTGGAAACGAGCATTAAATTTAAGCGATGAAGATATTTTTATGAACTCAAATGTGTGCAATTTACATTTTACCGAGGAATCTTATGATTTAGAAAAATCACCTTTTGCAGTATACTTAAAAAAAAGTTCTATACCTGTATTGGTAAGTACTGAATCAAGGTTATTAATTTATGTAACTATTAGTGATATATATATATATATATATATATATATATATATATATATATATATATATATATATATATATATATAGCCAAACAGCGGTTTTTCAATGGCACTGCTATCAGTGATGGCTATTTTTAAATAACAGGGACTTTAAACAGCTACTGCGATTGTGGTTTAGCCATTTACAATGCTGCATGTGCGTATGCTATTATTTTAAACACTTACAAGGTGTTAGTGTTAACCGCTTAATTGAAACCACAATATGATCTTCAGATAGCTTTTAAATTATATTAATTTTAAAACTACTCAGATTTTTACTATTAATAGAAGTTCTATAAAATTAGCATATTACAAGAATATACGATGAGAGAAATCTACATATTATTTTTATTTTAATATAATGAAAAAGTTGGAAGGCATATATATGCTACAGTTCGGTGCTGCTTTAATTTTAGATTCAGCAGGTTTTTCCATGATATAATGACTTACAAGATATATGAGATTGCGCATATGCCCCGTCCCCTCCTATGACATCACATGGTGAGTAACGTTATAGAAGGCCAACTACACACTTAACACAAAGTCATTCGCAATCAAAAAGTTTCTATACGTCAGTTTAATGTGGTTGAAGTTACATTCCATTCCATTTTTATATTACATATATATATATATATATATATATATATATATATATATATATATATATATATATATATATATATATATATATATATATATATATAAGTGAAGTATAATAATTAAGGGGAGCCCTGAATTAGCATTGGTGATACACACACAAACTTAAAAAGTAGAGAAGACGTTCGTAGACATTTACAGGGGGCGTTAACATTCATAAACTTGATTTGATCATCATGTCACATAATCATAGTATAGTATTCTGATCTTAAAAAATTAATTCCAGCTGTATGCACTCAAATATCAGTAAAATACCTAATTTGTTAAGGGGTTGTGATGAAACGTCAAACTCCACTGTACGACAGCATATTATTATTGCATTGGACTCACCACATGACGCCATGCGCGTGACGGTTCTAAAAATAGATAGTCTCATTATCATATCTCGCGTTATTTGTATCATGAGTTTTTCGTTTTCTACCTATAAGAAAAGGAGAAATGTTGTATTCTAATACTGGCGAGAAGGAAAGTATACAGATACTTCTACTCGCTCGCACAAACTGCGATTGCGTGTATTATGAATACAGCAATTGCTGTTTGTCATGGAGTTTTTAGTATAAGATGAATTTCATAGAAATAATTACTCTAATGATTTGTGTAAATCTCGGTTTTCACAATCGCTGTTGTTTTGTGTTTTAATAACAGCTGCTAACAGCGATCTTTTAATAGAAGCGATTAAATCACCGGTAGCTATATATCGCTCATCTCTAGTAACTATGCTACTAATTACATTCACGTAATATATTGTTATGATATTTATCGTAATTTAATTAGCCCTGCAAATTTACATTAATGGTATTCGTTTCAAATTTATTTATGCAGGTAACAAACAAGCCATCAACACAAGTCGTTTTTGGCGAGCAGCCAATGACTGATATAACTGCTATCAATGTGCCATTTGCAGCTGACCCGTCAACTAGTACTTGGTCTGGTAGCAATGTACCTGTAATGGATTATTCTCGGCCATCAACAAGTGCTGGTTTTTATGAAGAGAAAACTGTTGTAGAGGTACCGCAAAGATCGTTTAGTAGTTTAGGATTTGCTGAAATGAAAACACCTTCAATGCCACCCACTTTGAAGGAAATGGTGAGTTAAATTCAGTTTTTGCCGTTTATGAAATCAGTATAATTTTAAAAAACCTAATATGTTATTCAATCACATTTTATATGGTGTTTAAGTTTGTATAGTCCATGATTAAATAAGTTAGAAACAACTGTTTTGCAATTTATCTCAACCACTATTAACCAAAATGTGTTGTTGGAAATTTTGTTTATATATTCATTTTACTTGAGAAAATAAATGGTTTATCATTGAACATTTTTTATAGGTTGTTACACCGCGCAAACGTAAACTGAAGAAGCAGTTATTCGATGCACGAAAAAAAATTAAACGGCTCAGCAGTAGTGTTCATCATTATAAGAAGAGAACAGCAACCCTTGCGAATATAATCAAACAACTAAAAGGTAAAGTAACCGACGAAACATTAGAAACATTAATGCAAATAGGACCTAATGAAGAATTTTTACAAAGACAATTAGGTCGTAAACATAAGTATGAAAATCAACTTAAAGCTTTTTCTCTTACGCTGCATTATTACTCTCCCAAAGCTTACAGTTTTGTCAGAAACACATTTAACTCGGCTCTTCCTCATCCAAAAACTATATCTAGATGGTATCAAAGCGTTAATGGGGAAGCTGGTTTTACGTCAGAGGTGTTCAACTTATTAAAGTCAAAATCAGAAAGCACAGATGGAAAACTTATATGTTCTTTAGTCATAGATGAGATGGCAATTCGCCAACATATAGAATGGGATGGGGTAAAATATTATGGGTTTGTAGATTTTGGTACAAATCTTGAGACCGATTGTAACCCTGTAGCCAAGGAAGCTCTTGTTTTTATGCTTGTTAGCATTAATCAATCATGGAAGCTTCCTCTTGGATATTTTTTAATCGACTCTTTAAGGGGTACACAAAAACAAAATTTGGTATTACAGTGTTTAACGCTACTAAATGAGTCGGGCATATACGTGGTCTCAATAACTTTTGATGGGGCAACAAATAACCTAACGTTAGCAAAAGAACTTGGCTGCGATTTGAATTGGAGGAACATTAACTCTACGTTTGTTGATCCTAGTTCAGGTAGGAAAATTGCAGTCTTTTTTGATCCATGTCATATGATCAAACTGATAAGAAACACATTAGGCGATAAAAAATTAATAATTGATGAGAATGGGGAAAATATAAAGTGGGATTATTTAGTAAAATTAAATGAGTTACAGGATCAGGAGGGCGTTCATTTGGCAAATAAATTAAGAAAATCGCATATATTTTATACAAATCAAAAAATGAAGGTTAAATTAGCCACACAACTTTTTAGCCACTCAGTGGCACATTCTTTGGAATATTGCAATGAAGTTTTACATCTTGAGGAGTTCAAAGAATGTGAGGGAACTGTGAAATTTATCCGACTTATAAACAATTTATTTGACATTCTTAATTCTAGAAATTTAAACAATTCAGATTTTAAGAAAGCAATAAACGCAGAAAATTTTGAAAACATTAATGTATTTTTAAGAGAGCTATCACAATATTTAACGTCACTTAGGATAATTGATGGAACGCTTCTGTGTGAGAGTGGTAGAAAAATGGGTATAATTGGCTTTTTATTTTGCATACAAAGTTTGCAATTTGTTTATAAAACTTTAATTGCCGACAATAATTTTTTGCTGTATTTTCCCACTTACAAAATCAGTCAGGATCATATTGAGCTTTTTTTTGGGCAAATTAGATCCATGGGAGGCTATAACAATAACCCATCAGCAAAGCAATTTAAAAGTGCATATAAAAGGATGATGGTGCATCTTGAATTAAAAGATTCATTTAAAGGAAATTGTATCCCTTTGGAAGCAATTCCTATTCTGTCACCCATTGAGGTAATAAATAAAACTTGTGGGCGAGAACGAATATCTGAAGAACCAGATGAAGACATGAGTCAAATAGATAATTTTGACGACGACACAGTTCTTCAAATATTAGATATGAATATATCAGAGTTTAAGAAAGAAGTCGTGACATATATATCTGGCTATGTAGTAAGGAAAATAACAAAAGCTCTGAGATGCGAAGAATGCGCGGGTGAACTTGTTGGGGAGAGGTCTGCGTTATTAACATCGTTTATAGATCAGAAAGACAAAGGTCAACTCCTCACATACCCATCTGACGATGTAATATCTATTTGCACTATTGCAGAAAAAGTTCTTCAAACATACTTAAATGAATCTGCGGTGATTATAAATGTAAAGGAAATAAACATGCGAAGATTAAAAACTATAATAAACCAAAACAGCATATTTAAAAAACTTGAAGTTCACTTTCGAGAACAAAATCTTTTGACTTGCCATTATGGCCATCTAATTAAACTAATATCATCTATGTATGTTTCTATTAGAATACATCATTATAACAAAAATCTATTTGATAAAAGTAGAAGTTTAAGGGCTGTTTATAACAAACTTCTCTTATTTAAGGGCCAATAATTCAGTGTACATTTCAAGTACTCGTATGTCCTTCAAATAATGTTATCGGGAAGTTATTATGTCTTATAATATGACCAATAAATTTTAGCTTCCTCTCGATTTCTTTGAGCAAGCCTCTTTATTCGTTCACCTCTCCTAGCAAACTTTGAAGCGTCTTTCTATCAACCTGCACTGTCTTTGACATTTTTCTTGTCTACATTTCAAAAGCTTATATTCTCTTCATATCCTGCTTAACTACAGCCCAAGTTTCCGCCCCATACATTACCATACTCCATACACGTACGACTTGCATTTGTTCCTCATGGACAGGTTAAAATGTTTATTAGTGAGAACAGTACTTTGGTTATTGAATGCTTATTTTGCCATCGCGATCCTCTTCAGACCTTTCCTACACTTACCATCATCTGTGATAATACTTCCAATCAATTATTTGAAATAATCTAATAAATCAAGCGTCATGTTATAAGATTTAAAAGCTACTTTTGTATTTGTATAGGTATTCAAAATTTGTGAAATGCACACGTAACGCAATCTACATCGATCAAACTTCTAGAAATTTTAACACCCGATACAAAGAACATATTTTTGCATTTAGAAATAACCATGCTGACAAATCTACATTTGCAAAACATATTATTGATACCCAACATAGACCCACAGTAAATAACGGCATAAAACCACAACATTTTTGTCATGACAAGTGTAAACTAGACTTGTTTTAAGCTTTAGAAGTAAAAAAGCATATACACGACAATATTTAGGATTTCTGAGATATTCTTCTTCCTAATTAAATAAATCAGACAACATAAATGTAACTATTTTTTCCAAAAAGTTGTTATAAGACATGATGTGTGTCGATATTTTCATTGTATAGTCTGCTTTATTAATGTGTTTGTTTAGTTATTTTATTGTTGTAATTGTTATTATAGTTATTACTGTTATAGGTTTCTTCTATCTTTATGTTAAATATTGATATACATCACGTAGACATTTTAAAGGCGTCATCCGTCATATTTGTTTTATTTTATTTTCACTTTTAAAGATTTTTTTGATTATAACATCATAAAATAGCAACAGATCTTTATTTGTAATTGTCATGATTTCGTATTAATTCAAATTTTTTCTGTCTGAGGATACTATCAAGCAGCAAAACCAGTAACAGAGACGTTGAAGAACATCTAGAATTCAGAAGGGCCACTTGCTCCAGTTAGCTTACGCGCTGGCTACGTCCTTCACCTACAAAAACGAAAACCAACAGTGAAGCCAGAGAAGTAGTCTCCAAGTCTGTATGAAGTATGGACCAGTTTCATGAAGTAAGGGCAACAGCAATCAATGAAATTAATCTCTATTTCTTTAAAAAAGACAAGGAATGTTAACATTAATTTGTAAACAGTACAATGTACTTTATTTTGTATTTTCTTCTGTTGTTGAAATAAAAACTATTATTATTTATCTAACCTTTTGAATATAAAACTTTATCCAATATATTCATCCAACAATTTATCCAACCAATAACCCAAAAAATATTTCACTGATTTGGAGAAAATTTTGGAATTACGCTTATTTTGCTAATGGCTTGGATGAGTTCGTTCATCAGATCTTAACACATAGTTTTTCCTAACAAAAAATTAAATATATTTTTTTAAACGCAATAGCTTTCAAATTGTTTAAGTGATTGGAACGAAAATTTACAACTTAAAAGAACATACAGAGATGTGGTTGTGTACCAATTTTCAAGTCTTTTGATCAAAGAAAAATGAAGTTATTCGAAATTAATAATAAAATAATCCTCGACATCACTTCAAATTCTGTAATGCAATATCTACAATGTTGGACAAAGGCAGAGCAATACAGCACCTGTACTGTTATGCTATTTAAATAAATTGTAGATAAAATCTAAACAATGGAAGTTACAACCATTGCCAGATGTCAAGATGTTGCTGACCAGGATTGCCCGATCTTCAGAAATTTCATGTAGTTAAACCTTTCATGTATAAACATATGAAATTTTTACAACTTCTGATAATAAAGAAAACATTTTATAAAATTTAATTTTATCAGTCAGTTAAAAAATACTGTATTTAATACCTGCAAATTTCGAATTACCCATTTCTCATGATTTTTAACTTAGGTATCCCTCCGATCATAATTTACTCTATCCGACAACTTTGTTAGACTGCGTCTGTGCTGAAGCTCAGCTGTCATTTGTCATTGTGTGGTAGTGTTATTTATTGACAATATCAAATTGGAAATTTAGGACAGTAGAAACAGACACCATAAACAAAGAAGAAATTGGAAATTTAGCCTCTAGTGTAGGTTTTTGACATGATACCATTACTAGAGAGATATGATAATGTGGCAGCATAATAATATTATGCTAATGCTGTGGTACAGTCAGTTTGGCGTTTCATCACATCTCGTAACACACCAGCTGTTGTGTGCATACAGTTAGATGTAATTTTGTATTATCAGAATACTACTGTAACATGATGAAATCAAGTTTATAACTGTTAACATACTGTAAATAATTTCTCCACTTTTCAAGTTTGTGTTGCTGCAATGTTAATTAAGGGTTCCCTTAATTATACGCTTATTGTGCTTATAAATGTAATATAAAAATAAATGAAAATGCAAGTGAACCTATTTAATTTAGCTCTGTATTCTACATTATCTGAAAAAGACATTATAGGCGACGAAGTAGAATGTAATTTCGGTAAATTTGCAGTTGACTGCATGAGGGTTTTAGATATTTTTTTCCAGCAACATGCTTAGAACCTTCCTCGGCCACAAGGCAAATTTTCTGGCAAACAACCCCCAAGAAAATTAAGGGACTTTGAAAACATGCGTTTTTCACATTTTACAGCAATACCTCCTTTAAACCCTGTCTACCCCATATTCGCCCAGGTCCAGCAACCTTCTTGGGGGTTGCTCACAAGAAATTTTTCTTGTGCTTTATGCTTTGAAGGTAGTTGTATGCATGCACAAGGGGAAGGAGAACCCCCCGAATTTTTGGGTGAGGAGCAGAAACCCTCTTCCTCCTGGGGGTTCTTCTCCTGCATGCATACAATCACCCTCAATGCATCAACCAAAGGATTTTTTTTCCAGCTTTCTAGTGTATTTTTCTAGAGTATATTTCCTGTTTATCAATTGCTTTGTTTGAGTTTTGTATCCAAATTACTCTATAAATATATGTCATAGATCATGTTTTTGCTTGTCCTTCTTTACCTTGTTTTACTGTTCCTAATTAAATAAATTAATTTTCATAACTTTTAATATAAGGCTAAATCTTACAGCTTATATAAATATATTATTTAATATTGTTATGAAAATTCACTATCATAACGCACTTGCTGCGTTCCGAACCTTTTTAGGTTACCTATTTATACAAAAGCTTAAGAAATTCATGAATAAGCATTACATTTCAATGATTGAATAATTTCAGTTTTATTTCTAACCAAACTAAAAATTCCTAAATACGTCCCTGACGTTTCTCCCACTCAAGTCACCGAACTCCGCCCAGTTTGGAAAAGTGTACAGGCTTCTTGTATTGCAAAACTGCACCTTTGTTACCTCTATCCCTTACAACCTCTTTGGGTGATGTAGACACCTCTGTATCGTCTGCTATAAACGATCATTGACTGCTTCCGCTCACTCACATTTATTTCCAATACCACTTTGAACAATTCTTACTATTTAAAACTTCATTTACTGACTTTTAACGATCCGGGTTTTAATCAATTTATTTATACCTTACAACATTCCATTACAACAAATTGTTTACAATAATATTCTAGTCTTTTTTCAAACAGCTGCGCTTCACAATTATATAACGTCAATCTTATGTTCTAGACTTCTTTATATCCATTCATCAGTTAAATTCACATCAAAACTCCAACATCTATCTCATCTGACACCACCTTTCAAAAAATTCTCTACCTATCAAACTTTTTGTTACCATGACAGTCCGCCTTCTTAATAGAATTCTTAAAACTAACATTTTATAAGAATCTTAAAACTAACATTTTATGCAATACAGAAATTTTTGTCTGTGGTTAACATCTAACCTCCTAAATCTCTTCTAAACTAGTTATCTACACCCTACTGACTAATATCTTAATTATCTACAGTGGTATCATTGCCTATTTAAGTCCATGTTGTGTTTTCTTAACTTTGCCTTTTATTTTTTTATAAAATGTACAAAATTTTTGTAGTGCATATCACATACATAAAAAGTAAAGATTAGCACCTGTGATGAGCACTGAAAATTACAATTTGATTCAAATTTTTTTTTATTCAGATTTTACTTGGCTATCAAATTTGCAGTTATCAAATTTGCTGCACCATCTCTTTTAGAAAAATTTTTGTATCGATAATACCAATAGTGATAATAATAATAATACTTATTATGTGCGTACGTGAGCCTGGATCACACCACAATATATATATATATATATATATATATATATATATATATATATATATATATATATATATATATATATATATATATATATATATATATATATATATATATATATATATATATATATATAGACAAAGGACACCAGTCATAGCTGATCAAAAGCCGGCCTCTTCACATTCGGGTGAAAAAAGCCGACTGTCTGAATACGGGACTCGAACCCGTGAGCTCCTAGTCCAATTCTAGCGATTAATCGGCTCGCGAACTAAGCTATTCGGCCTTTAAATATATACATTAGAATATTGTAGAATAAAATAAACAAATATAATTTAAAGGTATAGGTATGTGTAGCTGCAAACGTTTTTCTTTTTGTAGTAGAACTGTTTTCCGGATTCTGTTATGGTATCGATAAACTCGACGATAAAGACACTTAAATGACAAAACCTACCCAAGGAATGCTGTCAGAGTCGAAGTTCTGCCTCTGACGCCTCTCTCTCTCTCTCTCTCTCTCTCTATATATATATATATATATATATATATATATATATATATATATATATATATATATATATATCCCTTTTTTATTTAAATGTATGACCACGCATAAGTTTTTACAGAGTTGTCCGATTTGAATGATTTTTTTGTTAGATAGAGTATGCCTCAAAGTTGGAATAGGGGATGATTTTTTTCTCACCCCCTACATTTTTTAATGTTAAGACGTTTTTGATAATTGTTTTTTCATTGGATAGAGTGTATCTCAAAGTTGGTCCCATTCAAATAAATTAAAAAAAAAAAAATTCGTCGCCTAAAGGTATGAAAATAGGGAATGGTTGGTTGTTGACCCACTGAATTTTTATCCATTAACTGACTCTACCATGCATAACTTTGTACTGGGTTATCCGATTTTCATGATTCCTTTTTTTATATAAGAGGAAATACGTTTAAGTAGGTTTCCTTTGAGGTTACCTTTTGATATATATATATATATATATATATATATATATATATATATATATATATATATATATATATATATATATATATATATATATATTTAACAAGTACTGAGATAAACATACAATTGAATGTATTGTTGAAATCAGTAAAAATAAACTATTTGATATTTGCGATATCGTTCCACGCTGTTTTTTTAAACTTATAACAGTAATAGATTTGTGTCCAAAATCTTACGAAGTAATATGATTTGTAATTTTCTTTATAACATTTAAACTTATGTATTTTTAACTAAAGTAAAAGAGATAAAAATAAAAATGCTTAGACGGTTCAATTCAGAAAAAAAACCTTTTTGAGATCACTACCAACTATAATTCCCATTTAAATAATTGTAATGTTGTCTCATATTTCCCAATTTATGACCACTATGGAATTTTTGACCTTATTCAATCTACGCCAACATGTCTAACAGAAAAAAAATTTCTGTCCACAATAGTTTTCCAGTAATCAATTTCAATGTTAAAATAAAGCAAAATTCCTTAAAGGTCTCCTGGACTAATATTTGATTACCTAGGTAGGTATAGGTATATAGTATTTTTTTATTAGCAATAAGTTTGTAGTCAGTTATACTTTATTATAATATTTGGGAAGAAACCTATATAGGCTAAATACTTACCTACATATTACATACCTACTATAAAATCATGTTTATTAATAGCACACCTATAAAATTTAATAACTTCATAACGTTATGTAGGTACCTACCCAATAGTTATTTGGGCTTCAATCGTTAGTTTTTACTAATTCAGGCTTTTTAAAGCTTTACCTATTTATTAGTGAATTTTAAAAAAAGTCACTAATAGAAAGGTATCGATGGTGAGACTGCAAAATTTTTTTCCAATGAGCGCGAACTAGGACCCCTAGAACCCATATCCGGGGTCAGTTTCAACTTATATATATATATATATATATATATATATATATATATATATATATATATATATATATATATATATATATATATATATATATATATATATATATATATATATATATATATATATATATATATATATATATATATATATATATATATATATATATATATATATATATATATATATATATATATATATATATATATATATATATATGTATGTATCCAACCGCTACCAAAAAAAAAACTAACCGATTTCGATGAAACTTGGCAGGTGCCTTTCTTTTATTAATGGCGTGGATGAGTTCGTTAGCCAAGAAAATCTAACAAGGTTTTCCGGAAAATTTTGAGTTTTCTTCGAAAAAAATTGTTTCTCCTAAAATTACAAATATATTTTAATGAAATTTGGTGCATGTATAGCCTCGGGGAAGACCTTACTAGATACCAAAACTCAACTTTCTAAGTTTATAGGAAATTGAGTTATTTAAATTTTGAGTTTTCTTTCGAAAAAAATTTTTTTCTCCAAAAATTACAAAGCTATATTAATGAACTTTATTTGATATGTTGCCTTGCGAAAGACCTTGCCACGTACCAAAATTCAACTGTCTAAGTTTATATAAAATTGAGTTATTCAAATTTGAAGGATTTAATAAAAGTTCACTACCATAACGCACTTGCTGCGTATCGAACTTTTTATTATTTACATATTTTTGTTTGCAGAGGGTAAAAACTTCAAGAAAGGCTGGGTATAAAATATTGATAACAATATTAGTGTATTGTAGACAAAAGCATTGTCCTTCAGTTATAAATAACCTAGAACCCTGCATTAATTTTGCTAAATCAAAAGTCACAAACTATATCAATAATACTTTCTGTTCAGCCATGCTTTTGCAAAACAAAATAATATAGCTCACATAAGAGGTGTTAAATAATTCTTATCTAAATTTATTTCCGTCGAATTTTCTTAGTATGGATGACATCATAGAACAACCCTGACGACTGACTGTTGTTGTTATGTATAGTGATGGGTTGTTATTATTTAACAGTCTGTTATATTTTAACTGTTGTCGAGCCGCAACAGTAACAACCTGTTATGGATATATACAAAAAACAGGTACAGGGGATGCTGTTGCGCTTTACACTAGAACTCGGAGTCGTACATGTTTCTGTTGTCGTATCTGTTTCTGTTGCACTGCAACTAGCTAAGATGAATCAACTTCTCTTTTCATACGCAACTGTTATAACAGGATGAATGGACATGAGACTGGGAATGGGGTATAGAGTAAGAGCGGACTTTACTTCATAACATACTACTTTAAACTAGTGTGCTCACAGCTTTGGGAACGTAGGGTCGTCGGTACAATGAAACGGTTAAATTTTGACAGGTGTTGATTCACACAAAACACACACATATATTTACAATTTATAAACAAACACAACATATGAAAAATGTAAATAAAATCAACGATGTTTCTTTTTTTCTTTGAGAAAAATTGTCTTACACTAAAAAATACTTTTCTAACAAAACACTTTTAAAGTTCTGAGTTTTTGTTGATGAACATTATTTGACTGACTTTGGTCGACGAAAGTCTGTTACGGCGGTCACTTAAAATTTGTTCTGTTTTAGAAAAAAGTCTTTCGCACGGAACAGACGTAGCGACAGTCCCAAACTTCTCCTTCACCATTTTACTTAAATGTGGATATTCATAAGAATGAATTTTCCACCATTTAAGTGGATCTCCATTTCTAGGCAAAAGCGGTTCGTTGTTTGTACAGTTTTTAAAAGCGTACTGATTAAGATGACCGCCGGTGATTCACCGGCGGTGAACCGAGAATCGAAAATGTAACTAGAGATCCTTCTAACAAAAAATAAAAGCGTAATGTAATAAAGAACCATATGTGCAGAATAAAGGCAAATTTCTTTAGCGAAATTTTATGATAGGTGCAGCATGTTGGAGCTTCCGGTTTTTGCGGAAACTCCATCAACTTTCATTATTCAAATCGAACACCTTTTATATTACCTCATTTTATTAATATTACAAGTCATGCTTGTAAAAAGTGAGCTAAGTTTCCTTCACTTCTGACATTTATGGTCGCTAAAAAATTTGTTCTTAATTTTTCAATATGTGAAAGGCTGTATATGTAGCAACTGAAAATTATAAAAAATGAACTATATCACTGTAAAAATAAAATCTGGTCAGGTCAGGTCACCGCGTATATAAAAAAATAATCACAGTCGTTGACGTAAACTCAATCTTCATTAGATAACTCGATATGCAGATTTTGTTTTAAGAAAAAACTGATATGTATACAAATGTACAGTTATGCTTTAACATGAGTCCTTAGGTATTATATTATATTAGGTAGTTTCTTTGCTCATTCTTCTTTGCCTTATGTGACTAATAAATCAATATTCCTTTGGAAATCTAAGAAATAGGTCCGATTTTAAACATCTTTTTTTTAATTACTACTGCAAAATAAAAAATCGCTGCAACTTAAAATGTCTCAGAAACAGTACCAATTGTAATGAAATTATAAAAATATTCCCTGTACCCGGTATAGTTGAAACCAGACCGACTTCGCCCTATAGGTAGAGAGAAAAAAATTAGTTTTAATTTTAAAAAAATATTTATTTTATTTTTTGCTTACAATAATTCATGTATTTCATATAAGTCTCATTTTCAAGGAAAATATGGCTATAGAGGTTTTCAAGCTCAATGCTTAACTAATACTTAATTAGTAAAGAAAATTCGAAAGAAATTCTGCATTGTTGAATTTTTTACCAAATTATTATTAGTGATGAATACCCAAAAAAAAACCTCAATCCTTTTTTTAATAAAAAAATAATTGTTTTAAACATAATACAAGAATATTTTTTATTTTAAACATTACCCAACTACACCACCGGACGGGTTCAGCTACTGTTACTACGTCTACGTGGAATTCTTAATAATTCATAGTTCATACTGTTATTTTCAACCTGTTATATTTAACTGTTATTTCTAAATAACAGTAACAGTTGCGACCTGTTACAGCAATATAACAGTTTTTCCCATCACTAGTTATGTATAACAAGATTGACTTGTTTGCCCGGCTTTCTCGAATACTAGTTTTTTGTAACATTTCCTATATGCCAGCCAGCAGCCAGCCGTTATTATAGAGGTTGAGATACTAAGTGCGTGTGTTTATTTGGTAGCTTATGCTACTAATTAACTTTATAGTGATTTGTTCAGTGGATTTAAAGTTCAAAGAAGATAAAAGAAGAAGGTAAGTACCCTATCTACACATACATACTTACCCCAATTATTTATTCTACCTAATAACGCTCTATAGCAATCAAAGTACAAGAAATGTGATTAACTTCGACAACGTTTGAAGACAATTATTACATATTGTGATACAGCTTACCTTAACCTAACTTCAAGATATAAAACTTGACACTTTGAGCTGCACTAACTGTGCCTATTTCCAAAAGTTTTAAGGGAAATCGCTACAGGATGATAATCATTCTTTGTAAATATGTATAAAACAATTATAAATTATAGAACACACCACCATTCACCATAACATACAAGTGTCACGTACTGAATATAATATTTAATAAAATTTAATTCCAAGCACCACGTTACACACTGTACGCCATCACTTCACCTGTTCTGTTTCTATTTCTATTTCTTGTTCATTCTCGTTCAGCATGCGCACAAATTTACTAATTTACAACGACAAATATGTTTTATGTATTACACAGTGGAATGCAAAAGACCAAATAGCTCCTTTTAAAACATGCACGCATTGTCGAATGCCTTTCACAAAAATTAGGTAAATACCTGTTTTACATATAACGTTGATACCACACAAAATATCTTTCGTTTATAAAATGTTTAATAAAATACATACATTCAACGTATTAATCTCAACTAAACGTAGTTTTTTGATAGGCGAAATGTGTTTAAATAACGTTTAAATATTATGTCTAAAAACTCTTCATAATTAACGTCTTTACAACGAAGAAATGGTAACGTTGCCTTTTTAGCCTAGAATTGAACGTTCATTTTTATAACCGATAACGTTTTTTCAACGGTCTTTACGTAAAATAGACGTTTATTAAACGCACGTGTGCTTATTGGGGAATGACAGGTTTGAAAGACAAAAGGATAATATAAACAAGATAAAAGAAAGTATGACTGTGAAATTTGTTGAACAAGAGCAGAATATAAGGCAGATGATTGAGAGATTGGATAATATAGATAGAAATATCACAGAGAAAGTTGAAAAAAGTGTACAAGAAGTGAAAAAAGATGTAGAAATGGAGATGGAAGAGATAAGCGAGGCAGTACGAAAGTAAAGTAGAGACAAAGATGGATGTAGTACGCAAGATAATAATAGAGAAAATCAAAGCAAATGATGATGGATAAAATCATAGAGAGAGAGTGAATGAAAGAAATCAGCGAATGAGAGGGCCTAGAAAGATACGCAAACACAAAAGAAACAGATATGAAACCAAAATGGAAGAGAGATTGAGAGAAACGAATGGAAATTTGGAGAATCTAAGAGAACAGCCAGATGTAAAGCTGACGTTGGGAAATAAAAGTCTGAGAGAAGAAGTAGAAGAATGTTTTGGGCCAAAATGGACAAGAGCAATGGGGAATAGAAGAAACAAAAAGAAACAAGAATGCCTAGAAGAAATCAGGAATAAGGGTGACAAATTTAAACGGAAACGTATAGGAAATAATAGGTATAGACGTGAAAACAAGGATGGCAACGATGGCACGAATAGGTATAAATGCCAGAGAAACGAGGATACCTACAAAAACGATTCTAGCATGGAATACGATGCAAGACAGGCAGAAGAGTCTGATAACAATCATGAGCAGTGGAGAAGACCACATAACGGATATGGAGACTACACAGCAACAAAATATGAAACGACTACAAAGAATTAATGAACTAGAATGAGATGAAAGACCTGGGAAGTCTTTAAACTAACCTACATTTTTTGAAACAACGATAACACTCAAAATTCAAAATTACAGACCTGGATTAAGTCTATAAACTGAACCAAAACTAGTTCGACCAAATAACACGTCAAAATTCAAAATTTAAAGCAAATGTCAAGCATGAAAGAAGAGTATAGGCAAATTCAAAACCGAGGTAGATAAGGTTAGTAATCAGCCAAGCGTGGGGAAGGATCGTACAACAAACAAGCATAAGAATTGTACGCCAAACAATAAATGCAATCGGATGCAAAAGAAGTAGTGGGGACAAGTTTAAACACAAGACAAGAGGACCAGCGCTGTAAACGAACGAGGAAAAATAAACAAAAATATGAAGTAAATAGATATTAAGGTCAATTAAGTGAAATTTGGAGAAAATTATGGAACATTCAGTATGATGAACAACTGAATAAAGACGTCTGAAACAAGGAGTAATGGGAAAAGTCAAAAATATATATGTACGAACAGTGAAATGAATTTAATAGATGGAGAAGCTAACCAGTGAATATGTAAACCCATGGAGGGCATATTGAGATAATAAAGAGTAATGTAGATGATTATGTGCACAGTAATTGCAAGAAAATATAGATATTAAAGCTGAAAGAAGCGAAATGCGGTAAACAATTGAAAATAAGCGGACATATAGGGGTTTGAGATGAAAAGTCCAGTACAAGGAACATATATTGACTGATAAACAGTATTTTCAGATGAATAATAAAAAATAAAAAAGTTGGTTATCAGAATAATCAAGCGAATGATAAAGAAAAAGACCTATTATCTAATGAAACGTAGGGTAACTCGAAATGGCAGCTATAATTAAAAAAAGGTGTAAATATTGGGGTGATTACGAACATGTAATAAAAATTGTTTGAATGTATGCATACGAACACACGATATTGGAAATTAAAATTACTCGGTAATGAATAAAGGCAAGTACGAAGCCCTAAATTACAAAAGCTAACAGGAGCGAAAAATAAATATATGTATAACTATGAATCCAAAATTCTGAAAATGACCAAAGAATTGTCAAAAATTTTTGAAACTAAATTTAGCCTTGACATAGTCAATTGACAACATTTTTTCATTTAATGTTGATGGCATTTCTTATAGCATGCAACATGCAAACTTAATAACTAAGTCGAACGTTGCTTGGGCAAACGTGACATTAAAAAAGGAATATAAGTTGAAGAAATACCAGAAGAACGAAGCACTGAAATGACACATATTTTTTTTAAAGCACTTAAACTAACGAAGCACTATTTTAAATAAAGGCCATAAACATTTTGAAGAACTGAACACTTTGAAGCTGGAACAAACATGGAGCAGTACTGACAGCAGGAGCAGTATTCGACAATAGCAGGAAATTGCTGATACAGTAGTTTTTTTTTCTTCAAAAACATAACTTGCAGGCTCGGCGGTGTCCTTATAAAATATTATTTGCAGGCATGCTAGTGTTCTTCTAAATTGTAGGCACGCTAGTATCTTTTTAAACGTGCGTGTAAGCACAATAATGCCTTCATCCATAAGTGCATCTGGCACGCCAATATGATAACTTCTCGTGTTCGCACCTGAAGCACGTATATTTTGAACAGTAGACGTGACTGACACAGCACAACTTGTAATGGGAATGGTAGTGACTCTCTTCATAATCTGAAATGCTAAGAAAAATGTATTAAGGGGGGAAGAGATTAAATTGCTATAGATATACATATAACTATTAATCAAAAATTTAGAAAAGGGTTATCAATGTTTATGTTTAATTTTTGTGTATAGCTTAAAGCGTGAATAAAAAATTTTGTCAAGCTTTAGAAGGCAAGCCTCTAAAGCAGTCAAAATTCATTATTGAGGATTTGATATGGTTTCTATAAGGGGGTCACATATACATATATACACATACATACAAGCCAACAACACACTCTTTAAAACACCCCATACAAAACCAAACAAACAACAAAAAACCTACTCTTGGATGTATAATGTCTAGGCGGTGAAAGATTAAAGTCCATGAACTGTTAGTCTGTGAAATTTTACAGGCATATCATAAGATCTGGTATCAAAAAAATTTAAAATCCAAATCAGGATTGATTCCCTAATATGTTATATGCATAGATTAAGGAAGGTAAGATGGGAATATAATAGTTGTAAATTAGTTTATAGTAGTGAAAGGTCTACGCGAAGTGAAAATTATATCCAGAACAGAATAGACTGCAGAAAAATGATTTAACTTAGTGCGGACAAATAAGATACAAAGACTATAAAGCTAGATTGAAAAGACTCTAAAACCTTTTTTTTTAATTTAAGGTAAATATTGGACAATAAGAAATGTGTAAGTAGTTTTTAGGTAGGTTAAGATGTTCATGTTTAGTAGAATTAGGAAATTTATGGTATTAATATTTATTAGGATTAGGCTTGTCAAACTGTATAACCTAGGATTTAGAACAGATGTTTTTGTTTAACATAAGACGTCAAATTGACACTATAAATAATTTATATAGGTTAAGAAATGCTGTCAAATGATTAAATTTACTGGCAGATGTCAAACGGAGAATACAAACAATTTAGATAGGTTAAGGAAGTAAAGTCAATGCAACAATATTAAAAATGAGGTAACCGCAGAAATAATGAAGAGGATTGTTGTAAAAATCTGAAGAGGAATTTTGAAGTTGGCCAACAGGATTTTTCGACTGGTTACGGTCGTCATGTAAAAAAGTAAACAGAGGAGAAACAATTATTGAGTTTTGGGGAGAAAGAATAAATTTAAGAGAGAAGAGCAAAACCTTATAAGTTTGGAACAAAGTGTAAAAAAAGCAGAGTTTAATCTAACAACATACTGTGAGTAAGTAGAATATAAGCGCTTACTGTCTTTGTGTGGCTAATTTCACAGCTACCGGAAATATTGTAAAAAAGGCATTAAAACCATTATAAAGTTCACTTGAAAGGGGTTCCAACTGATTGAACCAACAATATTTGTTTACATCAATCAGAACAAGGCGCTTGTGGGGCACTCTTTCGACCGTAAGACCAGTAGGCATAATTTGCCAAGAAGAAACTTCCATTGACTACACTTCAAAGTTAAGGATTTAACTTTGCTGAGCGGTTACCATTTCTTGTTGTTCTTATTAGTCTATAATTGTAGAATAAGAGATTTATATTATACCTAAGCAATTTAGAAACTTTAGTAAACAAAAAAAAAACAAACTGGCCGGTCATTTCTTTCCGGGGGTTGAAATTTGTTAAAAACAAGAAAAAAAAGCTTTAAAAAAGAATAATATAGACTTAGGTGTTTGTCATCTATATTAACATTAATAAATAGTCGAGTTTTGTGCAAATATAAGATCTTTGCTTTATTTTGGTTTATGCATATATAAGTATTAGGGAAATTCATATATTTGAAGTCATACAAATTTTAAAGGACTTGAACCCACTAGTCCCTGTTTTGAGAGTCAAATTAATTCATGTGATCAATTGTATGCGCAATACAGCAGTATAAATGCATTCAATACACCAAGGTGTAATACACACACAAACCTTTGGTGAACACACATTAACAACACATTACTCACTAAACTTTACAGGCAAATAAAAACTTAAAAGCTAAAATACTTAAAATCCAACTAAAAAAAACTAAACCTTTCTATTTCAACTAACACCCAATCGTAGGGCAATTATATATAACATTAAAATTATTCATGGTGATAAAAACCCAAGCATAAACAATAATATAATAATATAATAATAATAATATATATATATATATATATATATATATATATATATATATATATATATATATATATATATATATATATATATATATATATACAAATACATATAAAAATTGAAACAGACCCTGGATATGGGTTCTAGGGGTCCTAATTCGCGCCCATTGGTAAAAATTTTTCAAAATTCAAAAGGTAGGAGCTGTCGATGATAAAGAAAAATGGCTCAAAATAGGTTCCCCTTCGAAGTGTTTGTTTTAATGTTAGGTTCCAACCTTAAATGAGTAAAAAAAAACGGCAGTGAAGCAATTTCCGTTGCGAATTGCTGATGATAAGTGCAACTATATATGCTCATAGCAGACAGTATCATATATATTTTGCAATGTTTCATGGTAATGACGCAATTTCTACTGACAACTGTCGATGATAAAATAATTCTATTCATATATTTAGGCGTTTTCATCCCTGACAGTTATCATATACTCTACAGGTACAGCAAGACCCCTCTTAACATCCTAGTTAGAAATCTACCGATGGCGACGTTAAGTGAATCGACGTAAAACGAATCAATGGGAATGAATATAATGTACATACACATGAACATATTTGTGACTGCAAAATTATTTTAAAAAAAACAGTATTCATTTACGTATGTATTATGTACATGGTTACGCAATATACGATGTACTTTTTTTTACCTACTATTTTAGACTTCTTTTAGAATAACAACGTTATACCGAATGAGTTTCATCGTTAAACAATATATTTGCCTACAATACAGTCTGACGCTATAATGAAACACGGCGACGTTATGAGATGACTTACTGTACGTCGATAGTTGATATAAAGTAGACTTTCGCCTATCATCATAACAGTTATATGTGTAGAGCAAGCAACATCGTACCTAATAGGTAGATGCTGTAAAGTCGACTTTCTCATATGATCGTAAAATAGACATGGCTGACTTCCTGTCTTGTTGACTCACTGCAGTTTACTATTTGCTATGTATATTCACATAGAATTTCCCAAGATGTAGGAGGCAGGCGCTTATAAATGTATTACCTCTATAAGCCATTTTTTTTGGTGAATTATTATTTTTGTTATCCACTAATTCTGCTACATAAAAGGTTTGCCGCTATTAATAAGGCCTAAGGCTTCAGCCGGCTACGATATAGGAACACTGCAACGCAGATTTATAGCCATCCATTCAAATATAACCTTTAACTAAAAGGAACCCGGTTGCCCGAGTGTGCTCTCCAATAATAATAACAATTTTCTGAGGCACCCATAGAATTAAAGTGAGATCGACAATATTATTCGTCGCACACACATAGAAATAGGGATTACTCTCATTTACAACATTCGTATATATTTCTAATTTTTCTACCTGTTTGTAGTTTATCCGAAAATTAAAACCTTTGCTAAGGCTAACAGGAGTTTTAGAATAATTTTATTTGTCCTGAGCTGTAAGTACAAAAGAGTTGTGTTAAATTTTAATTGTGAGCAAACATTCCTATCTATATACCAATTTCAAGTATGTGATCAAGTGATACAATTTGCTCTGCCTCCACATTTTCTCTATTTAAGATGGGTGTTAATTTTTGTGCTGTGTATCGATGCAGTGACCAATAAACATAATTTTGTTAAAAAAAAATTGCTAATTGACAATAAGTATATCATTTTATGTTTTGCTATATATATATATATATATATATATATATATATATATATATATATATATATATATATATATATATATATATATATTAGCTACCTGTATAGTTATAATTGCCCTCTTTTACCTTAATTATAAAAATAAAGTTAATTTTGTAAAGTGAATTTATCATCTTACCCACCTTTTCAAGAAACACAATGAGATAATATACCTAATTAAAGGTATGTTTGTAAGTTTTAAGGTTTGGAACGCCGTCGGTATAGTATGTTTATGCGTAAGAGGTACAAGAGTATTTGGCTACTATAAATATTACATAACGACATAGCTTTCAGTTCCATTTTTTTTCTTTCTTTAACGACGGTCTATTTCCGCGACTATGGCCAATCACCGATGCCGGGAAGTACCTAGTTTCACCTCACTATTCTGGAAATTTTGCAGAATACCTGCCTTTCTGTAAGGTGTCTAGAGATCTTTAACCTGCTCAACATCGCATGGTACACGGAACCGGCGGTTCGGAACGTGCGGTAATTTAACTTGCTCAAACACAATGTCACAACCTCTGTTGACGTTAATTTACACTATGAAAGTACTGAAACATAATTAGGCGTTTCTACTGGGAATTGAACCCGGGACCCTTGGGTCTAGAGGCATACGTTCTTACCTCTGGACCACCGAAGCTGCCTTGCAGTTCCATAGTATGATGCTATACTGTGATGTAGCTTTAAACACATTGTTTGATCCAAATACATAAATGAAAAGCATAAAAAAAGATGCACTCTTTTATTTTTTAACATGGTTAAACCTTATAGTAGTTTACTATGAGCTTTCAATTACTACTGGTTTTGCAAGTAATTTGATTCAAACACATATTTTTATATTCAGATATTATGACAAGAAAATGGCGTTACACATTGGTAAAAACATTTTAATTACACCTATTTATTTTTAATACGGTTTAATTCTTGAAGAAATCATTTCGTTTTTACCAATGTGTAACGCCATTTTCTTGTCATAATATCTGAATATAAAAATAGGTGTTTGAATCAAATTACTTGCAAAACCAGTAGTGATTGAAAGCTCATAGTAAACTACTATAAGGTTTAAGCATGTTAAAAAATAAAAGAGTGCATCTTTTTTGACGCTCTTCAAATCAAACAATGTGTTTAAAGCTACATCACAGTATAGCATCATACTATGGAACTGCAAGGCAGCTTCGGTGGTCCAGAGGTAAGAACGTATGCCTCTAGACCCAAGGGTCGCAGGTTCAATTCCCAGTAGAAAGGTCCAATTATGTTTCAGTACCTTCATAGTGTAAATTAACGTCAACAGAGGTTGTGACATTGTGTTTGAGCAAGTTAAATTACTGCACGTTCCGAACCGCCGGTTCCGTGTACCATGCGATGTTGAGCACGTTAAAGATCTCTAGACACCTTACAGAAAGGCAGGTATTCTGCAAAATTTCCAGAATAGTGAGGTGAAACTAGGTACTTCCTGGCATCGGTGATTGGCCATAGTCGCGGAAATGGAACGTCGTTAAAGAAGGAAAAAAAAAATGGAACTGAAAGCTATGTCGTGATGTAATATTTATAGTAGCCATATACTCTTATACCTCTTACGCATAAGCCTACTATACCGACGGCGTTCCAAACCTTAAAACTTACAAACAAATCTTTAATTAGGTATATTATCTACATTTTGTTTCTTGAAAAGGTGGGTTAATAAGATGTAAAATTCACCTTACAAAATCAACTTTATTTTTATTATTAAGGTAAAAGAGGCCAGTTATAACTATATAGGTAGCATTAATATCTATATAGCAAAACATAAAATGATATATTTATTGTAAATTACCAATTTTTTGAACAAAATTATATTTATTCGTCACTGCATCGGTACACAGCACAAAAATTAATACCCATTTTAAATAGAGAAAATGTGGAGGTAGAGCAAATTGTATCACTTGATCACATACTTGAAATTGGTATATAGATAGGAATGTTTGCTCACAATTAAAATTTAACACAACTCTTTTGTACTTACAGCTCAGGACAAATAAAACTATTTTAAAACTCTTGTTAGCCTTAGCAAACGTTTTAATTTTCGGATAAACCACAAACAGGTAGAAAAATTAGAAAAATATACGAATGTTGTAAATGAGAGTAATACCTATTTCTATGTGTGTGCGACGAATAATATTGTCGATCTCACATTAATTCTGAAAGTGCCTCAGAAAATTTTTATTATTATTGGAGAGCACATCCGGGCAGCCGGGTTCCTTTTAGTTCAAGGTTATATTTGAATGGATGGCTATAAATCTGCGTTGCAGTGTTCCCATATCGTAGCAGGTTGTAGCCTTTGACCTTGTTAACAGCGGTAAACCTTTTATGTAGCAGAATTAGTGGATAACAAAAATAATAATTCACAAAAAAATGGCTTATAGAGGTAATACATTTATAAGCGCCTGCCTCCTACATCTTGGGAAATTCTATGTGAATATATAGCAAATAGTAAACTGCAGTGAGTCAACAAGACAGGAAGTCAGCCATGTCCATTTTACGATCATATGAGAAAGTCGACTTAACAGCATTTACCTATTAGGTACGATGTTGTTTGCTCTACGCATATCACTGTTATGATGATAGGCGAAAGTCTACTTTATATCAACTATCGACGTAATGTTCAACTTTTATATATCGTACCTCGTACAGTAAGTCATCTTATAACGTCGCCGTGTTTCATTATAGCGTCGCAGTGTATTGTAGGCAAATATATTGTTTAACGATGAAAACGATTCGGTATAACGTTGTTATTCTAAAAGAAGTCTGAAATAGTAGGTAAAAAAAGAGTACATCATATAATGTGTAAGCCTGCCATAATATATACGTAAATGAAAACTGTTTTTTGCAGTCACAAATATGTACATGTGTATGTACATTATATTCATTCCCAATTATTCGTTTTACGTCGTTTCACTTAACGTCGCCATTGGTAGATTGTCAGGGATGAAAACGCCTAAATATATGAATATAATTATTTTATCATCGACAGTTGTCAGTAGAAATTGCGTCATTACCATGAAACATTGCAAAATATATATGATACTGTCTGCTATGAGCATATATAGTTGCACTTATCATCAGCAATTCGCAACGGAAATTGCTTCACTGCCGTTTTTTATTGCTCATTTAAGGTTGTAACCTAACATAAAAACAAACACTTCGAAAAGGAACCTATTTTGAGCCATTTTTCGGTTATCTTTATCATCGACAGTTGTCAGTAGAAATTGCTTCATTACCACGAAACATTGCAACTTTCCAAAAAATATTGGATACTGTCTGCTATGAGCATATACATAGCAATTTGTAACGGAAATTGCTTCATTGACTTTTTATACTCATTTAAGGTTGGAACCTAAAATAAAAACAAACACTTCGAAGGGAAGGGAAATCTATTTTGAGCCATTTTTTTGGTTACGTTTATTGTCGACAGTTGTCTTTAACGTGCCCAACATCGCATGGGCACGGGACCGACGGCTTTACGCACAAGAGCGGAACGTGCAGTCATTAACTTGCTCAATCACAATGGCACAACCTCTGTTGATGTTACTGATTTATTGAAAAGGTGAGAGGGGGAACCTGGGAGTCGAACCCAATACTCTTGGGTCCAGAGGCACACGTTTTTTCCACTGGACCACCGAGGCTCAAAATTTACTGTTTACATTTACGTGTTCCTACTGATTTCCGGAATACATGTCATATATCGATGTATGTCGATGACGTCATATTATCATTTATTTACATTATGAAAACATTTGTTCACCCCTTGATTTCCTTCTTTATTTAAAATGACACTTGGTAATATTCATGTGGCAACTGTGCACATCGTCGCCCGTTCATTTCTGCGTTCCGAATATACCCGATTCTTTGTTTACTTCTGAGGTGTCTACAATACAGGATTATCAAGTGTAATTGTATGTCACAAGAAGACATCTTACATACAGACTTGGAGACTACTTCTCTGGCTTCACTGTTGGTTTTCGTTTTTGTAGGTGAAGGATGTAGCCAGCGCGTAAGCATACTGGAGCAAGTGGCCCTTACGAGTTCTGGAAGTTCTAGGATGTTCTTCAACGTTTCTGTGACTATAGTTTCGCTGCTTGACAGCATTCTTCTGTCTGATAATGCTGTCAAGCAGCGAATCTATAGTCAAAGAAACGTTGAAGAACATCCTAGAAGTTCCAGAATTCGTAAGGCCCACTTGCTGCAGTTAGCTTACGCGAGTTAACACATGGCTTCCCACGATATGTCACGTAGATGATATCAAGTTACATTTGCATGCAGCAGTTCCCATAAGCAGATTCTACGAATTATGCCGACCGTTGCAGATAGTGCCAGCAGTGCGAAATCAAAAGAAGCTAGATCTGCATGTTCTCGTGAGAACCTGCAACGAACACTTATCCGATTATTATATAAAGCCATTGTTTTGTGTAATATTTGTTCAGTATTATTTTAGGCAGTAACTATGCTAGTTTGTTGTCAAATAGTTTAAGTAGTTTAATAAATTTAAAAAAAAGCAACCTAAGTATAAGTGTTGTTAATTGGCGCAGTCGGTGACGGATCTCCCAGCAACCTAAGGCACCAAAAGAATATTGGTTCCTTGGTTTTTTAAGAAGAACAAATGGTCATCTGGTTCCTACTATTACTGTAAGTTGGTCTCCTATATTTTCTTTGTTCCTTTGTCATATGTATGTGAATATATGTCGGATATTGATGAATTAATAAGCAGACTTAATCAGTTTAATTTTGGAAATAACTTAGAAGTCATTCCTGACGAAAATAATTTAGATAATAATATTGTTGAACAAGAAGTTCAGAATAATTTAACTCGTAATAATAATAGTATTAGTCTTGTAAAACAAATTGATAGTAACTTAATTAATACCACAGAATTTAGCATAAACATGGCCCAAGCTAACAATATGGCAAACAACTTTAGTGAATTCTATTTAAAGATGATACCTGAGTTCAATGGGGAACCGGCAAATGTTGGTAACTTTCTTAAGGCATGCGATCTCATTATGAACACATTTTATGACGCTGAAGATGAAAGATTATATTTAAATCATTTTTTAGTTAATTTTATAGTCAAAATTAACCAGTCAAGCTAGACTTATAATTAGCACAAAAATTATTGATAATTGGCAAGGCCTAAGACAAGTTATAGTGTAAAACTTCACGGACCAACGAGACGACACTAGTCTTTTGAGCGAACTTTTAACACTCAAGCAGAAACATAATGAGGATGCTTTAACATTTAGTAATAGGTGTAGATATATTGAACAACTTCTGGTCTCTAATTTAATTTGTAATGAAGACAATCAACAAATATTAGAAGTGAAAAGAGCAATTTACGCTCAACAAACATTAAAAGCGTTCCTCGGGGGACTTAGACCCTCTAGGAGTGGTAGTAAGATCCACTGCACCTGCATCTATTGAAGATGTTCTTAAGTTTATAGTGCTGGAAGAAAATTACGAGTATAGAGATAGGACATTTCTTAAATCAGGCAATTATACATCGCCAAATAATAAAACCCCCAATCCACAAACCAGGTCTTTTAACAATCGTTCTACTCCCCAAAACTTTCCAGTTATGCAATTTCAGAAACCATTTAGGAATAATCCCCAATATCGGAGCCAAAGTAATCAAACTTCACAATTTAGGAATACTTCCCAATATCAAAGCCAAAATAATCAGAATTCACAATTTTCTAGACCGCCCTCTTTTAAACCAGAAAACCCACGAGAACATTTCCAAAACAGATATCCTGAACCCATGGATACTTCGAGTGGCAACACAAGGTTTACAAGACATTCCAATAATTTTTCGACGCAGTCAAGAAGAAATAACTTCCCTGCTAATCAGCAAAGGTCCACAGTTCCAGGAACAAGGTTTAATTCTGACGAACTATTTACCCATCAGATTGATACACCTTCCGAAATTTACGATCGTGAAAATCAAAATTTTCCTACACCAGGCACATCAACCGAAAATCCTTAATAGAAATAAACAATTTCAATTTATGTCAACTTCCTTATGTTGAAATCCCCTGGAAAATTGCTCATAGATTCGGGAAGCAGTAAAAGTCTTTTGAAACCAGATATTGTTCAAGAAAAATATAAAAATAAAATCTTTCAAAAATTGTTTCACATTAAATCAGCTCATGGATTCTCCGTGCACAAATACAGGGCAAATATTTTACTGAATTCAATTACTAATCGTCCACATGAATTTTGTTTATTTAATTTTAATGCTAACTACACGGGTTTGATAGGAGCCGATTTTCTCCTTGCAAGTAAGGCTAGGCTAGAATTTAATAATAGGAAATTATACTTAGGTAGGTTTGAAATTGATATACATTTTCCTTATGAATATACTCTTGAGCCAAATACGGAAACTAAAATCAATGTTCCTGTCAATAAGTCCAATGGATATGGACTTGTTAACCAAATGTTAATTAATAATTTATTTATACCTGACTGTTTAGTTAAATTGTCAGATAGTGAGGCCAGTGTTAAAATAATAAACTCAACTTCTACACAAATTAATGTCAGATTTACTAAACATTTAGAGACCATTGAGTTGAATAATAATGCAATATATAGCAGTTATAATCAGAAATATAATAATGGTGTTAAGAAAAATTGCGATGATAACTGGGCCTTAAAGGAAATACGTATGGATCACTTGAACCAAGAAGAACGTGAACAACTAATATATTTATGCAAACGTTATTCAGATATATTTTATAAAAAGGACGAAAGGTTAACTTCCACACACGTGGTAAAACATAGGATTAGAACGACTGACGATATACCTGTACATTCGAAATTATATCGTTACCCACAGGTGCATAAAGAAGAGGTACAAAAACAAATGGATGAAATGTTACAGCAAAATATTATTAGGCATTCACATTCACCGTGGTGTTCACCAATTTGGGTCGTTCCAAAGAAAGCAGATGTCAGTGGGAAACAAAAGTGGAGAATCGTAGACTACAGAAAGCTCAACGATAAAACCATACCAGATCGCTACCCCATACCTAAAATAGAAGAAATATTGGATAAAATTGGTAGATCTCACTATTTCACTACAATTGATTTGGCATCAGGTTTTCATCAGATAGAGATACATCCGGACGACATTGAAAAGACGGCATTCTCAACAGATCTAGGTCATTATGAGTATTTAAGGATGCCATTCGGCCTTAATAATGCTCCAGCTTCGTTTCAGCGCCTAATGATAATGTTTTACACGGATTGATTGGGAAAACTTGCCTTGTCTACATGGATGACGTCATTGTGTTATCGACGTCTCTACAGGAGCATCTAGACAAGCTTACACAGGTATTCGAAAGGTTCAGGAACTTTCAGCTAAAGATACAACTGGACAAAACCGAATTTTTAGAGAAGGAGGCTGAATTTCTGGGACATGTGGTCAGCCCAGAAGGAATTAAACCTAACCCACGAAAACTCGAAGCCATAGAGAAATTTCCGATTCCTAAAACACAAAAAGAAATCAAATCGTTTTTGGGTTTAATAGGATACTACCGAAAATTTATAAAGAATTTTACGAATGTCACAAAACCTTTAACAAAATGTCTAAAGAAAAATTCAAAAATTGATATTAACAACGAAGATTATAAAGAGGCATTTGAAACATGTAAACATATTTTAATGAACAGTCCAATATTACAGCCACCAGATTTTACAAAGAAATTTATATTAACTACGGATGCTTCCAACGTCGCACTTGGAGCTGTCTTAAGTCAAGGCGAACCGAATTCAGACCTGCCTGTAGCTTATGCAAGCCGAACTCTGAACGAGACAGAAAGCAGGTATAGTACAATCGAAAAAGAGCTACTTGCAATAGTCTGGGCTGTAAATTACTTTAGACCCTACCTTTACGGCAAAAGATTTACCATAATGACTGATCACAAACCACTGAAATGGCTATTTTCATTAAAGGAGCCGAATTCGAAGCTAGTAAGATGGCGTTTAAAGCTTGAAGAATATGAGTACGATATAGAATACAAAAAGGAAAAACAAATAACGCCGACGCTTTATCACGTGTAGAAATTAATCCTTTTGATGTTGATAATCAGTCAGTAATTAATAATGTAGATGAAACAGAATGGCAGAGAGATAATGAAAACACTGATGAGGAAATCGAAGAACTAGATCCAGTTAATTCTAACCAGGAATCATACGTCGCACCAGGCATTCCTATTTTGGAAGAGGAAATTATCAATAATAAATCCAATCAAATATTCTTTAGTTGCTCAGAGGAACCCGAAATTCTACACGTCAGAAAAGTCAAGAGAAATTTTATTCATGCTAAATTTAATTTAGAAGATCCAGACAAGATAGCGGAATTTGTAAAGCAGCACTGTTTGCCTCAAAAGAAATACTATTGCCTATTTATGAATGAGAGACATTATGAATTAGTTAGTTCGGCTATCAATCAACACGCGCATGCGCCGCAATTTTACAGATGTGATAAAGTTTTGAAAGAAATTAACAGTGAGGATGAATTAAAGGATCTTATAATAGCATATCATCAAGGTAAAACTAACCATAGGGGTCCGGATGAAACTTATTTAAGGATGAAACAGAAATATTATTATCCAAGTTTAAAACAAAAAATTTTAGAATTCATTTTAGACTGTGCGACATGTAAACAAGCAAAATACAATAGACATCCCATTAAAATACCTTTAGAACACACTCCAACTCCTTCGAAACCTCTAGAACTAATTCACATAGATACATTTCAAATCGAATCATCTCAGTTCTTTACAATTCTTGATCCTTTCAGTAAATTCGGTCAGGCCTTTCCGATTAAAAGCAAGAATGCTATCGAAATTTTCAGGGTATTAATAAGATATTTTTCACAATATGGTGCAGTAAGAGGCGTCGTTTCCGACTCTGGTACGGAATTCTCAAATGACACTGTCAAAGAGCTCCTAAAGTCATATCAAATTGAACTGCACATAACTACACCTCATAATCCCAACTCTAACAGCCCAGTAGAGAGATTCCACAGCACACTGATTGAACACTATAGAATTTTCAAAAGAAAATACCCAAATCTAAAACCTCCTGACTTGATACCCTACTGCATCCTAGCTTACAATTCAAGCATTCACTCTCAAACTCTCAAACCACCTTTTGAGCTAATATTCGGATACATCCCAGAAATCTTCAACTTTGATCCCGAAGTTACACTCATCCAAGAATATAACCAAAAACACAAACATTTTATGAAAATAGTTTATGATATCGTATTAGATCGAATAGAAAAATCGAAAGAAAAAATGCTCCTCAGAACTAACGTCGAAGTTAATCAGCCATTTAAAGAGGGCCAAACAGTATATAAAAAGATACCCCCTGGATTTCACAAGAAGCACTAAAACCCCTATACAGGCCCATACACGATAATATCCCTCTTAGAACATAATAAAGCTTTACTCATAAATCACAAGAATGACGAGCAATGTGTAACTCATTTAAGAAATCTTCGCCTTTCAGGTGGGCATGCGGAGGGCAGCCACAACTAGAAGATTTAAAGACCAACCCTGGGTTTTTACCTCGCAAGTTAGGTAGAAGCTATTGCCAAAATGATGTATGGCGCCTCATACATGTATATAATATGGAACCCTTATTTACTGACTACAGTAAACTTAAATACAAATATTATCTTATAGCCAATACTTTAAGTGATAATTTTAGATCTGAATACCATAATTTTATAATCGCCCTTAATTATACTGTAGATAACATAGATGAAACTTTCCTTAGAATTTTTCCTGATAAGTATAGATTTAAGAGAGGTTTACTCAACCCTTTGGGTACAGTTTTTAAAGCAATCACTGGCAATCTAGATGCTCATGATGGCGAAAGAATCAACAAAGCCCTTCAATTATTAGCTGATGATCAATAGCATGAGCTATTTGACGAACAAACATCTGTTATGATAAATGCAATAAACGAATTTAATCAAACAGTAAATACTTTAACTCATAATCAAAAAGAAATTGTCAAAAGAATGTTAGCACTTCAAAACATTACTAAAGATTTAGCTACTAATATTATGCCTGTTCTCCAGCGAGCACATATTCTAGAACTGTTGACTGAAATCGCTAACCTATTTAACGTCATAGAATCGATAATATTAACAACTGAAAATGATATAACGTTCTCTAAATTAAATACTTTTCACACTTCTATCATCAAACCAAAATTCATTATTAAAGAGCTTCCTGTAATAGAAAAATACATTTCACAATCTAGATTAGTAAGCAAGAATGACTTATCTTTGTATGAAAAATTATTTAAAATCAAGTCCATCCAAACTGGGTGTGTCGGCCGCTGGGTTTAAATCAGTCTAAACTAAATTGACACATATGATCTGACGAAAAAATGGACTGTATGCGAAAACTAACGACTACAAATAAATCAAATGTAATACCTCGAGTCCGTATGAAGCAAACATATATACACGTATTATAAATATGATGTGATATAACATAGAAAAACTTACCGGTCAACTGCGGTTTGACTTCTTGGTAAATGCTTCCAGAAAGGAAAGGGATAGACTAGTTAGGATGTAAGGAATCTGGAGGCACTAACCATTCACTTAATAAAACATATGTCGACTAACAAAACACACATATATACGTCTGCAGTTTCGAGAGGACAACAGTTAGTAATACTTCTAGTAAAACAACTGCTTAAGACGTCTACAAAACGACTGTTCTTGGCAGCTTATCGCCCACAGGTACGATAAGATAATTTTTGAACCTCAGTTTAATTTAAAAACAATACAGGGGTTGCCATCTGTCTCTCGATAAATCAAAATAAAAATTATTCTAGCCAAAACTAATATTTAAACATAATTAACGGAAATATATCGCACAGCGGCGCCAACACACCCCCCGCCCTGAAAGACTGTTTCAGAACGTACCATTGGAATTAAAACAAACAAAATAACAAATTACAACTGAAAACTAATAAAAATAATACAAGACTCATAAGAAGTAAAAGGTCATTGGGATGGTAGTGGGCATAGTCGCACTACAGGTCTTTTGTAAACGCCAGTTTTTGTTCTGACCTTAGCGACTCTTACTACACCATCAGTACCCGGAAAAACCTCTTCGACAACGCCAACCGGCCAACGAAATGGCGGCACATTATCTTGTTTTAGCATAACTAATGTTCCGATCTCTATGGGCATGCTTGAGACATTCCACTTCTGCCTCATTTGAAGTTGCGTGAGATATTCATTGTGCCATCTTTTCCAAAATGTATGTACCATGTGGTCTATCAAATTTTTACGATCGAACAAACTCCTAGCAGCAGTCTCTTCATCAACAAGAGGCAAAGACTTTAATGGGGTAAGAGTAAGAAAATGTGCTGGAGTTAAAGGAAGTGGGTCCGAAGTGACGGAGTTTAACTGATAGGTTCGAATAGACTCATCTTGAGAAAATCTCCACAATATTTGTTGAAACCTTTGATGTTCAGCATTCATTCCAATTCGCAAATACATTTGACGAATGTCTGCTGTAAAGGCTACCGGAAACAGACGAAAATTGAGAAAAATATCAAGTACATCAGACTGTAATTTTGGGCCTGTGTACAACAAATCATTCAAACTAAATTCTGTCGCCGACTTGCAAGAGGCGTCAAAAACACAACGAAGAGGAGTAGAAGTGCTTTCAGGCTTAAACACACCGTGATGCGGAATAAAATAATTAGGAAAATAAATTTCTTTCGAGAGAGACATATATCCTTCTTGTAAATATTCACGAATAACAGAACTATACTGTTCCTTAAATTTTGGGAACTTATCAAACCTTTTTTCTAAACTATTAAAACGTTTTAATGCCATAGCATAAGAGTCTCCCAATTTGTCAGGACTCAATTTAAAGGGAAGTTTTACGACATATTTCCCAGAAGATTCTCTTTTGAGGGTAGACGAGTATATTTTTTCACATTCTAGATCATCGGGATGTTCGAATCTTTGAACTGGAATCTCCTCCATTTCCCAAAACTTTACCACGAGACTATTCAAGGAAGGTTCAACAGTAGTGTGAAACGAGTGAAAACTTCTGGATTCCGAAATGATCGCTGGAGCTGAACCCATAATGACGTAACCCAGTTTAGTTTCAACTGCAACAGGCATATCTACAGAGCCTGTTACCTTATGGGAACCCAACAAACATGGGAACAATTGTGCTCCGATTATTCCGTCAATAGCACCTGGTTGGTCAAAAGTAACATCTGCTAACGGCAGCTCAAAGAAATGGTTGACAGATTCTCTATGAACCTTAAAAGCAGGCAATCTGTCAGTTATTTTCTCAACTAATAAGGCATCTAACGAATATTGAATATTGGAATCTAAAATAGACGAAATGACAACTGATGCTTTCCCTAATACCGAATTATCATTAGCACCCATGCCTTTAACAAACGAATCACAATTAGAAATTTCCAAATCCAGTTTTCTGGCCAAGTTAGCAGTCAAGAAATGTGCTTGGCTACACGAATCTAATAAGAATCTTGCTCTATGACCCCTACCATCTTGACCAAAAATGTTTATAATCGCAGTAGATAACAAAACCGTCAACCCAAAGTCAGATGCAGATTGTAAAGTCGAACAAAATGTGGATGGGTTTAAGCTATTTTGGAGTGACTCTGAGTTTTCTCCCGATTTATTACAATCTTCTAGACCAATTCTGCCAGAAATATTTTTCCTAACACTCTGTTCATTATCTGTAGATAATTTAGTATTATCATTCTGATTTTTGACAAAATGTAAAAGTGTGTGATGCTTATGTTTGCAAATTCTACAAGATACTGCACTTTTACAAGCAATAACTTTATGTTTAGCAAAACAATTAATACATAAGTATTGATCCTTTATAAATTTAAATCTATCTACAGGCGATTTCGACAAAAACTTATCACACAAAGTCAAAGAATGTTGTTTTACACGACAGCAAATACAATTCTTATCATTGAACTCTTTCTTATTTTCAACAAAAAATGCTTGAGATTTCGCTTTATTATTACACTCTAAAGAAACTGACTTATTCAATTTATGCAAATTCGGAGTTATGGTATAAATATGCGCTTGGTCTTTAATAAACCCTAGAACTTCCTTGTATGTGAAAATATCTGATGTTCTACGAGAGTTTTCAAAAAGACTTCTAGTTTCGACATCCATTTTAGACCAAATTAAATATGCATACGTAAAATCTAATAAGTCATCAAGTTTTAAGTTTTGCAAAGCTTTAAATGCCGTATCACACTTCTCTAAAATATTGTTTAAACTATTAGACGACGCAGATTGGGCCGGTTTCAAATCTAAAATTTGTCCCAAATAACTAGTTGCTAAAACACGACGATTTTGAAATTTTTCAACAAGAGTGTCCCAAATAATTTTGTAATTAGTACCAGTCGGAGGTAATCCCGAACAAATATTCAAAGCTTTACCTGACAACTGTCCCACCAAATAATTTACCTTGTCGACGTCAGTTAAGTCCGAGCTTTCATGAATGAGACTTTTAAAACATTCGTAAAAGACTTCCCATTCCCTAATATTACCTGAAAACCTAGGCAAACTTAACTTCGGCAACTGAGGAACAGTCTGACGTTTTTCTTTATTTTGACCCTGCGTATTCTGGTTTGAGTCAATCATTCTGCTTGCTGTTACACGCGGATCTTCAGCCATTACTAATATATGACAATATAAGTCGTCAAACGCATCTAAT
This sequence comes from Tillus elongatus, assembly GCA_964006375.1. NCBI lineage: Eukaryota > Metazoa > Arthropoda > Insecta > Coleoptera > Cleridae > Tillus > Tillus elongatus. The sequence continues at coordinate 167,798,490 of OZ023262.1, forward strand.
GCCTGAAAACTCGGCACATATTTTGAATCCAACTGTATTTGTATCTCATTAAGCGAGTCAATAATCTGCGTAAATTCATCTTTAGCTTTTTCCAACAATTTTAGCTTAGCTACAAAGTTTTTTAGAGAAGCGGCATCGTTTAATTTTTTACCGAATTCGTATAATGTTTGTAAACGCAAAAAATAAGTTTCTTTTTTCGACGTTAAAATTTTCAGTTGACGTTCTAGTACCTGTTGATCAGTCATAATTACGATTAAATTGAAAGAAAGACAATAGTTATGAACCTAATAACAAATATCAAATAAATGAATATGAAAACGAGCCAATATAAATTCGAAAAATTAAGTACAAAATTTTAATGTTATTCTTTGCACGCAAAGAAAAAACTATCTAGATAAGTACACTATAAGAGAAACGACTGGTGTATGATATATCACCAAATTATTTCCAAACGAAAAGAAACAAACCAAAAAATGTTCGCGAATCGAACCAAATATTATTCTAATCCTTCGGAAATAAGCATGACTACTCATACACCTCTAATACTAATCAAATCCTTGACAGACAGAAAGCAATCCAATATTAATCTAAAACTGTGCAAATAACTAGCGTATGTACTAAAAACTGCTCTCCTATTTACAAAAACAACTGACTCGAAGTATTTTAAACAAATTTACAAAACAACGTTGCACTCTAATATCGATTCAAACTCTAATGATCCGGCTCCGGAGGAGCAAATATTATGTGTCGGCCGCTGGGTTTAAATCAGTCTAAACTAAATTGACACATATGATCTGACGAAAAAATGGACTGTATGCGAAAACTAACGACTACAAATAAATCAAATGTAATACCTCGAGTCCGTATGAAGCAAACATATATACATGTATTATAAATATGATGTGATATAACAAAGAAAAACTTACCGGTCAACTGCGGTTTGACTTCTTGGTAAATGCTTCCAGAAAGGAAAGGGATAGACTAGTTAGGATGTAAGGAATCTGGAGGCACTAACAATTCACTTAATAAAACATATGTCGACTAACAAAACACACATATATACGTCTGCAGTTTCGAGAGGACAACAGTTAGTAATACTTCTAGTAAAACAACTGCTTAAGACGTCTACAAAACGACTGTTCTTGGCAGCTTATCGCCCACAGGTACGATAAGATAATTTTTGAACCTCAGTTTAATTTAAAAACAATACAGGGGTTGCCATCTGTCTCTCGATAAATGAAAATAAAAATTATTCTAGCCAAAACTACTATTTAAACATAATTAACGGAAATATATCGCACAGCGGCGCCAACACTGGGTATAAAATTATATTCCAAATTGATATTCCACTAATAGACAAATCTGACTATATTTACTACCAACTGTACTCCCTACCTATACAAACCAATCCTAACAGCTTCTCAATGATAATACCTCGATCCAAGTACCTTATCCTAAATGAGCAACAATACGCCTTCAGAAACAACCCCTGCCAGGAACGAGATCTATGTCTGTACAGAAGATACAATAACAGACGTCAGTGAAGATCCTCCCTGTGAAGTTAGGCTAATTAATTTCCAAAAGCCTATCAATAATTGCGAACAAGATACTGTAAAAATTACCAAGACTATCGTTTACAAATATGGCAACACACAGTTTATGGTGGTGGCTCCAAAGAAAACCAAGATGTCAATCAAATGCTCGGGAGAAGAAAACACACAAATTATACAAGGCACGTATATGGTGACACTCAAACCAAGATGTCAGTTGTCGATTGGTGGTAAACGATACAGTACAGTGCAGAGTTCAGTTGAGACACAACAAATGTTCTTCTTGCCAAAGTTGGAAGAAGATCCAGAAAGCAAAATGAACATAGAAGAATTGCCAGCAATGGAACTGGAAAACGTCCCTTTGCACGACGTAAGCAACATCAGGGCTCAGCTGCAGTCTATAAAAAGTAGAATTCCCAACAAAATTAGACTCCTGTTGTACCACACAAGTATTTGGACGATCCTGCTCTACATCATACTAATCCTTCTAGCAACAATATTTATTACAGTTTTTGTCAAAAGAAGATGTGCCCAGCAGATTGAAAGAAGCAAAGCAGAAGCGGAAAATCCTTTAAGAATTCCGAAACCCAAGGGTTCCGTCCTCTAATGGGGGGAGGAGTTAACACATGGCTTCCCACGATATGTCACGTAGATGGTATCAAGTTACATTTGCATGCAGCAGTTCCCATAAGCAGATTCTACGAATTATGCCGACCGTTGCAGATAGTGCCAGCAGTGCGAAATCAAAAGAAGCTAGATCTGCATGTTCTCGTGAGAACCTGCAACGAACACTTATCCGATTATTATATAAAGCCATTGTTTTGTGTAATATTTGTTCAGTATTATTTTAGGCAGTAACTATGCTAGTTTGTTGTCAAATAGTTTAAGTAGTTTAATAAATTTAAAAAAACTCTGGACGCAGCAAGTGCGTTATGGTAGTGAATTTTCATAAAAATGTTTTTAATAGCAAATATGTTTTTTTTTAAGAAAGCAGGCACCAAATTTGGTTACCTGTATAATCTATATATTAGAAACAATGTGCCATGTTTTATCAAAATAACTTTATTGTTTGATAATGTACAAACATTTCCGAAAGTAAACTTAAATTGTTCCCGAAAAAACTGGTTTTCTGGTCAACCTTATAGGTTAATAGCAAATTGATTCAAAATTTGAAGCATTTAATGAAAATTCGCTACCATAACGCACTTGCTGCGTCCCGAATTTCTTTTCTTACAAAGATGTATTATATTTCGATGGAAAATGCAAAAATGCAACAACATAGGGCGTGTTCGATTAAAAAAATTCACTAAAAAAAGAAAATTTGAATCACCAACGACTTATGGGCCACCCTGTAATTGTGGAAATATTTTTTAAGATGTAGCTTAAGACACCCTACAATTAATGTATACAACTTTTTTTCGTAACTTGCATAATAACGGATATATTGCACTTTAATGATTTTTTACGAAAATTCGACAAAAATGATATACCATTAAACGATAAAATCTATAGCCAACACTACTGCTAAAGCATCAGAGAAGGGGTCTATTTGAAATGAATTTTCTGGGAATATTTTAGTAAAATGAAGGACAATGACGATTGAAACTAAGAGTTCAGGCTTTGTAAAACATTATTCTTGAGACATTTACCTTCCATAGATCATATTAATTTCAGGTTCATTGCCTAAATATTAACAATTTTGACGTTTAAAATCGTGACTTCGACGTTTTGAGGAAAACCCAAATTTATTTTTATTTAAATGCCTGTAACTTTTTTGTCCTTTAACCTACAAAACTAAATTTTGGTAGGTATCTTACCTATAATGATATAAACCCGTGTACTAAATTTCGTTGCCCTTACTTTGTTAATTCTGGAGATATAAAAAAAATCGATTTTTTTCGAAAGAAAACACAAAATTTTCCGGGAAAACCTCGGCGGATTTTCCTGGCTAACGAACTTATCCAAGCCACTCGCGAAAGGTAGGTACTCACCTAATTTTATCAAAATCGGTCTATTATTTTTTTAGTTATAGGTGTGACACATAAATATATAAACATATATATATATATATATATATATATATATATATATATATATATATATATATATATATATATATATATATATATTTATATATATATATATATATATATATATATATATATATATAAAGTCTGAAACCGACCTCGGATTTGGGTTCCAGGGGTCCTAAATAGCGCTCATTTGAAGAAATTTTTTCAAAATTCAAAAGTCGAGATCTCCTCATTAGTGAATTTTTTTTAAGAAAATTCACTAAAAAGCAACCTAAGTATAAGTGTTGTTAATTCGCGCTGGCTACGTCCTTCACCTACAAAAACGAAAACCAACAGTGAAGCCAGAGAAGTAGTCTCCAAGTCTGTATGTAGTATGAACAAGTTTCACCAAGTAAGGGCAACAACAATCAATGAATTGAAGGAGACATCTGTTGATTAAAACTAGGTTTATGTGGTGTGTCCAAAGTCACTTAAAAAGTGGTTGGTCATGTAGAGGTTCCCATTGCGCCATAACCTTTGTAAACAATGGTCTATTTAACCATGCGCCAACAGCTGAGTTGAAGAGCTTATCTGCTGACCACCGATACGTTTTAGCGGTTGGAGACAGATGAATCAGATGAACGCACTGTTGACTTCAAGCACTATTTTGTGATGTTTGTCTGTCATTTCTCTTCAACAAATTGGCAACAGTTGAGTTCCAACAGAAGCACCGCGGGACTGGTGAACGCATTCGTTAATACAACTATTAAACTGCTGGCGCAAGCGGTTGTATCACAGCATAATTGTCTTATTATGCTATAGTTGTATCCTAATCAAAGAATATTAAAGTTTGTTTACGTAAATATTCTTTGTTCTAATCGTAAGGCGTGTCGTAATCGTAAATCCTAACGGACATAAGTAACTAACCAAAGAATGCCTAACTGCGCCATCTGTCAATGGGATATATTAACACAAGAACATAGGAATCTATTAGGAAGTTTTCTAGAAATCTGTTACAGGGAATTAAGTGTCTAGAATAACACTAAACACAATAAAATAGAGTGAGAAATTATGAATATTAATTTATATGATATATATATATATATATATATATATATATATATATATATATATATATATATATATATATATATATATATATATATATATATATATATATATATATATATATATATATATATATATATATACATATATATATATATATATATATATATATATATATATATATATATATATATATATATATATATATATATATATATATATATATATATATATATATATATTGCTATGGTATTTTAATTAGCAATTTCCAATTTCAGTGGTGGAGCATGAGAATTAAATAGTTGCGGATTTTCGCCTTTATTTACAATAAAAAAATACCGCTAATATTGATGAACCTGAAAAATATGCCGATGTTTGTTCATTTATCGCCAAATTTACTATCTTTCTCTCATCTCATGGGCAGAGTTATTATATTGGGCTAACCTTTTTTATTGTTTGATACATCTTGTTCGAAATTTTTCATTAATCCAGAGTGTTTCGATAAAAAAATATTGAATTGAGTTCTTTTGATTTTAAATATATACTTTTTCTTGGCAATTAAAATAGCCTTATTTTGTCATATTACCATTATGTGTTTGATTTGGGTCAAAATTAAACAGACGATATAAGTATAAGCTAGTATGTTTTATTGTTATTGGTTAATCAAATTAAAAAAATTGCATAAAAACCTAGCTATATTAAAGATTATCATCCTTGATTAACGATAAACATATTATTCAAGCTTAATTGGAAACAATGAATTAGCTATTATCTAGTGATTTGACCTTTATCAAATATCCCCTTAGAATGCTAAAGATACATAAATTTATTAATGGATCTGAAAATTCTTATAAACTTAACACCATATGGGAAGAAACGTCTACGCATTTATAATCGATAAAGTTCACAAAACGACTTACTGATTGGCGCCTGATTGGCTCTTCTATTGGATGTGTGCTGATTGTTTCCCATAGTATACACTGTTTGGGATTTTAAAACTTGACTAGAATTGCTTATTATTCTCCATTTCAGGTTGACATGGTCTTAAGAATCACCTGACAGTTATTTATATAATTTTCCAGCTCAATACTGAATATTATGTTCTCAGGATGCACTTGTTTACAGACATATTAAACCCTGACTGCTCTGACGCATACTACCAGAGTTTATCTTGGTCTGTTCTCCAGTACTTAGTGCCCTAACGCACACCTCTCAAAGTTGATTCTTCAATTTTCTAGTAAATAATAATCCCTCCCGTACTGCCGTCGTTTTCTTAAATATCTACCCGTCTTTACAAAAAATTTCCTCGCTGCAGCTGTGTGACCCCAAAGTTCATAGTCCCAACATTTTCTTATTGTCCAGTTTCTTATACGTTGCACTTATTTGAAACAAAAAAATTCATGCCTGCACTTCACTATTAACAACCGCTGTGTGTCTTTCTTATAATTGGTAATACAAAAATTATCTTTAACTCAACTATCAGCATTTCTAAGGATATATTAAAAATCATCATCTTCTAACAAAAAATAATATAATATACATAAAAACAAGGCTTTTGTTCTCTGTTCTATGGTATTCCGCCGACTTTTATACGTGAAGTCAAACGTACTACAGGCAAAAAAGAAAGCATTGTTCTGTCTACTTTTAATTTCCATGCTATTCATTATTTAACCAAATTATTTATTACACTCTCAAATTATTCAGGGCATTTAAATATTAGGAAGTATAAATTTTATGTACTTGGCTCTTTCTCTCCACAATAAAATGTTTATATTTTCCTGACATATTTGCTATCTATAGCAATATATATATATATATATATATATATATATATATATATATATATATATATATATATATATATATATATATATATATATATATATATATATATATATATAGGGTAAGTTTTCTATGTGTGTTACAAGGAGAACGGTTATCTTTTGTGTGAAGTTTTGGAGAATAGGGAGACAACGGCACATATTTAAACAATTTTTGACATTTACCCCCCACTCTATTTTGAGAGGCAGGGGGGGTATTAACTTTGCAGTGTGATTTCCCTTTTTTCCACAAAATTCGAATCTACGACTAAGTTTTTCATGCAAAAATTTTTTATTCGCTCTTTCGGTTAAGGCATTATAATTTATTAGATTAAAATACAACCAAGTATTTATTTATCACGTCTGTTACCATAGGCGTTAACGTTGATTATTGTTTACTTTCATGGACACGCGTTGTTTTTACTTAGTCAATTGAGAATTTTGACATTCGGACGATTATTTCCCAGTTTATTGCTCAATTATATATATAAAACTAGTTCCCTCAATTATTAACCCAAAACATAAACCCAAACATTGGTTTCAACAAGATGGAGCTTCACCTCAATATGCAAAAGTTCCTAATCATTGAAGTGGAATATTTGAAAACAGGTGAATTGGTCGAGCAGGTCCGGTCAACTGGACTGCTAGGTCCCCCGATTTGACAGGACAAAGTGATGACGATTGCACCGACAACTTTAGATGATATGAAAAACATAATCCGCTTTGCCTGTTCATTAGTAACACCTGAAAAGTTGCAGTATGTACGGGATTCATTTAGAAAAAGAGTTAGAAAAGTGTTTGAAAGTTGAAGAAGGACATTTCGAACAATCTCTCAATCATGACAGACGATAAATAAGTCGAAATTTTATTGTTAACATTTTTTTGTATCTTAACCTAATAAATCATTTAATTCCGTAACCGAAAAAGCAAATCAATTTTTTTACACACAAACCTAGTTTTTTACGAGTGCGTATTGTTCGACCGACAGCTCTTACATGTATGCAACCACTGCGTACACCAAGAGTGTATTTCATCGCGGTAGTGTTTAAGTTTATGCAATAGGCAATTTGCTTTACACCTTTGCGTGTTGATATAGTATACTTATGATTAAGTTAAAAGAACCCTTGTTTTGGATTTATAAGACCATTTTAAAACAAACCTAAATGGCCAAACTAACAGATTTTTTCTGAAAATAAAAAATAAATAAATAAAAGGCACCTAATACGAGTTATCCATTTGCAATAACAAAAAAGTGTTGACACAGCAAGTGCGTTTTGGTAGCGAATTTTTTGTGGTTCGAGTTTTAATAAAAAAATTGGTAATCAAATAGTAGATAAAAGTATTAAAAAAAGTTTTTCATTCATTTCAAATCTTAAATCCTTCCCATTCAGCTAAAATGTTCAAAAATCTTGATACATATATAGTGAAGCCTTCAGAAAAGCACACATTTAATCCGATACTTGAGAAAAATTAATAAAAGGCACTTGATAAGACTTGTCGATTCGCAATAACAAAAAGTGTGGGCACAGCAAATGCGTAATAGTAACAAATTTACATAAAAAATTCCGGTTGTTAAACAGTACATATTTGTTAAAAAGCTTGTAGGCTGCAAGTTACTTGTGGTAGCGAGTTTTATTATTTTTAAAATGGTAAATATAGTAAATAAAAGTATAAAAAAAGTCTACATGCACCAACTGCTTTGTTGCAAAGAATTATAAAAATATTTCAAATCTTAATAAGCGAATTTCCCATTCATTTAGAATCTTGAATAATCTTGATGCATATATAGTCACGCTTTTGCAAAAGCACACATTTATTCTGATATATTTGAAAAAAATAATAAAAGGCGTCTTAATAAGGTTTGTCCATAACAGCAAAAAAGTGTGGCCGCAGTAAGTTCGTTATCGCAGCGAATTTTCATAAAACATACTTAAACTAAAATGGTAAATATATGTCCAAATTATTATAAAAAAGTTTAAAAGTTTTTGAGACCATTTCAGTTGCAACCTTTTTTATCCGTCAGTTTATTATTAATAACCGGACAATTAAATTTGTTATCAATGAAAATTATAAAAATGTGCAGATTGAGAATATATATATATATATATATATATATATATATATATATATATATATATATATATATATATATATATATATATTACTCATTGTGTTAATTGTAAGGAAATTATTAATTTCCTTGTTTGTTGTGTACATTATTGAAAAAAAAGAAATGAAACCTTTTCTCCTGAATAAAATTTGAAAAATAAGTTTGCAGCAATTAAGCATTAAAAATAATGTACAAGACAGTTTTCCTGAAAATATTTTACAATAAAAGAAAATTCAAAGTTTACGAAATTCTGGTTTTACTGTAAAATATAAAGGTATAAATATGTTGTATTATTAATTATAACAATATATAACAATGAAACTATATTAAAATAATACTTCATTTTCTTTTATTTTAAAAATGAAATAAATCTTAGGTAGTAATTTTTTTAACCAGAACCTACTGCGCATGTCTACCTTTTTTTGGATGCAGGAGGGGGAAATGCTCATGCAGACCCCATTCACGGCCCCGTAGGTTCCGTGGGATATCGAGGTATTGTGAGACTGTACTCACCAAAACCCCCTCCCTGGGAGTACCGGACCTAAATCCATACCTCCGTCGGAAAGAATTACACACAATGACTTTTTGGGTATGAATGTTTCCATTCTGTTTTTGCCGCGGGGGCGTTTAACGGGTAAGTATAAGCTTTGGACGCTTATGCTTATGTGGAAGTTGCTCGTTGTAGTCGGTAGCACTACGGAGAAGAGCATTTGGGTGAGAAGCGGCTTTTGCGAACTGGGTAGTGGATAATTGAGTTATAAACTCAAGTATCGAAGGCATTTCCAGATCAGAGTGAATCTGACTGTTTTGGACAAACCATGGCGCTCCGGTAACCATTCTCAGGATTTTGTTCTAGATGATTTGAAGGGTCTTGATGTGTGTAGCGGCCGCGGTGGCCCATGCAGGTGATGCATAGGTTAAGGCTGGCCGGATAATGACTTTGTACATGAGCAACTTATTGTTCATGGACAATTTGAAGTTTCTATTTAGAAGTGGAAACAGCTTCGAGATGAACATCGAGACCTTTTTTCGAGCGTGATCGACATATGGGCGCCATGTTAAGTGTTTGTCGAGGAAAACCCCGAGGTATTTGGCGGAATCTTGCCAGGGGATTAGACGGTTGTCTAATGAAACGTGATCGTGAGGTGTGTGTCTCTTCTTGGAAACTAGGACAGCTGAACATTTATCGGGGTTTATGGCTAGAAGGGATTTCCTATACCATGATTGCAGCTCGACTACGGCGGTCTGAAGTCGTTCGATTATCCTCGGCTGAGTGGAGCTACTGAGGATGGTAGTGTCGTCTGCGTACAGTGCGTATGTCACGTTTAGGAGGGTTGTCGGAATGTCTGCGACAAATATATTGTACAGCAGAGGGGAGATAGCAGAACCCTGCGGGAGACCAGCCGTGGCTGGGTACGTTCTAGATCTGGCTCCCAGATGTTTGACCTGGTACTTCCTCTGTTGCAGGTATGACCTGATTAGCAGAATCAGAGGGAGAGGATAATTAAATGATAGAAGTTTGTTTAGGAGGCCCGCATGCCAAACCCTATCGAAGGCTTGAGCAATGTCAAGAAATATTGCACCAGTTGACTTGTTTATATTAAATTATTAAATCCTTTGGTGATGTTTTCCACCACACAAAGGACTTGGTCAGTGGTGGAGTGCTGGTGTCTGAAGCCGAATTGCTCGTCCGGGAGGATATGATTTTCTGAGGTGAAAGAAGCTAGCCTTTTCTGAATCAGTTTTCGGCGATTTTGCCGATGACTGGTAGCAGGCTAATGGGCCTGTAGTTCTGAGGGAACAGCGGATCTTTGCTGGGTTTCGGGATGTTGATAATGTCGGTAAGTTTCCACGTAGCAGGAAAATTTTGAAATCGCAGCATGGCATTCATAATCGTCACTAGGAATACCACGGCTTTGCGGGGGAGGTTTTTCAGGGCTACGTTGGAGATTCCATCGTATCCCGGAGCTTTCCTATTTTTTAATGCTTTGATTATTTGGGAAACTTCTTCGAAAGTTGTGGGCTCGATAGTTGTGTCTGGGGTGGCGCGAAGCGCACTCCTGACGTAGCGGTGCGTTCTTGCGACAGATCAACGTTGTTATTATTCGGGCTGAATTGCAACTCCAGATGATCTGCGAATGCAGTAGCTTTCTCGGCATCCGTGTATACGACACCGTTACGGCCGTGAAGCGGGGATATCGGAAGTTTTTGGGAGCGAAGGCCTTTTGCCATTTGCCAGACGGAATTGTCTTGGGTAGACAGGGTTTGCAGGCGCTCCTCCCAACGATTGTTGCGGAGTTCTTATAGGGCGGATCGTACTTGTTTGATGAGTCTGTTAGCGTCTCGTTTGTCAGTGGGGTTTCCGGTGCGTTGAGCTAGTCTACGCACGCGGTTCTTTTCGAGTATCATTTCCCTGATACTGGACGGAAAAGGTGGCAGATTGCTCTGGGCGGGGTACGTCCTTGATGCATGTTCGATAGAACATTGAATTTTGGACTGTAGATTATCCACTGCACCCTCGAGTTCGGGAATGCTGCGGATAACCGGAATATTCCCAAGGGTGTTTTTAAGGTGATTTGTGAAGACTGGCCACAGTACCTTTTTCCTTGAGAGGGCGGGTTCGTCGCTGACGTCGCCGAGCTGCAATATGACTAGGTTATGGTCCGACGAGAGGTCGTTTTGGGTTGTTATTTCATGGAGAAGGGTAGTGTTCGACATGATTACTATGTCAAGCACGTCGAGTCGACCTGCACTGCCGAAGTGTGTAGGTATTTGGGGAGCGTTAACCGTGCAATGTCTACCTTGATTGTTTATATATATATATATATATATATATATATATATATATATATATATATATATATATATATATATATATATATATATATATATATATATATATATATATATATATATATATATATACATATTTGCAGCAAATAAGCATTACAAAATAATATAAAAGACAGCTTTTTCCTTGTTTATTTTGTTCATTATTTTTAAAAAAGCATAATAAATTTTGAAAAATAAATTTGCCGCCAATAAAGGCATTAAAACATAATCTAAGAGCGCTTTTTTGAAAATATTTGGCAATAAAAGAAGAAAATAGAAAGTTAATGGAAATCTGGTTTTTTTACATCAAATTGTTTTAATGAAAAAATTGAATAAAACATATCATTCGATTTTTTTACAATAACATAATTGCCTGTCATTCTCCATAGTTTCTTTGAGTGTGGACATTGTAATTCAGGCTTGCAACTATTTATATCTTCTTCAGAAACAAGGATTTATCCATAAGTATATTTATTTATTATATCTAACTCAACATATTTCTTTTTACACAAATAACTTTAATGGCATGACATATTCAACTTCCAATGATTTTTCTTTCATTGCCTGTATACATTTATCAAAAAAAAAGAAGTACTCAACCTTCTGCCCTCAACCATAAATTTTCAAACAATTGTGCAACTATGCATTATAAAATGTGAAAAAGTAGATGCCATCAAAGATAACTTTCTTGAAAATAGGAAAATAAATGCTTAATAATATGTGGCTTCACTTTAAATCACATTTTTGTAATTAAAATATGGAATAAATCTTATATCAATCGATTTTTTTAAATTAGAAAATGACCTTTCCATTAAGGTGAATCAGGATTGAGTTTCATGTATATTTACATATATAACAATTAATTACCCATACGTATGTTTATTTGTATCTAATAACTACTTCCACGACCTCTTCTGTCATCATGCAACAAAAATCAGGTGGAACTATATATGCCCCAGCTCTTGATCCTGACGACATTAGATCTTCCATAGGCAGCATTAAGTCTTACCTGACATCTGGTCCTGATGGAGTACCGGGATTCTTGGTGAGGGACTGCGAGGAGGTTTTCGTGAATCTACTGTTACATATATTTAATTTAGTACTTAAAACCACTTGTTTTCCAGACAAATGGCGTATATCTAAGGGGATTCAGGGTTCTCATTTGGCACCGCTACTATTCAATTATATATATATATATATATATATATATATATATATATATATATATATATATATATATATATATATATATATATATATATATTAATGACATAAATATCATTTAAATGTCAACGTCTTATTGTATGCCGATGACATCAAACTATATTGTAAAGTGACCTCATCCAGTGATTGCTTATTACTACAAAATGCCTTAAGATCCGTACTTGATTGGTCTGTTGTAACTCGTATACCCATAAACATCAACAAGTCTTGTGTCATGTCATATTATAGGATAAAAACTCCCTTGTTCTTCGATTATAATATTAATGGTAAAAATTTGCGTCGTTATACCTCGGTGAAAGATTTGGGGGTGACTTTTGATTCACAGCTCGCATTTGTTGCACATATTCAAAACATGGTAGATAAGTCGTACATGCTTGTAGGTTTTATATTCAAAAATAGTAAAAATTCCAAATCTGAGACGATACTAAAGCTTTTCTTCTCGTTTGTCAGGTCTCGATTGGAGTATTGTTCGGTCGTTTGGTCCCCGATATATCATGTCCATATAAATAACACAGAGAAGCTGCAGCGTAAAATACTGAAGTATTTATGTTTTAGGGAGGATGGTCACTACCAAATTATTACTAATATGCTTAATTTATTGTATACAGATGGGTAATATATAAGCGCAAGCATTTATTTGCCTTAAAGTATAAAGTTAGAATCACGTAAAATTGAAGGCACCATAAGCTTATTTGATGCAGTGTTAATCGTTTATTATAAAGAAAACAATTTATTGATTGTTCTAACTACATTGAACATTATATTTAGAGGTAGGTACTTGCAAAGTCACTGAAGAAATACTAATTTTTAATAACAGCATATTTATACCTATTGCAATGATGATATTTACAGGTAGGTCTTTCCAAAGTCACTACAGAATTATTAATTTTTGATAGTAACCATATATTTATACCTAAATGAATGAAATTTGGAACCTGTTATGAGCACTGATACGTACAACCTGGAGAACTCAATTCATCACAATATAGTTTTTAGACTTGACGATAGTTTGGCTAACAAAGTTAGCGCCATCAGAGGGATGAATAAACGTATTCATTCTCTCTAATGAATAAACTTATTCACTTCCTCTGATGACTAAACTTATTCATTCCATCTGATGACGCTAACTTTGTTAGCTGTATTATGATGAATTCGGTTCCCTAAATTGTACTTATCATATTTATATCTATTGCAATGAAATTGATTATGAGGAGATAAGTGGATTTCACGAATTACTATTAAATGAGTCTTGTGGGTGTAAAATTATGACCCTAGGTACTTATTTTCTTATTCCTAATTAATATGTACATAAAAAATAAAGTTAAAAAGAGGCACTATACACATTACACATCACTTTTACTATTATATGTTTGCATACTCGATATTTGGGCTGTATACCCGTATTAAATCATAAATAAACTAATGTGCATACACATTATCAGTCTTCACTACTTTAATGTTGTAGGTTTATTTGCTGACTGATGCCATTTTTGCTTGAAATGAATTAATACCACCTTCATAACCTGGTCTTGAAACTGCATCCAGAGGAAACTGATAATCTGGGATAAGTAGTTTTGTTCTTAAATCTCGCCACTGCTCTGTATTTAATGATTTTAAAAGCATTGCTGTATTAATTTTCGAATTAAAATCCTTCAAACTTTCACTTTTATTCTTGGTTTCCTTAGTGAAATCAGGTGTTAGTTTAGGTGGTTGATAAAATTTGGATGGTTGCACTGGAACCTCGTAGGAGTCGTTCTTGTTCATATTTAAATCATACTTGGGGGGCTCCACATTAATGTTTAAAGTGGGGTACAACATATCGTTTATGACTAATGGTGGTAATAAGCCAATATCTTGAGGCAAAGGACTAGTTGGCTCCACGAATGGTGGATACACAGGTGTAGTATTGTTATAATTAGAAAAAAAATTAATTTCAAAATGGTTATTTGTTATGTTGTTAACAACTGGTGGCTGCAATTCTATTGGTAAGTTCGATAAGTCTTTATCAGGCAGTTCGAAAGATTGCGGATAGACTGGTGTTGTTGCTTTAAAGTTAGAGGGAAAGTTAACTACTAATTTACTTTTTGAATTAAGTAAGTCATTTTGTATGGTTTCTGGTTGCTTAGGTGCTAATAAGTCTATACTATAATCATGGGGAATTTTAAGAAGTTTTATACTTTCTGGATAAACAGGTGTAGTTGCTTTAAAGTTAGATAGAAAATTAATAACAAAGCTACTTTTAGTTTCTTGAATATCATTTTCGTTGCCTGGTTTTTGTGGTGGTAATAGATTCGTAAATTCATGATCAAGTATGCTGGGTAGTTCTTTAGCTGATGGGTAAACTGGCGTTGTTGCTTTAAAATTAGATGGAAATTTCGCAGTTGCGGTAATTGCCGCACTTTTTACATTACTTGTTTTACTATGATAAGGTGGCAATAAGGCCTTAGTGTCATCCAGTATATCAGGCAGTTCCTCAGGTTTTGGATAAACTGGCGTTGTGGCTTTAAAATTAGATGAGAAGCTAGCAGTAACCACATTTCTAAGATCTTCTGTTATATCTGTTTGCGCGTGTGCGATTGGTGGCAATAAATTGATGGTATCATCTTTAGGTATAGACAAGTTTTCGCCTTTTGGGTAGTTTGGTGCCGAAGCTTTAAAATTGGATGGAAAATTTACATCACTATTCTGATTATCTCCTACACTTACTCTTTCAGCATCAGGAAGCGATTCAAATGCTGTGGTTGATATAAAATGTGATTCAAAATTTAGATTATTAACTATATTTTTATTTAAGACTGTTGTAGGCATATTATCGTAACCTTCAGTAAATGGTGTAGTTCTTTCATTACTAGATTTTACTTTGGTTTTACCTAAATGTGCTTCTTTTTGTCGTAATCGATTATTAATGCGATTCACTAGAAACGACCTATCTCTGTTATCTTCGGATCTATCTGGTTTGTAGTTAAGTGGTTCTAGAGTCGTCACTTCATCTGCTACGTATTCTGTTGACCAATGACTTGGAACTGCATAAGCAGCATCATTTGTGGCAGACGTATATCCATTTTCCTCTTCTTCTTTCTCAGATTCCCCTCCTACTAAGTTGGCTGAAGTTCTAGAGTGGGCTCTACCAGTGCGGTATATTATATCAGATTCCTCTGCACTCGGATGAGTTGTCAAATCTGGTCGAGGTGTTCGTTGGTAAGGATGTTCGTTAGTATCATCAACAAAAGGCTTTTCTCTTTGGCCAATAAGGGAGTTTGCAATATAATCTTCTTCTGATCTACTACAATTAACCATGTACCAGTGGTCACAGATTAACATGCGTTGTTGAAATAGTGTCGCATTTGGACATGTGTAACTGAACTGTCGGCCCAAACCATCGCACATATGGTATATCTGCAAATTAACATTTTAGAGCATAGTAAACTTTTGATCATGTTATAATTTTATTATAAATATAAATACCTGACAGCCAGTATCTATATCTGCATAGTATCCGGAAATTCGACCGTTGCAGGAAAAACCGCTTCTTATAATCTGTAAATAAATACCAATATTAGATTTATGTTTCTAAGTTACAGAAAGATTTAAAAAATCACATTTTATGAAAAAGTGTCAACATTGTCTGGTTTCAATGATTAGGCTGCTACTAAGGAAGTTAATTAAAATATGTTTAAACCCAATTTTACGAAATCAGGAAATTATGCTTCTTTCTTCTTTCGAAAAAAGGCGCAGAATAGTGAAATCCACATTTTTGCGCCAACGTCACAAGCTGGTGTACAGTAGGTACATCAAAGATGACTTGAGGGGCAGGATTCAAGGCGTGTTTATTATTCTAAATGGTGAAAGCTTTGTTGTGCCATAATTTGACCGTTTTAAGGTGAATTAACAAGATCATGAATGAAGGCGGTAGCATATTCCAACATTTGCTTTAGCAGGCTTTTTACTTTTTCTTATTTTCCATATTTTGTATTATTATGTACATAGTTTTATTATTATTATTATTGTTTTAGATTATCCGGATAATATTTTACACCTTTCGTGCGATTGTTACCTTCATTTGCTATTTATAATCGTATTTTATTCATAGCTTACTTGGCTAAATAAAACAAAATTTTAACGGAGCTTACCAATTTTCCAAAATAACTATGAAAGTTTAGCGGTAAGAAAGTAAATACAAACTACCTCTTATGTTGAACGTGGAATGAAACTAAAAAATAACAGTTATTTTTTCAAAAAGAAAAGGAGGTATCGCCATTTTCATGATTCCAAGCTTTTTACCAAAAAGCAGGTATACATTTTTACAACATGCACATCAATTGAAACTGGGTACTTTTGAAAGTTAGTGTCATAATTCGAAAGTCCGTACTTGCGTATAGGTAACAAAAATATTGTTTGTAATAACCTGCATCTTACATTTTTTAGGAAAATAGAAATAACTCAAAATGGGTAAATTTTAGAAGCAAGGTTTATCCAACAAATTGGTATTTGAATTACCTCAGACGTATAACTCTTTGTGACCGGAATTATTAAACATTGGTTTGCTGAGAAATTTCGATAAGTAATTTAGTAATACATAATTTATGAGCACTTATGTACATCCAGTATAATTTTCAGAATTGTTTTTCAGGTTTCAGGATGTGTCCTCTGTCTGAGGGCCCAGGCAGATGACAGAAAAAATAAGATGGAAATTAAAATTTAAACACAAATGAGAAACAAATGTATATTACAGATTAGATAGTGGAAAACAAAGTAAAACAATTTACTTTGTCATTAAGCCACAAGCCAACGTTACAAGTCGAGTAACTCCAGCGGGACTTGTGAGGATTTTCTTGTGTGCTGCATTGAGCACAGCTTCTGGGATATCCACGGAACGGCATATGGGCGCACTTGTAATATCTAATTTATAAAGAGACTGTGGGTTTAAATTGCTTATTGAATTTCCGGTACTGTCTCGTTTTCTTCATTTTTTGGCACATCTGGATAGCCCCTATGAGGCCCAGAGCTACACATAATCCTCAAGCTGAGCATTTGACTTATTGACGTCCTTTGAAAATTATGAAATAATTCAGTAGGGACATGTCTACAAAATACCAAAAGATGCGGAGCCATCACTTCTTTGATTTGCAGTTGGTTCTTCTATTTCTTCGGGAATGCAGGAGCCAGAAGTATTAACACCTTCATGTTTTTGAGACAATATTTGGTGTTATTTGTCCATATAATATACTCTCAATATATTTCTTCTCGTAGACTCTAGACTGATTTTGTCATCACCCCCTTCATTCATCATTTTGTGCAGCAGATTCTTTAGTATTGCAGATACCTTCATTCACATAGTATTCATTCACACCACATCACGAATAGTATTTCTTTGCATTTTTTAGCAAAAAACTTACGAGTCGTGTTCAAAACTTAGAACAGTAATCACGAAGCACCAAACAACAACAGCAGGCTACGAGGCAGTTGCAACTACCAATTGCCGTTACAAAGTCAAATAGCGTGAGCCGCTGGAAGTAATCTCGTTGGGAGTGGGAAGCTTATAGTAAGCTCCGACTATAAGTGGCTTCACCACGGAACAAGCAAGAGGCGCTTCGGTAAAAATAATTTGAAGTGTGTTTGTAGCCCGCAGCCACTATGACAGGGTTGGAGGTATACATTTTTACCATATGTATATCAATTAACACTGGGTACTTTTGAAAATTTTTGTCATAATTCAAAACTCCGTACTTGCATATAGGTAACAGAAATATTGTTTGTAATAACCTACACCTGTAATTTTTGGGAGAATAAAAATAACTCAAAATCAGTCGATTTTAGAAGCTAGGTTTATGCAACAAATTGGTCTTAGAATTATCTCAGATGTATAATTCAGTAAAAAATTGTGTCTTTTTTTGAAATAAGGAAGGTGATATTCACTTCACTAAATTGATAGCCTAAAACTTAGCCTAAAACCGTTATTTGTAATGAAAACTTATTCTCTGGCTTCACAAATGTGACAACTGAATAGTTTGTTTTAATTTGTAAACATTTATTGGAGTTCCCTCCGTTTTCGTGTTCGTGTATGTTCGATCGTATGTCATCGTCGTCCAATAGCAACATAGCAACACCAACGCCAACAGCGAACTGACTCTGACAATGCGCCCGGCATCAATTTTTAATGGCGGATTGTTGTTTATATTTATGTCATCATAAGCTGTTATTTGATCTATGCCTATTTATTTTCTTGAAGTTTTAAAGATCGAACAATCTTATTGTAGCCTGAATTGTTTGAATTTTGGGTAATTAAGTAATTCGTTGTCTGGAGTGTAGATAATGAAACATGAAGTAGTATATCGACAAATATGTCAGGTAAGAATCCCTAAAACAGCAATATACTAAATACATGTGTGGATTCAATAAAATTAGTCACTTTTCTGTAGCATAATTAAATTTTGGTATGTCGCTATTGGTGAATTATTCTAAAATGGCTGCATTTATATTTTTGTTTCTTTTTAACCGACTTCAAAAAAAGGAGGAGGTTCTCAATTAGACTGTATGTTTTTTTTAATATGTGTTACCTCAGAACTTTTTTCTAGGTGAACCGATTTTGATGATTCTTTTTTTACTTGAAAACTGGTGCTTCTTATGTGGTCCCTTATAAATGTGAACAGGATCTGACCAGTAGTTTTGAGTTATCCTTAATAATGCGTATTTAATTGACTTCGACTACATTGATGATGTTCTTGTGTGTTACCTCAGAAATTTTTTCTGGGTGAACCGATTTTGATGATTCCTTTTTTATTTAAAAGCTGGTGCTTCTCGTGTGGTATTTATTTAGGGTCCACCTAAGCAGAAAGTTCTAAATATATGTGTAGACTGCTTAAAAGACAATCAAATTATTAGGATCATATAATGTAAAATTTTTGTTATTTTTGGAGTCGGTGTCAGCCAAGATGGGTTTGTAACTACTTAACCTGAAATGTCTTACTATATAACAATTGGCATACACACTTACACACATAGACGCAGCACGCAGCGCGGGCGGGACGATTGCGCGCGCGCGCCCGGAAGAATGGTTGGAGGGGTATAGCCGAGTGAGCGAGGCAAACGCGTACGCAAATTCATTTGTAAAAAGGTCTAATTAGATATTGGTATATTGTCGTTTCAGGGTCCCAGGATATTGTCACAATATATTGTATAAAATTTCATTTCTAAAATAGATTTCATAAGGTATTCTCGTATTATTAATGTAAGGTATATTGTCGTATTTCCTTGGCTGACACCGACTCCAAAAATAACAATAATTTTACATTATATGATATCCTAATAATTTGATTGAAGCAGTCTACACATATATTTAAAACTTTCTGCTTAGGTGGACCCTAAATAAATATTTTGATAATTGTCTGTTAGTCATAGGTATGTGTTGAGTTAGAGATTAAGTTTAAGTGGGTACCTACATTCTTGCGTGGTAAATGCATTGATCGTACATTGAGTGGAAAAAATAAGTTGATTGTAAGTTGTAGACAGAAGAATACGCAATTATTTTTTACTTTTTAGTGCATTTTTTGTTTTAGAATATTTTTTTGTGAAGTCGGTTTTCCATTTTGTTAAATTTTATGTTTATTTCTTTATTTTTAGTGAATCTGAAGCTTTATATCTGATTTAATTAAACGTAAGCGCAACGGTGTGATCCACAATTATCATCAATGTAGTCGAAGTCAATTATATACGCATTATTAAGGATAACTCAAAAACTACTGGTTGGATCCTGATCACATTTATATGAGACCACATGAGAAGCACCAGCTTTCAAACAAAAAAGGAATCATCAAAATCGGTTCACCTAGAAAAAAGTTCTGAGGTAACACACAAGAACATCATCAATGTAGTCGAAGTCAATTAAATACGCATTATTAAGGATAACTCAAAACTACTGGTCAGATCCTGATCACATTTATAAGGGACCACATAAGAAGCACCAGCTTTCAAGTAAAAAAAGAATCATCAAAATCGGTTCACCTAGAAAAAAGTTATGAGGTAACACATATTAAAAAAAAAATACAGTCGAATTGAGAACCTCCTCCTTTTTTTGAAGTTACGCAAATACCACTTCGTAGGATGCTTAGCACATACAATTTTATTTCTTAGGCATCCTCACAACTGACAAATTTGGAGACCTGTACAAGCTGTTCTAGCAAATAACAAATTTAATTTTATTTCCCAAGATAAAACAATATTCACCAATCTATCCTGCTGCTCCCGAGGAAATGTTACTTATTGATTCTCATGGGACAAAAATATCTTAACGTTTCTATTTAGTATTCCACACTGCTGTCATATGCCTCGTTAGACCAAATAACTTTTTTTTATGAAAATCTCTGTATAGATTTAAATGTTATAAACACCAATTGTAAAACTCTAAACGCCGTTGTGCATCTCCTGGATCCAGATTTTAAACTGTTTTTAGTGAATTTTCTTTAAAAAAAATCACTAATGAGGAGATCCCGACTTTTGAATTTTGAAAAAATTTCTTCAAATCAGCGCTAACTAGGCCTCCTAGAACACATATCCGGGGTTAGTTTGAATTTTTATATGTTTATATATATATATATATATATATATATATATATATATATATATATATATATATATATATATATATATATATATATATATATATATCCCACTAAGCATGGTAACTTACAAATGTTTACCGCAACGTTAGATAATTTACCATTAAGCAAGTTAAGTTTGCAACATTTCTAAATGTTTGCAGCCAAAAATCCAATGCAAACTTACAAATGAAACTTTAACATAACTTTCAAATGTAATATCTCCTTTGCCGGCTTGTTGTTTTTCTCCATTTGTAAGCTCACCTAAAGTTACAATTGTAATGTTTCTGAATAGTTTGTTTTAATTTGTAAACATTTATTCGAGTTCCCTCCGTTTTCGTGTTCGTGTATGTTCGATCGTATGTCATCGTCGTCCAATAGCAACATAGCAACACCAACGCCAACAGCGAACTGACTCTGACAATGCGCCCGGCATCAATTTTTAATGGCGGATTGTTGTTTATATTTATGTCATCATAAGCTGTTATTTGATCTATGCCTATTTATTTTCTTGAAGTTTTAAAGATCGAGCAATCTTATTGTAGCCTGAATTGTTTGAATTTTGGGTAATTAAGTAATTCGTAATCTGGAGTGTAGATAATGAAACATGAAGTAGTATATCGACAAATATGTCAGGTAAGAATCCCTAAAACAGCAATATACTAAATACATGTGTGAATTCAATAAAATTAGTCACTTTTCTGTAGCATAATTAAATTTTGGTATGTCGCTATTGGTGAATTATTCTAAAATGGCTGCATTTATATTTTTGTTTCTTTTTAACCGACTTCAAAAAAAGGAGGAGGTTCTCAATTCGACTGTATGTTTTTTTTAATATGTGTTACCTCAGAACTTTTTTCTAGGTGCACCGATTTTGATGATTCTTTTTTTACTTGAAAACTGGTGCTTCTTATGTGGTTCCTTATAAATGTGATCAGGATCTGACCAGTAGTTTTGAGTTATCCTTAATAATGCGTATTTAATTGACTTCGACTACATTGATGATGTTCTTGTGTGTTACCTCAGAACTTTTTTCTAGGTGAACCGATTTTGATGATTCCTTTTTTATTTGAAAGCTGGTGCTTCTCGTGTGGTCTCATATAAATGCGATCAGGATCCAACCAGTAGTTTTTGAGTTATCCTTAATAATGCGTATATAATTGACTTCGACTACATTGATGATAATTGTGGATCACAGCGTTGCGCTTACGTCTAATTAAATCAGATATAAAGCTTCAGATTCACTAAAAATAAAGAAATAAACAAAAAATTTAACAAAATGGAAAACCGACTTCACAAAAAAATATTCTAAAACAAAAAATGCAATAAAAAGTAAAAAAAAATTGCGTATTCTTCTGTCTACAACTTACAATCAACTTATTTTTTCCACTCAATGTACGATCAATGCATTTACCACGCAAGAATGTAGGTACCCACTTAAACTTAATCTCTAACTCAACACATACCTATGACTAACAGACAATTATCAAAATATTTATTTAGAGTTCACCTAAGCAGAAAGTTTTAAATATGTGTAGACTGCTTAAAAGACAATCAAATTATTAGGATCATATAATGTAAAATTATTGTTATTTTTGGAGTCGGTGTCAGCCAAGATGGGTTTGTAACTACTTAACCTGAAATGTCTTACTATATAACAATTGGCATATTGGCATACACATTTACACACATAGACGCAGCACGCAGCGCGGGCGGGTCGATTGCGCGCGCGCGCCCGGAAGAATGGTTGGAGGGGTATAGCCGAGTGAGCGAGGCAAACGCGTACGCAAATTTATTTGTAAAAAGGTTTAATTAGATATTGGTATATTGTCGTTTCAGGGTCCCAGGATATTGTCACAATATATTGTATAAAATTTCATTTCTAAAATAGATTTCATAAGGTATTCTCGTATTATTAATGTAAGGTATATTGTCGTATTTCCTTGGCTGACACCGACTCCAAAAACAACAATAATTTTACATTATATGATCCTAATAATTTGATTGTCTTTTAAGCAGTCTACAGACCAGAGTAAGGTCATAATAAATTTAGTTCAATTTTTCAGCTTCAACCGTCATTGTCCTCATTTTACTAAAATTTTTCACAAAAATTCATTTCAAATAGAACCTTTCTCTGATGCTTTGGCAGTATGTGTGTGTTTTGTTTCTTTAACGTCGGCCTATTTCCGCGACTATGGCCAATCACCGACGCCAGGGAGCAGTTTCATCTCACTATCCTGGAAGTTTTGCCGAACCCCCGCCTTTCTGTAAGGAGGGTAGGGATCTTTAACGTGTCCAACATCGTATGGACACGGGACGGACTGCTTTACGCCCCCTCCGAAGGGCGAAACGTGCAGACATTCAACTTGCTCAAATACAATGCCAGAACCTCGGTTGGCTTTGGCAGTAGTTTTAATTATATAGTTTCTGGTTTAATAGTTTATAATGTTTAGGGAATTTTAGTAGCAAATTCGCTATTGAGGAGACCGTGGCTATTCGATTTTAAAAAAATTCTTTAAATGAGCGCGAACTAGGACCCTGAGAACCCACATGATGCGGTGTTGGTTTCAGTTTTTATTTCTTTACATATATACAGGGTGACCCATTTCTACGGTAAAGCTCAATATTGCCGTTATCTTATCCAAGATACTATAAAACATTGTATACGCTATTTATAGGGTGTCTTGAGCTACATCTTATAAACTTATTTCGACAATCATAGGTGGCCCATACGTCGATGGTGATAAAAATTTTCTTTTAGTGAATTTTCTTTAAAAAAATCATTAATGAGGAGATCGCGACTTTTGAATCTTGAAAAAATTTCTTCAAATGAGCGGGAACTAGGCTTCCTAGACCCCATTTTCGACGTCAGTTTCAGTTTTTATATGTTATATATATATATATATATATATATATATATATATATATATATATATATATATATATATATATATATATATATATATATATATATATATATATATATATATATATATATATATATATATATATATATATACATTTTATCGTACATTGGTTTCGAGTTCTAGGAGCCCAAATTCGCGCTCATTTGAAAAAATGTTTGAAAAATCTCACCATCAGCTCTCTATTAACGATTTTTGAAAATAAAAATTCGGTAATACAGAATATAGCATACCTGCAAATATATATAGAAAGTCTGGACGCAGCAAGTGCATTATGGTAGTGAATTTTCATACAAACGTTTTAAATAACAAATATGTGTTTTTTAAATAGAGGAGGCATCAAATTTCGTTACCAGTATGATCTATATAGTAGAAACAACGTACCATATATCATTAAAATAACTTTATTGTTTGAAAATGTACAAAAATGTTTCGAAAATAAACTTAAAATGTTCCCGAAAAAAACTTGTTTCCTGGCCAACAAACCTTATAGGTTAATAGCAAATTGAGGTATTGAAATTTGAAGCATTTAATAAAAAAATCGCTCCTATAACGCACTTGCTGCCTCCCGAATTTCTTTTTTTACAAACATGCATTATAATTACGTGGTCGAAATTCGATACATTAAGGGTCAGCTCAGAACTGGTACGGACCGGGGGAATCCGACTATCTAATTAAAACAAAGCATTGTTTTGGACTGAGCAGATTTTTATAAAAATTTGCTACCATAACGCACTTACCGCGTCCTGATTTTCTTTTTTTACAAACATGCATTATAATTACGTGGTCGAAATTCGATACATTAAATGTCAGCTCAGAACTGGGATGGCCCGGGGTAATCCGACTATCTAATTAAGACAAAGCATTGTTTAATCTATTTGGACTGAGCAGATTTTAATGAAAACTCGCTACCATAACGCACTTGCTGCGTCCTGAATTTTTTTCCTTACAAACGTGCATTATAATTAACGTGGTCGAAATTAGATACATTAAAAATCAGCTCAGAACTGGCACGGACGGCTGTCTAATTAAAAGAAAGCAATGTTTAATCGATTTGGACTGAGCAATTTTTTCTGGCTAACGAACTTATCCAAGCCACTTGCAAAAGGAAGTTATTCACTAAATTTGATCGTCATGGGCATTTTATTTTTTGAGTTATCGGTGTGACACATAAGTATATAAATATAAATATAAATATAAATATAAATATAAATATAAATATAAATATAAATATAAATATAAATATAAATATAAATATAAATATAAATATAAATATAAATATAAATATAAATATAAATATAAATATAAATATAAATATAAATATAAATATAAATATAAATATAAATATAAATATAAATATATATATATATAATATATATATATATATATATATATATATATATATATATATATATATATATATATATATATATATATATATATATATATATATATATATATATATATATATATATATATATTGATAAAGTTTAGGTTACTTACCCACGATTGGGTTGTTAGTTGAAATTAAGAATGGTTTTATTTTAGGTTTTATATTAGTATTAGGTATATTGAGATACTTGATATGGTACCTAATTTAAATATGTTTTGTGCTTTTTGTATGGTGTAAATCATCAGTATTTCATCTTTTGAGTTTTGAGAAATGTTGTAAATTATGCTTGTAAAATAAAAATATATGTGACACACCCCGGTGTATTGAATGCCTTTTATTGCTACATGTGACATAAACAAATTGATAGCATGGATATACTCACTCTTAAAACAGAGAGCTTATTTAGCTAGTGGGTTCAAGTCCTATCAAAATTTTTATTATTATTTCCAAAAGTATAATTAAATTTTAAATTTTGAAATATATTGCCCTATGATCTTTGTTTAAAATACTTATAGATATATATATATATATATATATATATATATATATATATATATATATATATATATATATATATATATATATATATAATTATAATATATGTATTAAAGAAAATAAAGCAAAAGTCCTTATATGCTCACAGAACTTAAATATTTATTGATCAACACAATCTGACAAAATCTATCACTACTTACTACTTATAATACCCCTTTATTTCTGACTTTTAGGGCGCTTCATTTCTTTAATATTTTTTTTATCTTGACATGCATTTATTTAGCTTTAATATCAATATTCTACTACAAAACAGTTTATCAACAACATTTAATAGAGATCTCTTCTTCACATGAAATCACTAAATTTGACAATTCTGATAAGCAAAAGGCTTTAGTAATTTAAAGTAGGTGTACCTGCTTTTTTTGCTCCAGCTGCCACTCTATGGTTGACATTTAATCATTCACAGAACTCATTCTTGGCAATGAACTGTACTTGTGGTTTCCTCCATCAATTTAAATTGAAGCTTGTCGACAAATTCTCATCAATCTTCTTCCCAGCAACTAATCCCTCATATCCAAGCAGTCTCGGTGTGTATGTCAACGGCCAGGTATGTACCTTCCTCTTTGCTGATTACACCTTTATTTATGTTCTTTGCACTTTAAATCCACTCACACGTGTTTGTCAATGGTCCTCAACCTCATGATACATTTTTCGGCTATTAATTTTCATAAATTACCTGGTATTATACCATTTTCGGAGAATTGACGCCGCATAGCATCCCAAAATTTTTATATATCAATTCCTCAATAATAAAGTACTCTTCCTTTCTTCAAAAATACACCTCCTTCTCGTCTTATATTTTACAAAAAATATTTCAAAATCCCTTTCTCCATATCAAAAAATTCCCATCAATCAATTTTTTTAAATAATAATTTCAATCTATTTATTCTTTCTATCGCGACGGTTGCCTAGTTAATTTCTGTCATTCGCCACCTTTTGAAAATCTTTTATAAAAACAAAAAATCACACAATAATCCTCTTTAATTATCTCCCCGCATACATACTTCTCATTGTCGTTGGTCCCTGGCAGATTAGTTAACCTACATCAGATTTTTGGCATTGTCAATTTGACATTTGTTCCTAAATGAATATCTGATCTATATTCTAGGTTATACAATTTGACAAGCCTAATCTTAATAAATATTAATACCATAAATTTCCTAATTCTACTAAACATGAACATCTTAACCTACCTAAAAACTACTTACACATTTCTTATTGCCCAATATTTTCATTAAATTAAAAAAAGGTTTTAGAGTCTTTTTAATCTATTCTCACTATGTCATATCATTTTTATGCAGTCCTTTCTGTCTTTGATATCAGTTTCATTTCGTCTAGACCTTTCACTCTTATAGACTAGCTAACAATTCTTATTCTTGTCTTACCTCCTTTTTATGCATACATATGTCATTATTTTGGGAATCAATTCTGAGCTTTCAAATTCTATATTAGGTCTTACGATATGCCTGTAAAATTTAGTTTTTCCCATGCCATGTTGCTTATATGCTGCATTAACATTGCATACACCAAAAGTAAGCAAAACATGTTTGTTTCAGGCTATGTATGGATGGTTTTAAGAGTGTGTTGTTGTGTGGATGTTTACCTTCCCATTATAGAAACCATATATATATATATATATATATATATATATATATATATATATATATATATATATATATATATATATGTATATATATATATATATATATATATATATATATATATATATATATATATATATATATATATATATATATATATGTATACATATAAAGTCTGAAACCGACCACGGATTTGGGTTCCAGGGGTCCTAAATAGTGCTAATTTGTAAAAAAATGTTCTAAATTCAAGTCGCGATCTGCTCATTAGTGATTTTTTTTAAAGAAAATTTACTAAAATCAATGTATCAATCAAGAGTCAAGTTTTTGCATGTTAGTGAATTTTTTATACAAAGCATGCTTGCAATTTTCTTGTTTGTAAGATTTTTTTTTAGTAAGAACGTTTACCAGATTTGTGATCGCAACATATATGAATTCCAATAAAACCGTTGAATTATGCATAGACAGTTACTGAAAGCAAAAAAATACGGTGGAGTTAGCGTGCTCAGTTGTTTATTATAAAGGAACACCTTGTATATTTGTAAAATAAGATTTGTATAAGTTTTCGAATTAGATAGGTAGGGTGAGCAGGATGTATGAATTAAGAAATATACCTTAAATTAGGCGCTGCGCTTTAAATTAATAAACATGTTTATAACCTTATAGTTAAAAATGATACTCAATGTGCATTTTAATGTTTAATGTATTCTTTTTTTATGTTCAGCATTTTAGTGTATTTTTTGTTAGGTGTACTTCCTGTTTTTTATTTTTTTATTTTGTATACAATTGACTATAAGTATTTAAATTAGAGATCATGTTTTTGTTTGCCATTTATACCTAATTTCTTACTGTTTCTAATTCCATTAATTTAATTAAATTATTTATAACTTTTAATATAAGGCTAACTCAATAATATATTATTCTTATAAAAATTCACTACTATAACGCATTTACTGCGTCCCGAAATATTGGATAAACTGAACTCTCAGAACTGGCCCTCGAACTTGGCCCCCGGATACAATTTTCCAGTGTGGTGACAAAACCGGATGTCTCTAGTGGCTTAGGAGCCCTGAAAACCATGTTGTATATATTGTTACGACCCAGATGTCGTAACTTGTTATTATTGTTAATATGTCTATCATTTTAAAAGTTTTTTTGTTCTATTTATCGTGATCGCACGAGAGTGAGTTATTTAAGTCGACACAGACCGTGTCTGTGTTCGTCCGTAATCTTCGAGTAGATGAAACCTTCAGTAACCCTGCTCATATAATTTTGTTATATCTATAGTAAATACCCAGTGGCGTTGACGTTCATACTTGTTTCTCTTCGTATCTCTGGGTAACAGGAGTTACATTCTGTGGTTATTAGCTGGGAAATTGTACGATTCGATGTCTTGAGGTTGGGATGACTGAGTTTAGAGCATGTGTGTGGAGAGAACGTCTGTTGTAAGAGCTTCTGCTTCTGCCTCTTCTGATTTCTGGTGACCGAGCTGTTATGTGTTAATGTAGCCGCAGCGTGGGAACCATTTTGTATATGTCACTGCTTCTGTTTATGTAGTCATCGTTATAGGCAGGCTGGTGCTTACAGCCAGTATAGTAGAATTTTTTAAGGTCACTGCCACTTCAGTGCAAATGTGAGTAAACGTTGATGGGACGGTAGAGCACGAAGCCGCTGCAGCGTGGATGCTGGCCAGATTAGACGTGTGCGCTTCATTCACTGTCAGGTGCCAGGGTCATGCCGACTGGCTGTGGTGAGCTGGAAGAGTCCATCTCATATGATTTATTTGAATTACCAGTGCAATTATAATGCCGTGAATTACCTATGAAATATCGTTTTTTCTTGTGATATATTTTACCTAGCCTGATCAGGTACCTTAACGTATAGTAACGTCATCGTCAGCCATGACTTATCTGTAATGTCAGGTGAACCTGGCTGGACATCTTCATATTGTTGTTCAATTTAACTTATCTATTAATCTGCCACTTGTTGCTGGAGATATAACCCCACTAATAGTCACGTTATTGTTTCAAATCTGCTGACCTATGAGGTCGTTTATGTTAATATTTCTTTGGTCATAAGGACATTAACCTACAAGGGTCTTCACCTCCGAGTGTCTTACTTAGTAAAATATAACATCCAGTGAATTTTGTTATTGGTTTCACTTGCAAGGACGCTTCACGGCTCTTCCAATTTATTACTGGAATTTTAGGTTACTGTTACGTGGATAACATTATTCTCATTGTTCAGGCTCTTCAGGCAGGTCATTTTAACCCTATTTAAATTGTTATACCGTATGTAGACTTTTGGTCAGCTCACAGAAAAGTAATTTAACAGCTGATGTTATTAAGCACCATTTATTACCCATGCATTATGGAGGATTAATTTTATTTGTATGACTTCATGCTATTACTACATCACATTGTTTTTATTAAAGCATAGTACTTGTGTTGCTGCTGTTTAATTGATGTGTGAATATATGGGTCAATATTACACATGGCATCATTATTTGCTAACCGCACCATTGACTTATTAAGTTAGAGAGTACTATAAAAGCAATGACTTTGTCTTGTTAGTAGGTATAGATGAGGGGTTCTGGAGCCGCCACCCGCCACTTCCGCCACACGCGGAACTAACCAGACCGGTCCGTCACCCGGAGTAGAGAGATAATGTCTGTTCTGGAACGACCTTGAGCGGCGGAGGAGGCATTTTCAAGGTCAAGGCCAGATTTATTTTTCAAGGTCAAGGCCAGAGGTATTTTCCCACGGTTACGGCCAGATATATATTTTTTCAAGGTCAAGGACATCCATATTTTCATGGTCATAGACACGTTCAAGGTTACAAATTTATCCTTGAAATTTGTTTTACATGTTTACAGGAGATATCTCAGGGAATTAATATTATTAGAACCCTCTTTATACGAGTTCGAGTTTATTTATAATTCAATGTAAAGTAGTAGGAATACAATGTCTGATCACAATTTTTTGATTAACTGGGACAGTTTACGCAACACTTCAAATATTCGCCAGCGATATGTGTTAAATTATGAAGGGAGCGTTTTGCAAAATCGCCATAGTCAATCTGTGGCATTAATGGAGGCACACCTTAGGGCTGTCGATGTGGGTGAAGAAAAATGCAAAAAATGTCATTTAATTGGGGATCCTTGTATGGGTTCCACAGTTTGCGGAGATTGCCTGGTAGGAGCTAGGTATGCAGTGTTTACTTTGCGTGACAAAAGTGTCGTCGTAAAATATCATGTGCATAGTAGGTATATATCCCATTGCACACATTGTAACAGGCGAATAAAATATAGATCTGCAGAACAGTGTAGGCAGCCGGCCGAAGTGACCCTTGTGTGTAGTTGTTTAATAATGGGTCCAGCTGGGAATATTGGAAACAGTGAGTAGTATCAGTAGTTAAGAAGCCACAGTCAACGTCAGTGCAGTATAAACAATTTAATATGATGGGAAATGTGTACAGTAAATGTCAGTGTGAAAAAATTGTCTGTAAAATAAGAAACATAGCTGGTGATGAAAATTTTGAGTCTGAAGGAGATGACTGGACCAGTTCATATTTCTATGAATTGTGTAACATATATTTAAGTGGTAACTGTACAAAAGAGTTTTTTGTTCTATCATACAAAGCTATGGAGAAATGGAGAAATTGAACACATACTTACGCATTATGTTCCATTTTAAATTTATAGAATAAAATAAATGTAATTAGACATTGTATTCCTATACATCGCTTTAAATAAATAAAAAACAATATATTTTAACTGTTTTTTTTACTCATTTTATTTTTTACAATACAAAACTTAATTCATAACATGATTGTTAAATGAAAAGTATACATTAGTAAGGGCGCAAACGCAATGATTATTTAAATGATAAATGCAAGAAGGTGTAGATGCTTGAAGTGCGGGTTGTTCATCTAATTCCAAAACGAGTGTTGATAAATATTTTTTTACATAATCAGCTTTCTCCTTTCCTTTCACATAAACGGCGTTGGTGCCGCTTGTAAGATGTTTGATTATTTCAGCAAAATTCTGTACTGGTGTAAAACTTGATTTCCAATCAATACAATGATGATGGTATATTAACCATTTCGTCTGCACTTGTAAATTTTGAGGTAAATAATCCAGGCTAAATGGTGCTTTAAAAACATAGTGACAGATCTTGGAACCATCAAACGATGCAAGTTCTTTTGGAAGAAATTTATTATTTTCCAGTTTGAAACCTTGAATGTCAATTACGAGTACCATAGTTTACAATGATAGATTTGAAAAGCGTTTATACATTTTTTTTCTTCATGACGTAAAAGACAATCACTTTTTTGACTTCTTTTAGTTTTTTTAAATAAGGACTCAGTTGTTGTTTATACCTCAACGTCATCATCAAATTGAAATAGGTAAAGGATTGCATTTAGCTTAAATAGTATAATTAAATTTGTCTTACGATTTTCGTCAGGGGATTGTAAGTAAATAGTTTATCATGCAAAATTAAACAGTATGCGGATGTGTTATGTGGTATGTTTGCATTTGTTTCGAATGCATGTCTCACTACAACCGACCCTGATTGAATGCTATCCTTTTGTCGGGAGAAATCAATATGAACTAAAGGCGCTAATTTCGAAAATTCAGTTGGTGTAAAAAGGGGTTGATTTTCTTTTTGATAATAAGATTGTTGAAATTTTGAAAACATTTCGTAAAGTGAGGCAAATTTATTTTCCAGAATATTTAAGTTGAGGGCCTGGTAAGGATACCTTTAGGTGTTTAGAAAAGCTCTAAAATTTCTTAGGTTACAATTATCAAATTTACTCATATCTTTTAAAAGCTTTCCTTTTCTATCAGTTTGAAATCCTGTAAGAATATGGCGTGGTGATTCGAGTTTTGTAGTGGTCTTAACTGGCCAAGTATGTCTAGATGTTTCTGGAAGAGCTGGGTATTCTATTAACTCCCAACTTCGAAAGGCTAATGGAATTTCCACCCCCTTTTGAATTTATCTGGAAAGCTGTAACTGTTGTGCGAAAGAAACGGTAACATGGGAACTTTCCAGGACACCTTCTCAATTGTAACTTTCGGCTCATCTACTGTAGGGGTGGGAGCTGCAGGATCACCAATGTAGATTACAGCATCTTTATCATCACTGCTTCTAATAAGGATTAATTCTTGTTTCATATTCATTATAATTTTGCGATAATCTTCGAAAAATCCCAATAAGTGGGAACATGGAATACAAACATTAAAATTTCCATTCGCATCGACCTTGATACGATCATCTGTGCGTTTTTCGCTTTTAGGAAACCAACCTGCGTTTTGAAGTTTTATGCTTTCGTTAGAATTTAATGAAAAATAATTTTTCATTGTTAAAGCAAGTCCTATATTGCGTGTGGAATTTACTATTACACCGTTCATTTCATAACGAATTTCTCTAAAAAGAAAAGCTATTGCGTTGTTAATAAAAAACAAATTGTTCGACACTGTACCATCTGTTTTGGTTAATTTACCTTCAATGTACAAAAAGCTGTCAGATGGAAGTGTATATGCATCAAGTTCTTAAACAGTGATTCGCTGTTCATCGTTATAATCAAATTGTGAAGATGTACGTGCCTGGTAGGTATGGTACTGGTAATCTACAATAGAATCATCTACAACTACTTTTGTGCAACGTCAAGGATATTCATTTTACTTGAAAACCAAGTGATTGTAAGAATTGTCGGTTGGAAGGTGTTAATTGCTTAGGCCTTTTTAGAATACTGAATTTTTTCTGAAGGTTTCTGTTTTTACAACCAAGCGGGTAGATATAAAGCATTATATCTCACAACCATTTATATATCTTTTTTTAAATGCACCTTTACTATAACCGTTTCACCCCTAAAATTTACTAAATTTCCGTCTTGATCAAGCACCTTAATGGTTATATTAGTAATGGTCTTAACGGTAACTGGAAATTAAATGATGTTTTGAGGCGTTTCCACTATTTTATATCCAGGAGGTACAGTGGGAAAAAACTGATGTATTGTACGAACCGGCTTAACATTATTATCGGAACCAAAAGATATGTTGCAGTCAATACATAAAGCATTTACTTTAATAATTTCAATTGGATTTTCTGATTCATGAACTAAATTCGCCTTTAAAAGCTTATTACCAAATCCTAAAAGTTTACCGATGGAATCGGCTTTTGAAAAATCAATATCTTTACTACATTTTAAAATAGTTTTTAATGTATTATTATTCGCTTCGAGTTCTAAAGTTTATTTTTTCATGTTTTTCTGTAAATCCTGATGTATATCTGAAACTTCATAAGAACCTGTTGGAATTGTAACATGTTCAGTGCCATAGAAAAATGTATTGTTGGTTTTATCAATATTAGGGATACCGTAAAACGGGGTTATTTGGGAAATTTTTTAAGGTTTTTTGGTTGTAGATTCCAGGTGCATGCAGCGATATTTGCTTTCTGATTTATTTTGGAAAGACATAGGTATAGGCTACCTTCACTGCAATTATGACACCCCTACTATCACGGTGGGGGTCTATATATTTTTTAAAAGTATTTTCCCAAATAACCCCATGCGGTGGTGATATTTGGGAATTGCCTCTAAAACATGCATTAACCGAATAACGCTGTCTGTTGGGATATTTGGGAAGCAAATTGAACTTTTAAAAAAACAAAATACTCGATGGTTTTTTATTTACCATCATTCTTTATAAAAGAAATACATATAAAAAATACATATAAACGTTTTTTTGTGAAAATTAAAACAATTCTTTTGGTAGAAAAAAACTAAAAAAAATATTGCACTTTTTAAGCACCTAAAAACTTAAAAAAAACTCAAATGAACGTAAATCGTGACAAATTTTCACGAAACACATAAAATCGTCGGCTATCAGATCCATCTACTTTGGGTTCTTGTAATTTCTTAACAATCATGTCTAATGAAATCACATCGGTATCTTTGGATGGAGGTTTTTTAAAATTATCAGTCTTACTAGATTTCTTCAAAAAATCGACTAGGAACGTTTGGCCTTCCTCGCCTTCTTCGACGGCCTCAATTTGTCCCACGTAGTGGCGAGTTTTCTTCTTCGTTTGGTACTCTACTACGACCCACTGACCAACCGCTGGGATTTCTTCAGGCAACCTGTTCATATCTAGCTGGGCCAAGGGTAAGTCGTCGCTACTATCAGAGTCGAATTGAGATTCTCCAACTTCTCGTTCTTCTGCTTCAAATC
Source organism: Tillus elongatus (assembly GCA_964006375.1). Classification (NCBI taxonomy): domain Eukaryota; kingdom Metazoa; phylum Arthropoda; class Insecta; order Coleoptera; family Cleridae; genus Tillus; species Tillus elongatus. The sequence continues at coordinate 167,833,401 of OZ023262.1, forward strand.
CATCATCTTCAAGTTCTATTGGGTAACGTTCTATACCTTCTTCAAGTGAATCAGTGTCGTCATCAAGGGTGAATATATTAGGGTCGTTGTTTTCTTCAGCTTCACTTGAAGAAGAATCATCGATCACCCGTCTCTTTTTTGCTGTCTTTCCTTTCGTTTGCTTCAAAGTTGATGGTGAAGCAATATCTTCGGCTCCGATGCTTTTTCCTGGCTCTACGGAGATCCTTTTGCGCCTGGCTGGTTTTGAAGTGCTAGCGAGGTCAGGAGTATTGCCCCTCATTTCACTGAGCAGTGATATAACAGAATCTGACACTAGAGATGCGTTGTCTCGTTTTGAAGATATATTCGCTGATAGTCTATTAGATACTTGATCCTTATGACGATTAAGAAATCCTGCAACCCAATCCTTCCCTGGTAAATTATCCCTTAGACGCCCTTCCTGAACTCCCTTCTTGTCAAGGTAAGTTTTCATCAACAGTCGTAGATCCAGTGAATCAAAGGGAAACCCCCATGATGCCACCATATTAAGATGATGAATTATTATTTGCTCTTCATCCTCTGAAAATAGAGTGGGGCGTCCAGGTTGTTTGTAGTTAATATTTTGATCGAGGACTCGTCGGCCAATAGTGGATTTTGGTACCGAATATCGCTCGGCAGCTTGTAAAATAGTTAGTCTCTTTTGTTTTACTGCTTGGACGGCCTGCTCTAATTTTTCTTTTGAATAAGACATATAAGGTCGATAGTTCTTCCCATTTCGACAATTTGTGAGCGTTCTTTTGTATTTACGCACCATACTGGCTACCTAAAACAGGTTTTTAGCAAATTAAAAAAAGTTCCCAAGTAACCCCGAATTGGTGTCCCAAATAGCCCCTTTTTCAAAAAAAAATCGCGAAAAAATAACGTATTTAAAAAAAAACAATAAAACTTGTAAGTTGACATAACCTAACATACAACTTTTTCCTACTATACTAAAGTTATGTCTCGTGTTCACTTAAACGGCTCTACATGTGAAAGTTGGACACCCAAATTATTGGGACAATTTTGTACATAAATTTTGAAATTATTGTGTGACGTTACTTACACGTGATATGCTTACCTTTATTGCACAACACTATCTGCCATATGTTGCTCACACACTGCTAGCGATTCAGCTGTTGTGAGACGGCTTAGTTCCTTACAGTGTTGCCAAATATATAATAATTGGAGAATTCCCTAGTTACCCGCCAATTCCCAAATAACCCCGTTTTACGGTAACATTGAAAGTATCGAAATTTGTTAGACCAATCACATATTGCGAATTGTCATCTAGAAATATTGGAGGATTAAAATCTGCGCTAAGTACAGATTCCTTTCCCGAAAATGTAAAAGCGTAAGACATGACAACTGGCAATACAGCAGAGATTACTGTGTGTTATATAGAAATTTCAAACACAGGTGACCACACCTAAAAGAATGGGGACTTTGCTCCCTTTGATAATTATAAGTGATTGTGTTATTATACCCACCACTAAAAAAATAATTAACCACATCGCTGGGGGGTCGCAAGTTTCCATAACTATAGAAATAATTTATATGTGCTTTTTTCTTTACATATGCGGTCCAATGAGTTCCGATACCCTGTTTACTGTGAAGATTAATAATGCCAGACTCGTTGTTTTTAATTTTGATTGGTAGATTGTCTCTCATGTATACTCCCCGATTTTTTTTAATCTTTAACAAATTTGAAAACTTTAGTAAATCAATATTTGTCAAAGGTCGCGATGGTAGTTTTATCGGAAGTTTTTTTGGTACGGTTTTAAAAATAACCCAGAACCTTTAGATGATCTGGCAACTTTTTCAAGCTCCATATTATGACGTTTTGCTTCTTGTAATACCTTTGCAGCATTCTTGGCATCAACTACGGTTTTCGCTATACTGGCGCCGCCTCCGGCTAATGCACCTAACGCTCCCAAAGCAGGTAGCAAGAAAGGTAAAAAGCCACCAATTTTGGGAGCACGTATTATTCTACTTTTTTTACTACGTTTCGATTTTTTATGTTTTCCTTTAATGCCGAAAGGCATTTTGGAAAAAGATAAACCTCTTACTTTTTCTTTAAATAATTTACCTTTTCTACGAAGTGCCAGTGCCAACAAATGTTTTCACTTCATATTGTGTGATTAGGTTGAAAAATAATACAAGTATGATTGATTTATGAAACTATTGGGCTATATATACTCTTGGAGTTTGTTTTTTGTAATCTATAAATACATTTAATTTACTTAATTCAAACCATTTGTCATAAATAAAATGAGGGTGACGCAACAAGCATTAAAGTTGCCGATTCAGGATCACGATGACATTTCTTGAGCAGAAAAGTTCAGCCGACACGGTACTTTATTGGGTAGTGAATGTAAAAGAGGTCTGTTGGTTGGAGCATCCGGTTGTGGAAAAACAAATGTAATGGTTACGCTCTTATAACATCCGAATGGATTACGTTTTGAAAACATTTACATCTATTCCAAGTCACTTAACCAATCCAAATATAAATATCTCAAACATCTTTTGCAACCTATTACAGATATAGGATATTTTGAATATGAAAACGGTGATGACATAGTTCCCCCTGACCAGATAAAGTCAAATTCAATAATAATATTTGATGATATTGTTTGCTGCAATCAAAGCATTATGAGAGATTATTTTTGCTTCGGCCGCCATAACAATGCAGATTGTTTTTATCTATGCCAAACTTATTCCTTAATTCCAAAACAATTAATTAGAGATAATGCAAATTTGCTTTTAATATTTAAACAAGATAATACTGATCTGAAACATATTTATGATGATCACGTTAATGTTGATATGACATTTCGGAAATTTAAAGATATATGTTGTTATTGTTGGAAAGGTAAATTCGGATTTTTGGTTATAAATAAAGAATTTCCATTCCAGGCTGGCAGATATAGAAAAGGATTTGATGCCTATATTTATCCGTAAGGATGAAAAAAAGTTTTAGTATTAATTAACTATTGACAACGCAAACATGGATCAAACAGTTGCAAGACAACTCATTAAAACAAGAGAAGCACTTAAACGAAAGTTGCAAAGTCTAAAATCTGATGTTGTAGAATCTGCCATTCAGAGGAATTAAAACCTATTACAGAACCCTTAAAAAAACTTTCAGATATTAAACTGGAAAAAAATGCATCCAAAGTAAAAGAAGAAGAATTTAACAAGTCAGAAAAAACGTCCGTGAAATATGAGACAAAAATGAGACCGCGTCGCCTATTTCAAGAAGAGCCGTTAGGTGAAGAGGTATTTATCGCAGAACCTGAACAATAACCGGAGCCTCCCGCTGAAATTAGCACAGCAGAGCTTCAAAGACTGCTCAGTGAATCTTCTTTTGAGATATATTTGGACCAATTCTCGACAATACATAGAAGCAATGATACGGGATTCCGATGATGCCTTTGATCATACGCATGGGATTAGGCATGACCTACTTTCAGATAAACTTTATATTGGAGACTGAAATTAATTTTGATAACGAAGATATTGTTGTAAAAGATGTCAGATATAAAGGAACAACGGGATTGTATGAATTATTATTTAAAAAGAATCCAGCACCATATAAAGTAGCAGAACATAAAGAATATCTTCATATTTTAGAAAGAACAAATGCTCTCCGACGAAATTATGATGCAAATAACCCCAAAATAGGTAATCCCTAAAAGAAATATACTTCTGTAATTAAACCTCCTGGACAAAGACCACGCTCGGGTTGATTTCCTAGTAGAGTGTATGATTTACGATCGGGAAAGGGTTTTATGAAATGGAAAAAAATCCAATAAACTTTATAGGCTGGGATGACCCTAATGAATTAGTTGATAGACTAAGACTTCTAATTGCGGCTCAAAATGCTGGTAATAACGGTAACCACAATGAGATAGTTTCCCTGATTGAGGAATTATAGGAAGCTCATATAATAGTATAAAATAATAATTAATTGTTATCGCTTTATCAGTCTCAATATGACTTTAGACAAATTTGGTAGAATAATAAACAGAAATCTTAATTCAAAACTACAACAAAAAATAATTTTACTATATAATGGATATAAATCAATCGATAAAAACATCCATAGATGGTATTTAAATAATGAATCCTATGCAATATTGTTCGACTACGCTGCGGAAATTGAAAAAAAATATTTAAATCCATCAACTGAAGTCATTATATTTCTAAATAATACAAAAATATTTGCTGAAAAATTAGTTGGTGTGAAGAGAAAATCAGGAGACACATTTTATTTTGAATATTCTCCAAACAGCAAAGCGATCGCTTGCGCCATAGAACTACACCTAAAATGTCCGCTATCAATGTAAAAGAAGTAGTGGTGAATGAACTTCACAAACTCGCTAGAAGAAATTATAGAAGGCGTCATGTTAAGGGTTTAAATGATTTATTTCAGGCAGATTTAGTAGAAATGCTTCCTTATTCTAAATTCAATAAAGGGTACAAATACATTTTAGTAGTAATTAATGCTTTTTCAAAGTTTGTCTGGGCTGAGCCATTAAAAAGTAAAACATCAAAAGAAGTTGCAAAAGCTATGGCTAATATTCTAAAATCTCTGAAAACTCAACCCAAAAATGTACAGGCAGATAATGGTATGGAGTTTTTTGGTCGCGAGTTCAAATCCCTGATGGATCAGTTTCAAATAAATCATTAAGCCACTTATACAAATCTTAAGGCTAGTATATGTGAACGTGTAAACAGAACATTGAAGACTTTGATGTGGAAGCAATTCAGCATGCAGGGAAATTACAAATGGCTAGATCTCCTTAAAAAAATGTTTCATATTATAATAATAAAGTACACAGTACTACTGGTATGAGGCCGGCACAAGTTAAGAAGAAACATGAAAAACATCTTTTAAAATATGCATTCAGTTATATGAAAACAGTTGATCCGAAGAAAAAAAAAATCGTGTTGGGGATTTTGTTCGTATAAGTAAACATCGTGAACTTTTTGAAAAAGGTTATACACCGAACTGGTCCAATGAGATTTTTTAAATAGCTGAGGTGACAGTGACAAATCCAACCATGTATTATCTTGAAGATGGAAAAAAGCAATCAATTAAAGGAGGATTCTACGAAGAACTTCAGAAAGTAAAATATCCAGACATATATTTAATAGAAAGAATTATCAGGAGGAAGGGGGGTAAGGTATTTGTGAAATGGTTAGGACTAGATAAATCAAATAATTCTTGGATACCTAAGGATACTTTTATATAATTTACGTTAAATATATATACTTACTTTGTTTTTATTTTTTTGTAATGTAATTATTTACCTAAATAAAGTAGTCTTTACAGGAAGTTTATAGATTTTTCCTAAATAATAAAAACATTTTAGTTAAGACATATGTTTATTATAATTTTTTTAAACAATAATTTTACATAAAAACATTTTAGTTTGACATGTTTATTATAATTTTTTTAAACAATAATTTGTACAAAGTACAATAATTTTACAAAAAAACACCTCCCGGCAAAAAATAATTATTTTATAAAAGACTAATTAGTACACAAAATTTAAAAAACGTTCTTCATTAATCCGCAGTCTATGACTTTTATGAAAAATGTAGTTGATGGTTTCAGCAGTTTTGTTTATTCGAAGAAGAAATCGATCACGATCCCTTGAATATTGCTTCCATTCACCAATTCTTGCTTGACGATGTGCAAAATTCCAAACTGTAATATATTTTACTTGATTGCGTGATTTATTAAAAGTAACGTGCTTCTTCATATTCAGTGTTGATTGTAAAATGAAAAGGGGCTATATCTGTTGCATACTTTCAAATTCGGATACTGATATATCAGCTACATTACTGAACTGACATTTTCCGAATTGCCTGTCGTAGACACTTCATTTAAAATAAACTGGCCAACATCAATGTTGGAATTGACACTGTCGATCAAGGTATCGAAATACTTGGAAAATTCTTGTTTCTTGAGCATATCCACTTTATAGTTGATTAAGGATGCCAGTTCAAATAATTTGCTAACAGTTTCCATAGCTAAATAGACTCCATTACCATATTTGTCTTCCACTTTTATGATTTTTATATCTCTAAACCATTCAAAATGTATTGTAAATAAATACCTTAGTGGTTAAAAAGCTTTACCACTCGTTGTATAAAAATAGTTAGTTACTATGCCTTGATGCTTCAGGAACTCATTCCATTCAGACTCACTTAAAAACACACTATCACCTTTCAAACCTTTAATTATCACCAGAGGTTAAAAATTAAATTCGTAAGCTAGTGCACAGCATACATATTTTGATTTGGATGGGTTGAGATGATATTGTTTTTCATTAATTGTAACAAAATTATTTTTTAGCTGATTTTTCAGAAATTGCTTGGTTAGCTGGCTGGCAATTGTTGTAGTTATTCATTGTTTATTAAAAGTTTAAGAACTGCCTATAATAAATATGTTCTCTAACTTATAGTAGTCCCCCTTCCATAATTATTAAAGGGAAGGGGATATCCTTGAGTTGCTGCAGATTTATAAGAACTTACAATAATTTAAGAATAAATCTAACATAAAATCTTGAAGTATTTAGTGACAATCATAATTAAACATGATAAAAAATTTTTAGGAATAAATTATTTCTTCTCCCATTTTGTTTCGTTTTAAACAATACATTAAATTTATATATAATGCAAGTAATATAATGATACACAACAAATGTAAAAAAAACTGTAATGAGACCATTCATACAAACAACTTTCAATATAATCTTTAAATTTTGTTGAAGGCCATTTGGCCATAAAATATTCGCCAGCGATATGTGTTAAATTATGAAGGAAGTGTTTTGCAAAATCGCCATATTCAAGCTGTGGCATTAATGGAGGCACACCTTAGGGCTGTCGATGTGGGTGAAGAAAAATGCCAAAAATTTTATTTTATTGGGGATCCTTGTATGGGTTCCACAGTTTGCGGAGATTGCCTGGTAGGAGCTAGGTATGCAGTGTTTACTTTGCGTGACAAAAGTGTCGTCGTAAAATATAATGTGCATAGTAGGTATATATCCCATTGCACACATTGTACAGGCGAATAAAATATAGATCTGCAGAACAGTGTAGGCAGCCGGCCGAAGTGAACTTTGTGTGTAGTTGTTTAAGAACGGGTCCAGCTTGGAATATTGGGAACAGTGAGTAGTGTCGGTAGTTAAGAAGCCACAGTCAACGTCAGTGCAGTATAAACAATTTAATATGATGTGAAATGTGAACAGTAAATGTCAGTGTGACAAAATAGATAGTGATGAGCTAGAAGAGAAGTTTAGAATAATTGTCTGTAAAATAAGAAACATAGCTGGTGATGAAAAATTTGAGTCTGAAGGAGATGACTGGACCAGTTCATATTTGTATGCATTGTGTAACATATATTTAAGTGGTAACTGTACAAAAGAGTTTTTTGTTCTATCATACAAAGATTATGTGCAAAATGGAGAAATTGAACACATACTTACGCATTATGTTCCATTTTAAATTTATAGAATAAAAGAAATGTAATTAGACATTGTATTCCTATACATCGCTTTAAATAAATAAAAAAACAATATATTTTAACTGGTTTTATTTTTTACTCATTTGATTTTTTACAATACAAAACTTAATTCATAACATGATTGTTAAATGAAAAGTATACATTAGTAAGGGCGCAAACGCAATGATTATTTAAATGATAAATGCAAGAAGGTGTAGATGCTTGAAGTGCGGGTTGTTCATCTAATTCCAAAACGAGTGTTGATAAATATTTTTTTACATAATCAGCTTTCTCCTTTCCTTTCACATAAACGGCGTTGGTGCCGCTTGTAAGTTGTTTGATTATTTCAGCAAAATTCTGTACTGGTGTAAAACTTGATTTCCAATCAATACAATGATGATGGTATATTAACCATTTCGTCTGCACTTGTAAATTTTGAGGTAAATAATCCAGGCTAAATGGTGCTTTAAAAACATAGTGACAGATCTTGGAACCATCAAACGATGCAAGTTCTTTTGGAAGAAATTTATTATTTTCCAGTTTGAAACCTTGAATGTCAATTACGAGTACCATAGTTTACAATGATAGATTTGAAAAGCGTTTATACATTTTTTTCTTCATGTCGTAAAAGCAAATCACTTTTTTTACTTCTTTTAGTTTTTTTTAAATGAGCACTGAGTTGTTGTTTATACCTCAACGTCATCATCAAATTGAAATAGGTAAAGGATTGCATTTAGCTTAAATAGTATAATTAAATTTGTCTTACGATTTTCGTCAGGGGATTGTAAGTAAATAGTTTATCATGCAAAATTGAACAGTATGCGGATGTCTTATGTGGTATGTTTGCATTTGTTTCGAATTCAAGTCTCACTACAACCGACCCTGACTGAATGCTATCCTTTTGTCGGGAGCAACCAATATGAACTAAAGGCGCTAATTTTGTAAATTCAGTTGGTGTAAAAAGGGGTTGATTTTCTTTTTGATAATAAGATTGTTGAAGTTTTGAAAACATTTCGTAGAGTGAGGCAAATTTATTTTCTAGAATATTTAAGTTGAGGTCCTGGTAAGGATACCTTTCAGTGTTTAGAAAAGCTCTAAAATTTCTTAGGTTACAATTATCAAATTTACTCATATCTTTTAAAAGCTTTCCTTTTCAATCAGTTTGAAATCCTGTAAGAATATGCCGTGGTGATTCGAGTTTTGTAGTGGTCTTAACTGGCCAAGTATGTCCAGATGTTTCTGGAAGAGCTGGGTATTCTATTAACTCCCAACTTCGAAAGGCTAATGGAATTTCCACCCCCTTTTGAATTTGTCTGGAAAGCTGTAACTGTTGTGTGAGAGAAACGGTAACATGGGGAACTTTCCAGGACACCTTCTCAATTGTAACTTTCGGCTCATCTACTGTAGGGGTGGGAGCTGCAGGATCATCAATGTAGATTACAGCATCTTTATCATCACTACTTCTAATAAGGATTAAATTTTGTTTCATATTCATTATAATTTTGCGATAATCTTCGAAAAATCCCAATAAGTGGGAACATGGAATACAAACATTAAAATTTCCATTCGCATCGACCTTGATACATTCATCTGTGCGTCTTTCGCTTTTAGGAAACCAACTTGCGTTTTGAAGTTTTATGCTTTCGTTAGAATTTAACGAAAAATAATTTTTCATTGTTGAAGCAAGTCCTACATTGCGTGTGGAATCTACTACTACACCGGTCATTTCATAACGAATTTATCTAAAAAGAAAAGCTATTGCGTTGTTAATAAAAAACAAATTGTTCGACACTGTACCATCTGTTTTGGTTAATTTACCTTCAATGTACAAAAAGCTGTCAGAAGGAAGTGTTTATGCATCAAGTTCTTGAACAGTGATCCGCTGTTCATCGTTATAATCAAATTGTGAAGATGTACATGCCTGGTAGGTATGGTGCTGGTAATCTACAATAGAATCATCTACAACTACTTTTTGTGCAACGTCAAGGATATTCATTTTACTTGATAACCAAGTGATTGTAAGAATTGTCGCTTGGAAGGTGTTAATTGCTTAGGCCTTTTTAGAATACTGAATTTTTTCTTAAGGTTTCTGTTTTTATACTCTGGCAACCAAGCGGGTAGATATAAAGCACTATATCTCACAACCATTTATATATCTTTTTTTAAATGCACCTTTACTATAACTGTTTCACCCCTAAAATTTACTAAATTTCCGTCTTGATCAAGCACCCTAATGGTTATATTAGTAATGGTCTTAACGGTAACTGGAAAGTAAATGATGTTTTGAGGGGTTTCCACTATTTTATATCCAGGAGGTACAGTGGGAAAAAACTGATGTATTGTATGAACCGGCTTACCATTATTATAGGAACCAGAAGATATGTTGCAGTCAATACATAAAGCATTTACTTTAATAATTTCAACTGGATTTTCTGATTCATGAACAAAATTCGCCTTTAAAAGCTTATTACTAAATCCTAAAAGTTTACCGATGGAATCGGCTTTTGAAAAATCCATATCTTTACTACATTTTAAAATAGTTTTTAATGTATTATTATTCGCTTCAAGTTCTAAAGTTTCTTTTTTTATGTTTTTCTGTAAATACTGATGTATATCTGAAATTTCATAAGAACCCGTCGGAATTGTAACATGTTCAGTGCCATAGAAAAATGTATTGTTGGTTTCATCAATATTAGGGATAACATTGAAAGTCTCGAAATTTGTTAGACCAATCACATATTGCAAATTGTCATCTAGAAATATTGGAGGATTAAAATCTGCGCTAAGCACAGATTCCTTTCCCGAAAATGTAAAAGCGTAAGACATGTTACACAACTGGCAATACAGCAGATATTACTGTGTGTTATATAGAAATTTCACACACAGGTGACCACACCTAAAAGAATGGGGACTTTGCTCCCTTTGATAATTATAAGTGATTGTGTTATTATACCCATCACTAGAAAAATAATTAACTACATCGCTGGGGGGTCGTAAGTTTCCATAACTATCGAAATAATTTATATGTGCTTTTTTCTTTACATATGCAGTCCAATGAGTTCCGCTACCCTGTTTACTGTCAAAATTAATAATGCCAGACTCGTTGTTTTTAATTTTGATTGGTAGATTGTCTCTCATGTATACTCCCCGAATTTTTTTAATCTTTAACAAATTTGAAAACTTTAGTAAATCAATATTCGTCAAAGGTCGCGATGGTAGTTTTATCGGAAGTTTTTTTGGTACGGTTTTAAAAATAACCCAGAACCTTTAGATGATCTGGCAACTTTTTCAAGCTCCATAATATGACGTTTTGCTTCTTGTAATACCTTTGCAACATTCTTGGCATCAACTACGGTTTTCGCTATACTGGCGCCGCCTCCGGCTAATGCACCTAACGCTCCCAAAGCAGGTAGCAAGAAAGGTAAAAAGCCACCAATTTTGGGAACACGTATTATTCTACTTTTCTTACTACGTTTCGATTTTTTATGTTTTCCTTTAATGCCGAAAGGCATTTTGGAAATAGATAAACCTCTTCCTTTTTTTTAATAATTTACCTTTTCTACGAAGTGCCAGTCCCAACAAACGTTTTCACTTCATATTGTGTGATTAGGTTGAAAACTAATACAAGTATGATTGATTTATGAAACTATTCGGCTATATATACTCTTGAAGTTTGTTTTTTGTAATCTATAAATACATTGTCATAAATAAAATGAGGGTGACGCAACAAGCATTAAAGTTGCCGATTCAGGATCACGATGACATTTCTTTAGCAGAAAAGTTCAGCCGACACGGTACTTTATTGGGTAGTGAATGTAAAAGAGGTCTGTTGGTTGGAGCATCCGGTTGTGGAAAAACAAATGTAATGGTTACGCTCTTAGCACATCCGAATGGATTACGTTTTGAAAACATTTACATGTATTCCAAGTCACTTAACCAATCCAAATATAAATATCTCAAACATCTTTTGCAACCTATTACAGATATAGGATATTTTGAATATGAAAACGGTGATGACATAGTTCCCCCTGACCAGATAAAGTCAAATTCAATAATAATATTTGATGATATTGTTTGCTGCAATCAAAGCATTATGAGAGATTATTTTTGCTTCGGCCGCCATAACAATGCAGATTGTTTTTATCTATGCCAAACTTATTCCTCAATTCCAAAACATTTAATTAGAGATAATGCAAATTTGGTTGTAATATTTAAACAAGATAATACTAATCTGAAACATATTTATGATGATCACGTTAATGTTGATATGACATTTCGGAAATTTAAAGATATATGTTGTTATTGTTGGATAGGTAAATTCGGATTTTTGGTTATAAATAAAGAATTTCTATTCCAGGCTGGCAGATATAGAAAAGGATTTGATGCCTATATTTATCTGTGCTCCTGCTCGGCCTATTTCCCTGGAGACAGAGATGCAGATCAACCACCTCCAGCAGATGTGCGGAAATTGATCGCCTACTGCAAGAGGAACAACTATCACCTCGTAATGGGGTGTGATGCGAACTCCCATCACTTGGCTTGGGGGAGCACGGACACTAACAGGCGAGGTGAGTCACTATTTGAATACTTATTAGGCTCGGAACCCACCATTCTTACAGCTAATCGGAGAGAGGTTTTAGATCTTACGATCAGCTCAAGGCTTTTGAGCTCAAAAATCCTCAAATGGAGGGTGTCGTCTGAACCCTCATGTTCTGACCATGCCCATATCCTATTTGAGATTGAAACAGGCCCTAGACCTGTGGTGGAGTATCGAGACCCGATGAGGACGAATTGGGATGGGTATAAACAGTCCTTCGCAGCCAGACTCGGGTCCGCTATCCCCACAGTGAGGGATCGTGATGAAATTGAGATTGCGGCTGAACAGGTTAGGGAAGCTATAGTCTCTGCATATTACGAAAACTGCCCACTAAGGTCAAAGAGAGACGGTCGGGGGTCTACTTGGTGGAATAATAACCTCGATAAACTACGAAGAGAAGTTAGACGTCTCTTCAATCGTGCTAAGACTACAGGCAACTGGGAGCAATATAAAACCGCTCTAACACACTATAACAAAGAGATAAGGGACGCTAAGAGGGAGTCCTGGAGGAGGTTCTGCGGGGACATTAATAATATGCCCAGCAGCGCCAGAATCCACAGGATTCTCTCACGCGACCGAGTACAGGAACTGGGATCGATAAAACGACCAGATGGATCCTTTACTGAATCTCGGAAAGAAACGTTAGAGCTCTTAGCACACACACACTTCCCAGATTGTCTGATCCTGAGCAACGGAGAGGTCCTACCAGCTGAGGGACGATTTAAACGCCCCCATAGGGAGGACTGGCAAGTTGCTCGGAGAATAGTCACAGCCTCGGCTGTGGAGTGTGCTGTGAATCATTTCCAGCCATTCAAGTCGCCAGGGGAGGATGGGGTGGTGCCGGTCCTACTACAAAAGGGACTGGAGATTCTCCTACCTTTCCTTATCAGGCTTTTCAGAGCCAGCCTGGCCTGGAACTATATTCCATCCAGCTGGACGGTGGTTAGGGGGGTTTACATTCCCAAATTGGGACGCAAGGACCTACATCACTGAGACCTCTCAGTATTACATCATTCCTGTTGAAGGGATTGGAAAAAATACTGGATGGACACATTAGGGGGAACATCCTGGCCAATAACCCCCTTAATACCCACCAGTATGCCTACCAAACTGGCAAATCTACTGAGTTAGCGCTCAATAACCTCGCCGAGAAAATCACCCACTCTCTGGAAAATGGAGAGGTTGCGGTGGCAGCATTTCTCGACATCGAAGGAGCATTTAATAATGCATTACCTATCTTCCTCTACGAGGCCACTATCGCTAGGTGGGTGGAACCTACCATTTGTGGCTGGATCGGAAACATGCTGCACAATCGGACCATTATTGCCTCATTGCGTGGGGTGGTGGTCGGGGTCAGGGCTGCGAGGGGGTGCCCTCAGGGGGGCGTACTATCCCCCCTGCTGTGGTCCCTCTTTGTGGACGATCTGCTGGCTATTTTCGAACTCTGGGAGGTTGAGGTCCAGGCGTATGCTGATGATCTCGTCATAATGGTTAGAGGCAAATCTGAGGAGGAACTGGCTAGTACTCTTCAGGAAGCACTAAATGTAATCAATGATTGGTGCCGGAGGGAACAGATGTCTGTGAACCCTCGCAAAACGATCATTGTTCCATTTACCAGAAGAAGAAGAAGGTTGGACAAATTAAAACCACCTATTCTTATGGGAGAAACAATTTTCGGACCAAGCAAAATATCTGGGAGTTATCCTAGATAAGAAGCTCAACTGGGACATACAGTTAGAAAACGTTATCCGCAGGGCCAACTGTCCCTGTGGACCTGCCGGAGAATCTGTGGTAACAACTGGGGAACAAACCCCCAACAGATGTACTGGCTCTATGTAGTGGTTCAGACCAATGATAACATATGGAGCCATAGTTTGGTGGCCTAAGGCACTTCGTGGTATCGCGAGGGCCAAACTGGCTCATCTACAAAGACAGGCATGTCTGATGATAACGGGAGCGATAAGCACCGCACCATCAGCCGCTCTGGAGGTCCTCCTTAATATTCCCCCTCTTCACATATGGTTGGAGAGGGTGGCGAGGTGGACTACGTACAGACTAAAGCAAACGGCAGACAACATGCCGAAGGAAGTCAGTCTGGGAGGGTCCGGACTCCTTGATGACATTGATGGTCACGGGATTCTGGGAATGGTCTCAGACTGGATGCCTACAAGGAACAGCAGAGATCTGTCTTTCAAGATCGTCCTGCGGGAAAGGGAGGACTGGGACCGAAACCAAACGACCCTGTTGAGAGCGGACCTCTGCTGGTACTCTGACGACTCCAAAACCAATTTGGGAGTAGGATCTGGCGCATATGGGGGCATCACCGATGCTAGACTATCAGCTAGCCTCGGTAAGTACGCAACCATACACCAGGCAGAAGTGTATGCCATCGAGATGTGTGCAAGGGAATGTTTAAGAAACTTGGATACACACAAATCGATAAAGGTATATGCAGATAGCCAAGCTGCAATAAAGGCTCTTGGTTCCTACCGGTGTAATTCAAAGACGGTATGGAGTTGTAAATCTGCCCTTAACGAATTGGGCAGCTGTAATGGGGTGTCGCTGGTCTGGATACCGGGTCACTCGGACCATGACGGCAACGTTGCGGCCGACGCGCTTGTCAAGAGTGGGGCCCAGAGTGACTTTGTTGGACCAGAACCGCTGCTGGGGATAACATCTTGCACAGCAAAACGCACCTTAAAGACCTGGACAGAAAGAATGACAATCCAATATTGGCAAAATCTTCCAGGATTAGCCCACTCTAAGGCCTTCATAAATGGCCTGTCTGAGTCAAGGGCTAAAAAACTTCTAGAGTTGAACAGACAACAACTGAGTACTCTAGTCGGCCTGTATACAGGACACTGCCGCTTGCGGCACCACATGCACCGTATTGGGGTCGGTCAGGAGACCGAGTGCCGGCTGTGTATGGAGAATGAAGAAACAGCAGAGCACGTGCTGTGTTACTGTCCGGCAGCGGACAGGACTAGATACCTGATCTTTGGCAAGGTAAAGCTTGCTCCAGAAGATCTGGATCAACTTTCGCCCACAAAGATTATCGACCTCTGCAGGAGGCTGGATTTGTTGGGCGAAATATAGACTTTAGGCGTGAGCCACAATAGACCTTGAGGTCGCGGTGGAGGGACCGATATGGCCCACTTACATACAAACCTAACCTAACCCTAATATTTATCCGTAAGGATGAAAAAAAGTTTTAGTATTAATTAACTATTGACAACGCAAACATGGATCAAACAGTTGGGTTAGTTCGGCGGGTGGCGGCTCCAGAACCCCTCATCTATACCTACTCTTGTTGATTATAGAAACAGTTAGTACTGATGACCCTTCCGGTTTTGTAGTGTTGTGATTTATACCCTGATTATTGAACTGGCACCTTGTGCGTTCGTTGTGATAATAGTCTCAAGTCATGGTTATCATAATTACCCTCTTAAGTACTAATGTCATCCAGAACCTTGCAACGGGTTGCGGAATAGTTACTGATGCCTGTTAATATAAGTTCCTAAGACTTGAATAAAACTCAGAGTGTTACCGAACACTCGAACCCCTGTGCGATGTCTCCATGCTCAAGCTTTGCTCAGGTCTCCGCTGCTTATTGAGGGAATTTACTTATAGATAATCAACGCTTATATTATTTTTTTAATTTTTATGCTACTTCTTTTTAAAGATAACTGCTTGCCTTCATAAAACGTATGGTTCTAATTGTGTTAGTAATGGCTTCACACAAAAGAATTAGTTCTGCTAAGAAAGTATATATATATATATATATATATATATATATATATATATATACAGTGTGGAACAGCCAAATGGAATAAATTCGATAACGGATAAATGAGGGCGTGTTGGGAAAAACGCTTGGACACGTCGATTTGTATTTTTAACTGCGCATCTTTTTCAAGAAAAAAAAATTATATAGGGTGCGTCATGTGACAGTGGCCAATACCAACTTTCTTATTTTAAATACAAGCCCCTGTATATTATTAATTTTTTGGATTCTTCAGAAAATTCTAGACATAATTCATGTACAATGTCCTATACCTATCTTCAACTGTTTCGGAAATATTAAGTATTTTCAGATTTATTACAAAAATTAACATTAAAAATAGAAAATTATTTTATTTCACAAATTCTAATAAGAAATACTGATTATTTCTTAATAATTTAAAAAAACAAAAAAAAATTAATGTCAATGTAGTAAATGTTCAAAATGCTCGCCACGAACATCTTGGCAACATGCTAATCTGGTATAGAAATGTCTTCTAACATTACTCAACATCTCAGGCGTGACTGATCTAATCGCAAGCGTGATTCGTCTTTTTAAGTCATCTAAGTTGAGGGGCTTAGTTTTGTATACAATACTTTTGACATATCCCCACAAAAAGTAGTCTAATAGCGACAGATCAGGAGATCGTGCTGGCCATTCTATCGATCCGCGCCTCCCTATCCACCGATTTGGAAAAATTTGGTTCAGGTACTGCTGGACATTGATTTGGTAATGGGGCGGTGCTCCATCTTGCTGAAACCATATTTTATTGGCAGGAACTTGTGGGTTTGCTGGATCTGGATATAAGTTTGTCAAAGTTGGCACGACATTATTTTGGAGCAGTTCTAAATATTTATCCCCATTCAAGTTGCCATCAATGAAAAAGGGACCTACGATATGATTTCCAACAATTCCTGCCCAAACATTAACTTTTTCAGGATATTGCGTATGTTCCTCTCTCATCCAATGAGGATTCTCATTAGACAAATAGCGGCAATTTTGACGATTAACATGACCGTGAAGTGTAAATGTGCTCTCATCAGAAAACAAAACATCTTCTAATTGGATCACATTGTTATCTAACATTGCCATCATTTGTTCACAAAAATACGTTCTCCTATCGAAATCGTCCTCCATGAGCTCCTGAGTTGGTATCATTTTACAGGGATGCATTTTACTTTCCTTTAATGTTCGAAAAATTGCTGTGTGGCTAACGTTGAATAGTTGGGCTGCTTGTCGACCAGAAGTATGTGGGTTTTCTTGAAACTCAAGCGTAATATCCAATTTCGTATCATCACTTACTGCATTGGCAGCTACTTTTTTTATCTGTCTCACATGACCAAGCTCGCGAAACTGCTTTTCTATTTTGCTAATTGTTCCTTGGGATACAGGCGGCAAATTTGGAAATTTTTCGTGAAATAAGCGAGACACTTCCATCTGTGTCCGTGTGTTATCTCCATAACCAATCATTTGTAGAATGGTTATTTTGTGCATTTCTGTTAAATGAACCATTTTTCTGATATTATTACGTACAGTTAACGAAATTCAAACGACAATAGCACTGACACTAATCACTACTGTCATGCAGGCAGACAACAAGTTGCTAAGGCTACGAGTTTTATACGAACAGAAAGAAAACTGTTTTTGTTTTTGTTTCATTTCATATCAGTAAAAAGAAACGCAGGAATGGTTTTTGTTTACTTTCTCATTATCAAGAGCTGAATGGGAAATAATTTGTAGAAATAAAATAATTTTCTATTTTTAATGTTAATTTTTGTAATAAATCTGAAAATACTTAATATTTCCGAAACAGTTGAAGATAGGTATAGGACATTGTACATGAATTATGTCTAGAATTTTCTGAAGAATCCAAAAAATTAATAATATACAGGGGCTTGTATTTAAAATAAGAAAGTTGGTATTGGCCACTGTCACATGACGCACCCTATATAATTTTTTTTTCTTGAAAAAGATGCGCAGTTAAAAATACAAATCGACGTGTCCAAGCGTTTTTCCCAACACGCCCTCATTTATCCGTTATCGAATTTATTCCATTTGGCTGTTCCACACTGTATATATATATATATATATATATATATATATATATATATATATATATATATATATATATATATATATATATGGTCGGCAAGGCTTTCGCAGTCATTAGTCTGAGAAATACGTGGTTCTTGGGTTAAACCGCGTCTAGAATGTATTAAACTTTAACGTTTCGGCTCCTGTTTTGCAGCCATTTTTAAGAGGTGAGAAGGAGAGGAAATATGAAAGGAAATGAACTCTAATGCCTCAACCTGCCTACTCCTTAAACTTATAAGGTTTACACAAATACATAATTACCATAAATGATGACATCACAAATTCAATTAAATGGTCAACATAAATTTTTACATATTATATGTGAACAAAGAACACTTATCTAAATTAGTAATATAAAGGTCGTAACTTTTAAAATCATATATATATATATATATATATATATATATATATATATATATATATATATATATATATATATATATATATATATAAATGATGATCAAAACATTCAGGGAGTTATGCTACTCGAAAAACTAGTGCAACAAGTTCCTATAGCATTCTCTCTACAAAAAATCAAAAATAACGGAGTTACAGGGTGTCAACAAAAATTATTATTATTCGTCTTATTTTATAATTAACCTGCTGGACTATTTCCTAAGTAAAATCACAACAAACTATTATCTGTCAAAACCGATGTCAAATGATCTTGTTTACCTGGAATGTTTTCAAAGTACACTCCATTAATATTGAAAATGAGATTAGGTGATTTCGTATTCAATCAATACCAGCAAATCTTTAGGAACGTTTTTCTCGAAATGGGTTAGTTTTAGTTAGACCTTTTCTTGAAGATTTTATGATTCTCTTCAATCATGTATTGTTAGATTTGAGATAAAAATTCAAGCAAAAAAGTTATGAGTCATTATCTGTTGGTCAAGGACAGTTTCGGCCTTTAGATGTCAAGAAATCCACATCATTACAAATTTGTATTTTGTACAAGAGAACCGAATTTGAAGAGAATCGATTTACTATAAAAAAAGCATTAAAAAGGAATTTGTAATTTGAAAACCAGGACATATATATATATATATATATATATATATATATATATATATATATATATATATATATATATATATATATATATATATATATATATATATATATATATATATATATATATATATATATATATATATATATATATATATATATTTATATATGCTTAATCTCTTGGAAATGGCCTCAGAACAGAAGCTGAAACCTCGAGTTGTAATAAATTTTAGACGCGGTTAAACAGAAGAACCAAGTATTTCTCTCACTCGCTCTCCCTCTCAAATACACACACAAAGATATATATATATATATATATATATATATATATATATATATATATATATATATATATATATATATATATATATATATATATATATATACAAGTTTTTTCAAATTTAAAAGTCGTGACCGGTCTATTAGATTAGATAGATTAGATAGGTATTCTTTGTTCATGTATATGTAAAAGTTTGGGTTAACCGTTTAGTGAATCTGTGATGCCATAATTTATGGTAATTATATATTTGTTTATACCTAAATAAATCACGCTCTATTAAATTTATCTAATTAAAATATGCATAGCGTGATAAAACTTGGTTTCACTTTCATCTTCGTAACAAATATGCAAATGGGTTCTTTCACCTTCCTGAGCCGGTTTAGTTTAAAGAACTTTGTTGAATGAGGTACTTTTTTTAACTTTAACGTCGATCTATTTCCGTGACTATGGCCAATCACCGACGGCAGGAAGCAGTTTCACCTCACTATCCTGGAAATGTTGTCGAACCCTTGCCTTTCTGTAAGGAGTTTTATTAACGATGCCCAACATCGCATGGACACGGGATCGACGACTTTACGCCCCCCCTGAAGGGCGGAACGTACAAACATTCAACTTGCTCAAGCTCAAATACAATGCCAGAACCTCGGTTGATGTTAATTTATTTCAGTTTGTACTGAAAAAGGGAAACCCCGGGAATCCAACCCAGTACCTACCCTTCGGTTCAGAGGCACAGGTTCTTACACCTGGACCACCGAGGCTCCTGAGGTACTTTTGTTTTGATAGAATAGTTGTGTTTAAATTTGTATAGTGACATCTTTAAATATGTTGGTGATAAATAAACCGTGGTTACAGTACACATGCGAAATTTCTTAGACTCTCTTATATACATTCACTTGTTCGGTATTTGATATAGAGATTCGTGTGACTACATTGTAAATCTATTGTCTATTATTACCAGAGCTGGCGAAAACCATCTTTGCATCGGAAAAAATGTACGGTTCTGGATTCTTAGCAGCAATTGTAAATAACTCTTTCAAGATGAAATCAATATTTTCCACATAATTCCACAAAGCGTTTCGCCCAAGACAGTAGCGCTTTTTATGATATAGATAACCATTTTTTGTTCGGGTAGCTTTTAGTCATATTCTTATTAAATATTGTAAACTATTTTTCCTTGAAAAAGCTTTATTTTCAAGATACAGATTTTGTTCTACAGGGCACCATCCTATATTATGGACATATCAGTTTGTTGTATCGATAATGATTGACGTTTAATGTCAGTTTTGATCTCATATAAATATATAATTTTGGCAAAAATATGAGATAGAGTGATAGTTCAAAACTTGTTTTGTCCAAAATGATACGGTTTTACTCAAAATCTAACCAGCCACCAATAAATGAGCTAACAAACTCATATGCTAAGTTTACTTTAAATTTGTTTAACGCAATATCAAATCATCATCATCCATACCTTCATTAGCCTAAGACCCCAACGCAATTTTACCATTCCAAAGCAATAATGGATCATTAGAACTGTAGGTACATTGTTGCGGAAGGGCAATTATAAAATTTATAACTGCGCTTACGTACGACTGAAAGTTTTTTCTATCTTCACAATCAAAAAGCAGTGGTTGTAGAAATATCCGAGTGCGGAACCAGTGTATATATGCCGTTATTTGGATGATATTATGATCTCGTGGAATCTTCAGATTCAAGCAATTCTTCAGCAAATGGTGCCATATGGCATTCGAAAGGCTTTAAAGTCTACTGAACTCAGCTTTAACACATCAAAACTACAATTTGCAAATATCGGATAAAGTAGACCCAAAAATGATTTTAAATTATTTCTGTAAGAAAAATATATTAAACTGGAATTTTGTAAAAAAATGTGTTTTTCTTTGGTAATAAAAGCTGAATAATTTTCAAATTCACTTTACTGTTTTCTCCATACCAGTAATTTGTCTCTATTTCTCTCCCAAGATAGTAACGAACTTTCAGTCTAAAGCTTTATTAAGCCTGTAAGTTAAGCTACAAATATATTAAATGTCGAACCTCCTCCCCCCACCCCCCGTTTCACCTATAAACTGCAGTGAACTTTCGAAGAAAAAATAGTTTAGTTATATATATATATATATATATATATATATATATATATATATATATATATATATATATATATATATATATATATATATATATATATATATATATACCCGCTAAGCAAGGTGATATTGTACCAACCTTGCAGAACCCTTTTCAAAGAAAGTGTAAGTCTGATAGATTACTTACAGAAAGCCCTCTGGTGCAAATAGCGAATCCACACCACTTCTTTTTGTGCAAAGTTATGTTTATGTCATGCCTGCACATAGAACACCTTTCACTGGATATTTTGAATGCGTATACTGAGGAATGAATATGGCTGGAAGGGTATGTATCACATTGGCCTCGAACACATCTATGCAGCTTTTTCTTGTGCCTAGGTCACACAATGTCCTTTTTGCTCTTTTTTGCATGATAAACACATGTTCCGCTGCTGACGAGTTACCCCATATGAGTGTTCCATACGATAGGATAATGTGACAATGTGCAACATAAGCAATTCTGGCAGCTTCATAGGTACTGTACTGCTTTACTATTCTTATTATGTAGATTGCTCTGGATAAGCCTCGTGCTTCCGTAGGTTAATCATGCCATTTAACGTTATAACATTATTGTATTACACTCCAAATTGTGGAGACAGTATAATGTTAAATATTTATTAATGAATGAATAAAATTTATATGAATGAATTACTAAAATTTGCTACGGCTACTTAGTCGAAGGCACGAGATTTAATGTAAATTAAACAAGAAGTGCGTAGGGTTCTGCTTACAATTCGTATGGTGTTAGATGTGTAAATAAAAATCAAAATACGGTTAAAATTGGTTTATTAAAAAATGTTGAATTTATATAATGCAAATGACTCAATTTGTTAAAAAAACTAAAATTATATAAAATAGAATGAACAGATGTTTCGTGATGGATTATATCAGTTAAATAAAATTATTTGTATTTAAAGACTCTATATATGGGTCATCCCGTCCTTTACTTTTAGTAAAATATATCACATCAAGTGCTGCAATCAAAAAAATTAAAGCAAGAACCGAAATTTGCAAATCCAACACCACCAAATGCAAGTTACAGACGTCTTTCCAGGCTTCGGTCCCACGTTGTAAGTGCCAGTATATGTCTTATGATTGTTTTACACTCCACATTGCGGAGACAGTATAACGTTAAATATTTACTAATGAATGAATAAAATTTATATGAATGAATTACTAAAATTTGCTAAGGCTACTTAGTAGAAGACATGAGATTTAATGTAAATTAAACAATAAATGCGTAGGGTTCTGCACTTACAATTGGTATGGTGTTAGAGGTACAAATAAAAATGAAAATACGGTTAAAATTGATTTATTGAAAAATGTTGAATTTATATAATTCAAATGACTGAATTTGTTAAAAAAAATATTTATAAAATAGAATGAGCAGATGTTTCGTTTTTAACAGTTAAATAAAATTATTTGTATTTAAAGACTGACAACACATAAGCGAGGTACTTAGCTTTGTTTGTGTCGGTGGAATTCCATTGGTTGACCAGATTAGAGAGGGCCTGGGGTTGTTCAAGGCCATTTAAACCTCTCAGTCAGCACATAAAGGGGGTGACTCAAGGCTGCCTAGACCATTGTAAAAAATTGTAGTGACCCCTGCTTGGCCTGGTGTTGAGGATTCGCCTGGATGTGTCTAGTAGTTTTAGTAGTAGCAATGGTGGGGAGGCCAACGCCAAGCAAATAGGCCACAGTGGGCTCTTTTTGCCAACCCCAGCAACCCAGCAACCATGCTCTACTCTTCCTCGGTTCCGTCGCCAAACCGCCTCGACCTCGAGATGAAGGCCGTGACGATCTTCAATTGGACGGTACTTACCTGATTCCTCTGCAGAGTCCTCGATCCGAAAAATTTTGCTCAAAGACTCCCAAAAGCCTCGCATTCACACAGGTAGTGGTAGGACGTTTCTTCATCCTCGCCGCATTCCTGGCAAATGGGTTCCCTCTCTACGCCTATCAATGTGAGGTGTCTTCTAAGGGCGCAGTGGCCTGTCAGCACCCCAAGGATGCGGCGAAGCGTAGGTCGACTCCTTCCGAGTAGCCAGACAGCTTTATCTCTGTCCGGTCCCTCCACGAAGTCCCTCGCTTACCTGCAGCTACCAACCGACCCCCAGTGCCTCTCCATTGCTTCCTCGGTCCACCTGTCTAAGGCGACAGAGACTGTCTTTTTACTTATGCCTATCGCAGGCTCCGGGCCACAGAACGGCCGCCGGGAACCGAGTCTTGCGAGATTATTCGCCACCTCATTCCCCGCTACGCCACAGTGTCCCGGAACCCACACCAGTTGCACCTCCTTCGTCCTGGCTAGTCCTCTGAGGGCATCAGCGCACTCCTGAACCAGTATTGACCTGATTCTGGCCGCGCAAACTGCCCGGAGGAACGCCTGGCTATCCGAG
This sequence comes from Tillus elongatus, assembly GCA_964006375.1. NCBI lineage: Eukaryota > Metazoa > Arthropoda > Insecta > Coleoptera > Cleridae > Tillus > Tillus elongatus. The sequence continues at coordinate 167,857,235 of OZ023262.1, forward strand.
CAGATGTACACACATTTCTCGGGACTCCTCTTCACATCCTGTCTATTGGCCACAGACAGGATAGCGTACACCTCTGTTTAGAATGCCATGGTATATGCGCCAAGAGCATAGCTCTCGCGCACCCCCATGCCCTCGATGTATATTCCTGCCCCGGATGATTGTTCGTCCTCCAGCCGCGATCCGTCGGTGAAACAGACCAGGCTTGCGGGCTGGAATGCAACCTCGTTTTTCCTCCACTAATCACTACTGGGGATCCTGAGGGTGTATGGCCTAGTCAATCTAATATCGTCCTCGGCATCCCGCACCAGTATGGCGGAAATCGGAATTTCCTTTTCCACCTCCTTGGCGACTCTTGCATGTCCTATTACTGCTCCCTCTCCGCACCAGTGTCCTGAGCCCCGTATTCTAAGATGCGACGCCATAACCTTCCTTCTGATACAGATGGGAAGTGGTGTCAGCATCAACAGGACCTCTAGCGCCTGTGATACCCAGAATTGCCAGCCTTTGGAGTTTGGCCAGCTTCCTGCTGGTAGTTTGGTTCACACCACACCACCAGACCAACGCCCCATATAGGATTCTCGGCCTGACGATCGCAGTGTAGATGAAGGATCCGAGGATTAAGTCCCCAGGTCCTCCCTATCACACGACGCAGCTGACAGAGCGTCGCTACTCGCTTCCTCACTACTCGTTCTATTTGCGACCCCCCATGTTAGTTTGGGCTCCAGGATCACCCCCAGATATTTGACCACCCGCACTTAAGCTAAAGGTTTTCCAAACATCACGGGCGCCCTGAACCCCTCTACCTTCCTCTTCTTGGTAAATAGGATCATCTCCGTCTTCGCCGGGTTCACGGAGAGTCCCTGCTCACCACACCACCTTCGATTATGCTACAGGCAGCTTGCATGCACTCACAGACGACGCCGAGGAATTTGCCGGTGACTAAGACCAGCCCATCATCAGCGTACGCCTGGACGTAGAAGCCGTTCTCAGAGAGTCGCTCCAGGAGGCCGTTCATAACCAGACACCACCAGGCACCATAGATGAGGCGAAAGGCAGCTGCCCTGAGGACAGCCGCCTGTCACCTCAACATCCAGCCCTCGGCCCCTCAAGGTCAGCGAAACTCTCCTGTCCTCCAGCATGCTCGCCACCCAGCTTATTAGGGACCTCGGCGTTGCCCTCTCCTGTAGGGCGGCATAGACCGTATCCGTCTTTGCCTTATCAAAGCCCCCCCCCCCCACATCGAAGAACATAGCTAATGTGCTCTCCCAGTACTGCAGGGCCCTTTCCACCTTCCGCGTCACAGCGTGGAGCGCCGTCTCCGTCGATTTCCCCCGCTGGTACGCGTGCTGACCTTTGTGGAAAGGATGATCCTTGAGGATCCCTCCTAACATAAACTTATCTACTAAATTTTTCAATGCCTTGAGTAGGAAGGATGTTAGGCTGATTAGCCTGTACGCCTTGGTCAGCGTGTAGTCCTCCCTTCCCGGTTGGAGAATGAAGACACTTCTAACCCGTGGCCAGGCCCGGCCAGGCCAGGCTGGCCCGAAAAACCTCCCTTATGTTGGGAAGCAGTATATCCAGGCCCCTCTGGAGCAGGACCGGAAAAATCCCATCACAGCCTGCGGATTTGAATGGAGCGAACTCGCTCAGGTTATAGAGCCATCTGTGACCACCCCCTCCGCCAGCTGCCAGTCCGCATTCGGGACTGTCCACCGGCCCGGTTCGGTAGCCTCCGTGACGGCTCCACCGGTGCTTGTCCAGCTCCCGTCCGGTTTCCTTAAAGATCCTACATTACTACCTAACTCCTGTTTGGGTACTCGGGTACTCTTACGAGCGTGACTGCGTCCGGCAGGGAATTAACTTCCCCGCAGTACGCGCGCCAACCAGTTCGCTTACTCCGGCGTAATTCCTTCTGGCAGTCCTAAACTCGTCCCAGGCCGCTTCACCCGATTCTCGGACTGCTCGGTTTAAGGCCCTTCGAGTCCGCCCGTGTAGTACAGCGAGATCCCTGTTCCACCATTTAACTTTGATGGACGGTTCCCCCATAAGTGGTGACGTGGCCTCGTAGGCTGCCATTATTTTCCCTTCCAGGGCCTCGACCTCGCTATCTAATGCCTCTATAGAGAGTCTTCTCTCCTCTGGGCTCCTTGGCGACCCACCGAGGCCGGTAGGCATCCCAGTCGGTCTTGCTTGAATTTCTCCTGGGGGGAGGACTCTCACGGTCCACATCCAATTCAAAGCTGATCATACGATGATCAGACATTGATATGTGTTCCGTCACCCTCCAGCTATATATATATATATATATATATATATATATATATATATATATATATATATATATATATATATATATATATATATATATATATCCTCCGTTATTCCTCTGCTCGCTAATGTGATGTCGATCACCTCCTGCCGGATACGACTGACAAACGTCGGAGCCGTACCTCTGTTTAATACCTCTAGGTTCGTTGTAGCCAAATACTCTAATAGAGCCTCACCGCGTGGGTTGGTATTTGTGCTGCCCCACAATCTGTGGTGCGAATTGGCATCGCAGCCTATAATTAGTTGTAACCCATGCTCCCTTGCGAAATCGACGATACGCACCAATTCCTCCGTCGGAGGCAGCCTCCGTCGATCGTAGGGAACATAAAGGCTGCACATCATAACCTTAAGCCTAGTATTACTCACCTTATACTCCAGGACAGCTGCTGTGGCGCCCCTGGACCCGAGCTGCGGCAGCAACATCACGTCCAGGTCCCTTGACGTCAGTATGCATGTCCTTGGTTGTTCTTCCTCTGCTTCGCCACCAACTAGGATGTTGAAGCCGATTCCTCCAAGCCCTCTCACTTGCTTTCTATACACATAAGGCTCTTGGATTAACACAACGCCACCTGGACCGCCTGCGAGGAGCTTTGCCAGCTCCCCAGTGGCATCTCGGCTATGCTGTAGGTTGATCTGGCCCACCCGCAGTAGCCCCGCAAATTTTATCGCGACGCCGCCCGGGCGGAGTCCTCCCCTGGTCAGAGCCCGTCGGTGCGCCCGCCGCGGGCCGGGCGGAGGCGACCGCACTCCATGTCGGAACTCTGGTTACACTCAGAGTCACCAACTCGAAATACAGTCGCCAGCCTTGCCCGTCCACCTCGCAAACCACCTCGGGCCCCACAGAGAAGACCAGACGCCATGCATTAGGTCCTCCTGCCGTCTCCAGGTGCCGCCACTGCCCAACATAGAGCGAGCGATTCTGGAGCGCAGGCATCCTGACAACATCCTCTAGGTCCACCCCTTGACTTCTGAGCCAAAAGCCTTTCCGGACCGGCCATGGGGCGAAGCAGCCTGCGCCTTGAAGGGCCAACACCTTCCTTCGCGACTCCTCGTCTTCGGCCCCTTCCATGGACACGTCCATGGGCCCGGCCGGACTCGGAGCCAACGAAGTTAGCCTCTCGTCGCTCCCCCCGGCAGCAGTGTTTCCGACGGAACCGTACGATTCCACCCCGGACACAACGCCGGGAGAGCGGAGGAGCGTTTCCTCCAGTTCCCTGCTGGAACTGCTTGGAGAGACAGGCATCTCTCTACCTTCTGCCTCCTCGCAGGTCTTTGGCCCGCTACCATCTCCTGTTACTTGACTGTACATGGTTGCTAATTGGATTTTGTGTGTGATGGTGTGCTTAAGGTTTGGTGAGCGTATAGATACGGGAGATCACCCGCGGTCCGGCGTTTCATCCATGATGAGACTTGATTCCGTTAAGAGCGGCTCTGCGGCCGCGCCGTGGCGACCCGAAGCGTGCAGCTAACCCCCTGTTCCGGAGCTACCCGGTGCTGCTGACACGATCGAGCATTTTTCGAATGGATGATAGGGCAGCCCCCTACGCCGGCCAAGGTAAGGGTGGGCCCCTGTACTGTCCAAACGGCGCCAGGTGTGCCGGACCTGGTTTGCACAGCGCTGCCAGTCCAGAGCAGGCTCCGCTCGTAGTCCCTCCTCGGAGTCCACGCTGAAGCCCGAGAAGCCCCCAACCCGATCTATGTGTGTCGTGTATGTATGTGTCGTGTGTGTATGTGTGTGTGTGTGTGTGTGTGTGTGTGTGTGTGTGTGTGTGTGTGTGTGTGTGTGTGTGTGTGTGTGTGTGTGTGTGTGTGTGTGTGTGTGTGTGTGTGTGTGTGTGTGTGTGTGTGTGTGTGTGTGTGTGTGTGTGTGTGTGTGTGTGTGTGTGTGTGTGTGTGTGTGTGTGTGTGTGTGTGTGTGTGTGTGTGTGTGTGTGTGTGTGTGTGTGTGTGTGTGTGTGTGTGTGTGTGTGTGTGTGTGTGTGTGTGTGTGTGTGTGTGTGTGTGTGTGTGTGTGTGTGTGTGTGTGTGTGTGTGGCGTGTGTGAGAAGGAGTGAGACTTTAGTAGACCATCAGCCCTGGGCGTTAATCCCATTGCCGACAGTCGCGCCAGGGGTGGCACGTGGAGCCAGCCTCTAGGAGTCCAGTAGCTAAGTCACGCGTGGATCAATCAAGAGAACGACCAACGCACGACCAGGCTAAGGGACCACACTCCCCTGGAGATGTCTATGATGGAGCTCCTTGAATGTTCCTCCCAGATGGTGGTTGCAGGGCGTGGAAAATGTGCCATCGCCGAATGCTCCCTACTCATGGTGTAAAAGACGAACGTTAAGCTTAAGTTCAAACGAACCAAAGAACGACCCAAAGAACGCTCATAACGGCGTGCTGCCTTCTTATTGCTTATCTGGATGTTATCGACATAACATAACATCAAAAACATAATCGCTCTGTAAGTTGATTTTCCTCTTAAAAGTCGACAACAGAATGTGAACTCGACAACACCTACAACTGCTCCCCAAATGGAAGTGCAAATTTAATTTTTTAAAAGCTTGAAGTGAGTAAGAAGCTACCAGTCTGATGGGTGAGCTAGAAGAAAGAAAAGTTTAATAATCAAAGAAATGAAGTTTGAAGGACAACACTTTAATAAATAAAAAAAATTGAGATTACTAAATTCTTAAAAATCATTTCAAAGAACACAACTGGACATGACACATAACGAAAAGTTAGCAACCTCGTTTGACGAATTTGAGTTAATTAGCAAATTACTGAGAACTAAAATTACATTAAGAGAAACAAGAGAGAATTTCAGACCTAAAGAAAAAATATTGTGGGCGCCAGTGAAGGCTGATGCTTCACAATATAATAATGAAAAATGTAAATATAGCCCAACACTTTGTGACCACATGTTGTTGTTTTGCTGACATGACATATTTACCATTATCTATTCCTTAATTGGTTAATAATTCTAATAAGTCAAATGTTAAAAGTGGATGGTAAGGATATAAGTTTCATTCGTTATGAAAATAGAATTAAATAATTAATGTATATATGAAAACAAATTATGAATTAAATTTACCAGTAGATTTAAATGCAATTGCTACTGGTCGAAAATTAAAAATAGATTTTATTGTGTTGAAAAGCTTATTAAATGGAATTAAAGACAAATTTACAAATGTTTCAGAACCAACACATACATTGTTTAAAGAACAATGAAAATATATACACTCAAATATTATGTCAAAAATACAGGCTGGTGCACCGAAGAATTCTCTTCGTCCTCCTCAGAGAGCCAGATTGATACAGGCGCACAATAGAAGGATCTAGGAATGGGAACGTACACCACTCAGCATTTTGAACCAGATTTCAGACGCTCCCTAGAACAGGGTGGATTTTAGAGAGGAAAAAGGTGTTTGCGCAGGGAAGCAAATTTTAAAGGGATGACTTACTTGAAGAGTAGGTCATTCCGAAAAGAAGGTGGTAATACAAATTAGATGATATGGGTTTTTAAGCATCTAATGTAGTCTGGATACAGTTTAGGGACATGCGCGCAGGTCCATTTAGAAAAACAATTACATAAGTAGTTCTCTTGAAGAGAGAACCACTTAGGGCACGTTGTTACGCCAGATTAGATGACGATTATTGCTGTCATCTAATATAGTTTGGATGCAGTTTAGCGACATACCACGAGTCGAGGTGTTAAAAAAAAGGATGATAAAATTTTTATCTAAATGAGATTGAGTCTCAGTTTAGCGACTTGTTCAGGTTAAAAAAAAACAATTACATAGGTAGTTGAAATAGTTAGAAGAAAGAAAGAAACAAAAGGTTAAACGTGAAATAGACAAAAGGTATCTTGACCAATAGCAAATTTTATTAAGAAATGTCGTCTATATTATGTGATGAATCTGGTTTTATATCCTTTAAAAAATGTCCAACTAATTATCAAAAGACAATATATTCATATAAACTTGAAACGTGTAATCCTAAATTAAATACTGCGTTTTCAATAGCAACGAAAAAATAACAAAACAACTATCAAAACCTTCCAGCATTAAGGCGAAATAATATATTATCGAAGTAAAAATACAATAGATAATTTATTCCACCTCAAAATAAACCTGCATAAATTAATTAATCAAAATTAAAAAGTCAGCAACTGGATTTCCTTTATACATAAAGGATATATATATATATATATATATATATATATATATATATATATATATATATATATATATATATATATATATATATATATATATATATAATTCATTTCGCTATAAGTTGATTGATAATAATTTAATCAATAATAAAAATTAACGAAATTTATAGGCTCTTCTCTAGAGCAAAATAAAAGTCGAGTTAGTCAGCAAATATAAATTCCTGTGTGAGAAATCGGAAACAGTTGAGTTCAACCTGAAACTCAGTGGTATTGATGAGCGCATACGTTGACTCAACTACTGAACTGTTGGTTCCTGGTGTACGCTTTAATTGATATCCCTCATCTTCCTCATTGCTATATTTCTTATTTGCCCTATACTTTCATTCTTTGACTTAGAAACAGAAAAATATATCTCCACATTCCTCTTCTTATTTCCTCATATTTTTTTAATGTTTGTCTACCACGTGTCTATGGTCAATTATCGCCGACAAGGCCAAGGCGCAGTTTTATCTCACGATCATGGAAATTTTAAGCACCTCTTTCTTAATTGAAAAAGGTTAGAGGTATTTATCGTGCCCAGCATCTCATGGTACATGATACCGTCACATCGTTTAAAGCGCGGAACGAGCATTCATTCAATTTGCTCAGCACGAGGTCACAACCTGAGTTGACGTTGATTTCACGGTATGTACTAAAAACAATACGATGCTTTCACCAGAAATCGAGCACAGGACCTTTGGACGTAGGTACACGTTCTTATCACTGAATCACCGAGGCTTCAGATTATTATTTACATTTTATTTTGTCAAGTGCAGATTTAGGAAAAAAATACCCGCACATTTATCTATTTTTGTCGACAAACTCTTGTTTTCCTTTTAGTGTTTTAATATATAAAATTGTCAATTAGGAACAGGCTTTTTGTCAGCTGCCCTTCTTGAAAACAATAGTAGTTTCTCAGTTTCTCGCTGATAAGGTTTTTCTGTATGCGATGTAGCTATGTCGGTGAATATTCTTATATTAAACTACGTGTTAATTTATATACTTAGGGTAATCGAATGACTTTAGGCAGGCGCTACATTAATTGTATAATTAAAAAGTCCCATCAATAATGTACTGATCCGTAGCAAGATTCAATTTCCTGTTTTGCGTAACATGTGCCAACGGTTTGAAGGACTTATAATTAATCAGAGTTAATTAAGCAAATTGATACGCTACTTAAATAGTTATATCGCTGAAAATTATATATATATATATATATATATATATATATATATATATATATATATATATATATATATATATATATATATATATATATATATTATATTGATAATTCTGGAAAACATATGGATATGTTAGACTGCATTGTAAGTGGAAAAGTATAATTGAGATGAAGATTTATTGCAAATGATGGCAACGGTTGACGCATCAGATGGAAAAAGTAGAAGCAAAGAGAAATTTTATTTGGTATGTGAAAATTTCAAGTATGTAAAATTTGGATTCTAACAGTCCAGCAATTTTGGATATAATATTATATATTAAATAACATTCTGTACAGAAAAATTACTTGACTTATTATATTGGCGTACTATATAATTAAACAAAAAACAGTATAAACAGCATATATATATATATATATATATATATATATATATATATATATATATATATATATATATATATTATATATATATTAATAATAAAGTTTATTTTCCTCAATACAACAGTTTGAACAATTTAACAAGAGTAAAGACAAAACTATAAGTATATTAAAATAAACATATATAACCCACGAAAGTAAAGTACTTGTGTGTGGGTCCATACAGAAGCATATCTCTTAACTCATAAAAATAGTGTGCTAACAACCTACATAACTAAAAAAAAACTAAACTAAAAGATATCCCAGTTATATATATTTTCTCATGTAGTATCAACAACAACAAAAACGAAAAATATCCTACTATATATGTATACGATCAGCTCAATGCTCATCTCCGCAGCAAGCTGTGAATGATATCCCTAGAATTTGAAATCCATATCTTTAGCATCTTTGTGTAAGAACGCGAAGTCGGAGCAGTCCTAACACTAACTGGAAGAAGATTGTATAATCTCGGAGCGATGTATGAATAATTACGCTGGCCCACCGTCTTATTCGCCGTGCATGTCTTAACGGCCGCGGCTGTATTCAGTCTTGTCTGTCTCTATACCAGGAGCACTATCGAATTTTTTTGCAAAATTTAACACAGCTAACGAATAAAGTTGCCTCATCGTTTACTTTGGCCTCGTTGTACAATGCTGCTGACGGGTAAGTATAATTTCTATTGTGTATCAATTTTAGGAACCGTCGTTGGATTATATCCAAGGTTTTCAGATGGCAATCTGCAGCAGCTGCCCAGGCTACAATTCCGTAAGTCAGAAGCGGCTCAACTAGCGCAGAGTATAGCATTTTCAAGTTTGTCACATTTGGTATTGTTTTCATGTATCTAAACCTAAACAAAACAACTCTCAACCTCTTAACAACCATACCTATATGTTCACTCCATCTCATGTGTTGGTCAATCAAGATGCCCAACTATTTAATCGTCTGTGCTGCCTCAATTTGCAAATTCTGTTGGTTGTGTTTTATTTCCAATTTTTCAAAATTAGTGTGACTTGTAAGACGCGAATGACATATATTTTGTTTTTTTCATATTAACTGTCAAGCCATTAAGATCAAACCATTGTTTTATGTTGACAAAATCCGCCTCAATTTTTCCCTTCAGCCGCCGCCAAGAACAATCCTTATAAAAAATGGCAGTGTCATCTGCAAAGCCTATGACATTTCCCGCAGTGTGTACTTTAAATAAATCATTTACGTAAAGGTGGAACAGCAGTGGCCCCAGGACCGTACCCTGAGGAATTCCAAACTCAACTAGCTTAAAGTCACTACATTTGTCGCCAATCTGTGTGCACTGTTTCCTAAAATGTAGATAATCTCGAATCAAGAGCAAAGAAACACCCCGAAAACCAATTTCCTCCAACTTATTGAGAAGTTTTCCATGGTCCACTATATCAAACGCCTTTTCAACGTCCAGAAATATGCAGATGCTTTGTTCCCGTTTATCAAGAGCTGAATATATTTGTGCAGTCAGGGCGTTTAGAGCATTCTGCGTAGACAATCCCTCTCTAAATCCAAACTGAGACTCGGCAGTAAGTTTATACCTGTCAATATAATCGGCCATTCTTTTATAAATAATTTTTTCAAATATTTTAGCAATGTTTGATATCAAAGATGTAGGCCTATAATTAGATATTTCATTTTTTTCTCCCTCCTTGAATAATGGTTTAATAACTGATTCCTTTAGTACATCTGGAAACACACCAGTTTCTAGGGATCTATTTATTAAATTTGTGAGAGGGCTTGCAATGACATGTGCAACCTCCTTTAAATTTTCTACAGTAATTGAATCTATCCCAGGAGCCTTTTCCACCTTCATACCCATTATATAACCGATTACCTCTCTTTCATCTGTGGGCACCAAAAAAAGTGAATGCAGTTTCGTGTCTCTTTTATTCCTATGATCAGTTGGAGGTATCTTTTGTGCCAATATTTTTCCTACGGTCGAATAATACTCACTAAAAGCGTCCGCCATTTCCTTAGAGTCTGTCAATGTGGTGTCACCGTATCGTATGCTCTTCACAGGATCTCTTCTGTCTTGCTTAGTAAACCTGTTCACTGTTTCCCAAAGTTTTTTCGAAGAGTTTTTACAAAGACGAATTTCCTTTTTTCAATATAGCTTGCCTTTGTAAATCTAACTAATTCGTTCAATTTGTTTCTGTAACTTGTGAACTGTACTTTCCTTCCCGCATCATTTGGGTTTTGCCTCATAGCTCGGTAAAGGCGGTTTTTTGTTTCTATTGATTTAATTATTCCCTGTGTTATCCAAGAATTTCTGGGTACGTGGCTGCCCTTAACTTTGACTCTAACCGTACAGCTACTCAATGTTGATTTTAGAAACTTCAAAAAATTATCTACGGCTATGTTTATAATATCCATTCCACACAATTCCCCCCATTCCGTACCTTTCAATTTCGTACGTACTTCACTATAATTTATATACGATTTATATTTAGAACTCTGGCTTTTTATCTGTTCTCCAATACTCAAGGGGAGATCCAATAATACCGAAAAGTGGTCTGTAATAGAAGTCTGCCAAACTGCACTTAATATATCACACTGAGACCTAGAGCGAACAAAAAGGTGGTCAATACAAGACGCAGAATTGACCTGTACACGCGTGTGTCGATTAATGAGATTAATAAAACCCTCACCTGCCATTATGTTTAGATACTCCTGAGTACAGGCATCTTCCTCAGAAAGAACATCAATATTTAAATCCCCAATTATGACGTGATAGTCTCTCTTAACTCTTCGATTCTCAGCCAGATAAATTTCCAAGCTACGATTAAATGAGAACGGGCATATAGCTGGTGATCTATATATCGCAGTAATGGTAACATTCTTTCTATTTATTCGAAGAGATAACTCAATAGCTCGGCATTCTGCTATAGAGATAACATTTTCTGAGTATTCAATTGTATTTTTAATATATATTAGGACACCATCACACCTATTGAACACTCCTTCACTGTATAAAATATCATATCCTTCGATCTTAAATATATTCTTGCAATGAATTTGCCAAGTCTCAGTCAGAACTATAACATCGAAATCACACGATACTTGGGACAAGACTATCTGTAATTCTTCAAAGTTCTTACAAATACTTCTTATATTATTATGGAATACCTTCAGGCCGTCCGCCCTGAAAAAATTACCGCATTGAACATGATCGTACAGAACTTGAGTATCACAAACTGGTAACAGAAAATCACGAACATATTGATTCATTATCAAAAGAAAAACCAAGACTACAACTGCACAGATAAAATAAAATGTAAGCAAAGTTAAAATGTCATTACAATAAAACGATAAATATACTACACTTTGTTACAAGTTAAAACTTAAAAACATATGTACAAGTAGAACATTTCCAATACAATAAACTAACACAAACACGTAAATCCAAAAATCTTTTGCAAGAAAGAAAACTCAAACTGAGTCCGCCATTAAAGCACACAATAAGTTAGTCACAATATTAAAACCCTATATACAAACAAAATATAATCTTTCTTAAGTAGTATATAAAACGACAAAAAAACTCTGAGACAGATAAAAGCTAAAATACGGAAATACACACAGATTACAACCATACAAAAATTCCACATCAAACACAAACACGGACTCACTCAGCAGACATAACACATACAGACCCACGCACCCGCATCCAACAAAACACACGGACTCAAATGGTCAACCAACCACCGTCTCACCACTCAGGAAAATGATTCCAATGTATCTTTTTTTTTTTGTTCCCTCAGGGCTCGTCCGCGGCCTTGCCGCTCCGATAGCACCGCAACCCTTGGTTGATTGTGCATACCCCTAGTCTTACTCCACCCATTCCAAAATCACTGTGCCTTGAACTAGTCTGCACAGCGATTGGTAGGGTGAAGTTTTATATTGCTCTGTCTCCGGTCTAGAGTGACCGTAGATCAGTTGTCTTTTCCGGTCCAGAGCTATACACTCGCACAAGATGTGCTGGGCTGATTCCTCCCCCTCGCCGCAGAGTCTGCATGCGAGGTCCCCTTCGAACCGCCCCATTTTATGTAGGTGTTTCTTGACGGCCATGTGTCCCGTCAAGAGACCTGTTGTGTTTCTGAGCTGTCCTCTGCTAAGGTTTAGCAGCTCCACAGCTCTCTTTGAACTGGGTCCGTCAATTATTGACTTCCCATGTCTGAGCCCTGGACAGTCCGCCCAGTACACCTTGTGTTGGTTTCTGACCCAGGACTTAATGGCTCCCCTGGCAGTGCTCTTTGACACGCCCAGAGCCGGTTCTGGTCCCATAAATGGTTCTGCTGACCCTCTCTTCGCGAGACTGTCAGCTTCTTCATTGCCTTTGACCCCCGAGTGACCCGGCACCCAGATGAGGGTCACCTCATTCTGCCCAGCCAGGTCGCTCGTCTCGTCTCGGCACTCACTCACCAGCCAGGAATTTACCCGTGGGCTACTTAGTGCCTTAAGGGCTGCCTGGCTGTCTGTGGCTATGAGGATCCGCTTGTTGGTGTAGCCCCTCCTCTTGTTCTCCCGCACACAGTGCAGGATGGCGTACATCTCGGCCTGAAACACCGTTGCATGGGCTCCGAGGGAAATACTGTGACTTACCCTCGATCCTTCCGAGTAAACACCTGCCCCCGTCCCACGCTCCCCGCCAGATCCGTCCGTGAACCAGACGAGCGCGTCCCGTGGTATGCCCGGCGTCTCCTCCCGCCATGCCCCGCGATCAGGGATTTCCACTGTGAAGTTGTTTTCCCTGCACATTCGCGGGCTCGCGAAGTCTGACCTCATTTCAAGCATGGGTTGCTTCATGATCTCATGAATTTTGCAGTGGCCCCTGAAGCCTGGGTTGATCTTCAGTCTACCATTGCAGGCTAGTCTGTATAGTCCTAGCCTGGCCTCTCCCATAATAACTAAGTGTAGGGGGGGTAGATCCAGCAACACCTCCATGGCGGCTGTTGGGGTTGAAGACATGGCCCCTGTGATGCCTAGGCAAGCCATCCTTTGGATCTTGCCTAGTTTTTGTTTGGCACTGGATTGTGTCACCTTAGGCCACCAGACCAGTGCCGCATATGTTAACGATGGTCTGACCACCCTTGTGTACAGCCAGTGGGCCATACTAGGTCTTAGTCCCCACGTTTTTCCATATAGCCGCCTAGTGACGGCTAAGGTCATGACTGCCTTACGCAGTATTTTTCCAATGTGACCATTCCAGGTTAGCTTAGAGTCCAATACGACCCCAAGATATTTTACCTCCCTGGCCATTGGAACGCTCCTACCGTATAGAGTGAGAGTTCTGTGGCTTTCACACTTCCTCCTCCTCGTAAACGGCACGACGGTTGCTTTCTCGGGGCTCACCCCGAGCCCTTGATCAACCGTCCACCCTTCCACCACTTTCAGTGCAGTCTGCATACGCTCCCACACTGCCTGTGTGACCTTTCCTCGGACTATGATGACAATGTCGTCCGCATAGCCCTGTACCTCATACCCTCCTCCCGAGAGCCTCCCCAGCAGGCCGTCCACGACTAGACACCAGAGCAAGGGAGACAGAACGCTCCCCTGCGGACACCCCGCCGCGACCCCCGCCAGCAGAGTCCCTCCCGCGAGTGAGGTGAACACCGCCCTGTCCCTGAGCATGTAACCGATCCACCTGCAGCAGGTCTCCTCTATTCCACGCTCCCGGGCAGCTGCCAGAACCGATTCGAACGAGGTGTTGCTAAAGGCCCCCTCTATGTCTAGGAAGGCCCCCAGCGCCACCTCCTTGTTCTCCAGCGTATTCTCCAGTTTCAGCACCAGTTGGTGCAGTGCTGTTTCTGTTGAGAATCCTGCTCTGTATGCATATTGTCCGCAGTGTAGAGGATATGCTTCCAGTACACCGCCCCTAATGTGCCGGTCGAGCAGTTTTTCCCCTGTTTTCAGCAAGAAGGACATGAGACTTATTGGCCTCAGGGACTTTGCCTGGTCTGTTGGACGCCCAGGTTTAGGAATAAATACAACCCTGGCCAGTCTCCATGCCCTCGGAATGTACCCCAGAGCCAGGCTGGCCCTCATAATGAGGGTAAGCACCGGCGCCAGTATATCTATCCCCTGTTGGAGCATGATGGGCATTATTCCATCAAATCCCGGCGATTTGTATGGCTTAAAGCTGTTAATTCCAATGTATCTTACTAAATTCACTGTCTCTTATTACCAGATATTGTGCGTGTAGGGTACCTTTAATCGTTGGGCGTTTGTTCCTTTGATCCACTCCCACCGCTGTTCATTCGTGATTTCTTACCACCCTCTATGTTATGAGTAATTCTTTTTGAAACACTATGCGGTTCTATTTTCCTGCGTATGGCTTGAACAACATTTTCACCCTTCCCAGCATCTATCACGGAAATTTCCTCAGGCGCTTCCTTTTCTATCTGTGTCAATGGAGTTCCGAGTGCACTTGCAGACTTTCTAGGAGCAGGTGGGGAGAAGACTGCCAACAATTCAGTGAGCTTAGCTGCAACCCACTCAGCCAAATCTATACCCTTTTTTTCGTTTCTTTCAAGTCCAAAAACAACAATATTTTTCTTTAATACTTTCCTTTCCAGTTGCTCGACTCTTTCAGTCAAGATACTATTCTGCGTTTTTAGATACTCAAAAGTCTTTGTAATACTCTTCAATTGAGCTATAAAATCAATTTTAACCGCCTCTATCTTACACTTTACTTCTCTTTTGCTTGCCTCTATTAGATTCTTCAGCTCATTAAAATGTACTCCAAAGTCTATCTCAGCTCCGCTTGTCATTTTCTTCGGAAAGCAGCGACATACACACAGCCAGGCCGTAAAACAAACAAACCACAAATGAAAAGCGGCTCGTATATGTCCAGCCTTAGCTTTATATCTGTCTTGACCTGTTATCTGATAAGTTTTGTCTGCTAAAATGTCGACCGAATTTCACAAACTTTTACGGTATTTTTACCTTTTTCAATTCGGCGACTCAACCTACGCAGAAATTGTTACGTCCCACAACTAGACCACTACACACACACATATATATATATATATATATATATATATATATATATATATATATATATATATATATATATATATATATATATATATATATATATATATATATATTATTGTGTTTCGGGGGGGCGTATTGTATTGTAAGGGTGTTTATATATATATACATATATATTTTTTTTGTATAGTGTTTTGTGTTTTATTGTAATTTTGAAATAAATGTGTTATTAAGTTTTTGTTGGTTTCATTATTTTTATTGTATTTTTTTTTAAATATAGGTGTTGATATTTGTGTTATTTGTTTTATTATGTTTTTGTTGGGCACCTTTTGTTTTTTTTTATATTATTATACTGAATTAAATTATGAGTTTATTAAGAAAAATATACACATATATAATTTTATCAAATTAAATATCTACCTGGTTTTTTGATCTACTTACTATGCCACAGCTATTTTGTTGATACTCTTCTTACCTACAGGGAATGTTTAATAGTTGGGTCCACCAATGTCGAAAATTCTTACTCTTGGTGCATATATATTATATTTGCTGAACTTTTTATATACTGCTAGAGGATTAATTGGTCAATGGACAGATATGTGTGACATTTACAGAAAATAAAATAATGAGCAATATATAATTTGAAATTTTTTTAAAAAAAATATTTATTATTATTATTATTTTTATCAAAAAGCTTTTTGTTTGGTTATTGACTTAATTTTACAAATTTAAATTCTTACTTGGGATCCCGTATATTACTAATTTTAACATACAAATATGCCAGCTTTATTAATGCAATTATGACTTATTATTGAGAATTTTATTTCCAATGCTTTGTTTAAAAAAATGTTATGAGTTGCTATGACGGATCTGAATAGTTTCATTGGCATTTATTTATCACCATGGTAACGTCGTTTCAGGTGAATTTTGTTGCTTGGCAACAGAAATATTAAAATGGAGGAAATAAGGTTGAATTTATTACGTTTACTTATCGCCCTCTGCTGACTCTTACAAGTACTTCATAAATATTTTATATTTAGTTCTTCTTTTGGTATGATTGCCTTTGCAAATGACATTTAACTTCTTGGATTGACGTTGACATATTATTCCTTTATAAAACTTACAGGTTCATTTCTTGTTTTGTAGATATATAATACACTTTTTAACAATAATTATTGATGCATTAACCCTGAGTCTGCTTGGCGTGGGTCAATCTTCCAGCTCATTCACTGTTCTTACTCAATTTATGTACGAGTATTCTTGATTGGAGTTGTTGTATAGCTGTTTACTGGTAGGTATAACCTATAAAATACTTTCACCCTAGTTTTTAATCATTTATATTAACTTTTTTGAACATTTTCTCTTGCTGCAATCTACTAGCTTGTTCTTTCTACCAGCGTCTTCTTCCCAATATCTCGTTCTTCCTCCCGGAAGTTCTAATTTTTATCTTTTGTTTTGTAACTTCGAATCACAGTTGTTAATTGTTATTTAAACTTGTTTATCTACCAATCACCATTTTCTGTTTTTAGATAAGCCAATAACATGATTTAACTACATTAGTCAAAAGAAAGTCATTTCCTGCATATAATTCAATATTCCGATTTTATACATGTAAGTCAAATTGTGTTTGTTTTAAAATTTATAACCTATCATTCATTAACACATTAAACCTTATTTTTCTAGAATAATTACTAACACATAGTTTCCCTTATTGATAATTAACAAATTTTTACTTATTTTCTATACATATTAACACAATTTGTTAAAATCCCTAATCACATTCTTATTTAAATTCACTTTGTTCTGTCGAAGACAGTTTATAAATTTGGTCTTTTACCAGCTTGTTTGTGTTTGTAGCTGTCTATACCGGGCTTATATCACTTTGTATTTTGTTAAGCAGTTCATTCATTGTGAGTTTAATTGTTCAATGTTTTCTGATACAAAATGTTTTTTTATGCCTTAACTAATAAATTTAAACTATGTCAAAATCTATTCATTGACGAATATATTTATATTTAATTGTTTTTAATTTGTAGGTTCAGTAGGATAAAAGGCTGCAATTTACCACCTGTGTCTGACCATAGCTAGGACAATAAATTGGATTTTTACTTCCAGGTATGTGTTTATTTTAAAACATTTTTTAAAAATATATAGCCATGTCTGTGCATGCAATAAATTTCCCCAATAAATAATTTTAAATCTGTTCGAGAATTGAAATTCTTTATTCAATACCTACTTTACATGAAGTGTTTATTTTCAGATTGTTCCAGTCATTCAAGGTTAAGATGTATCTGATATTTATTGTACAAAATTGATCAACCCTGTCGTCAGGTTTATCAGCTGCTTCAAGATACTTGTCATTCAAAATGAAATATACTTGCCGTTCAAAAAAAAATTTTCATTGAAAAATATTTGTTATAGAAAATTGTTGTTATTCAAGACATCTGCTAATTGAAAATAACTACGCTACCCTGCCCTGAATCCATGTTTCTACCAACTTCCTGTATAGTGTGTGTTAGTGTTTTTAGTGCTTCAAAAAAAATCTTAGTGTCGTGAGAAGTGCTTCGTTATCCTTTCGAAATGGATATCAACAATTATTCCTTTTTTAACTATATGCCTTTTTGAAAATCATGTTTGCAGAAGCAACATTAGACTTAATTTTTAAGTTACATGCTTTATATAGATATCTAAAGCAAATTTCGATTAATCGCTGAAATCAAATGTCAAATTGACCTTTACGTCAATATTTAAATGCATGCTCTATTTGTATATAGCAATTTGCAAACTAACGCTTAATAATACGTTGTTGGATTGACTTTTAAATCAACGCTTATAACCTCAAATTTACCCCCCCTGTATAAATGATTCATGTGTGTGTGTATACGTCTTTATCTCTTGTTCGTTAGTCCATCGTGTATGTGTATATGCAACCAACATTACTTTTACCATTCATCTAAGTTCTTTCTGATTAGTTATTTTAAATTCCACACTGCTTTCGATTTCATTTAGCACTGCTTTAATATTGTTCATCATGTTTTTGCCTCTGGCGTTATTGTTTCAAATTTAAATTACCCCCTTCTGAAGTTGTTCATTTTAATTTTAAACCCTTTCTATTTCTTTTAGTATTTGCCAACCATCAATCTTCCCCAAACTTGTATATATATATATATATATATATATATATATATATATATATATATATATATATATATATATATATATATTTTACTTCTGTATATCTACGACTTTCTTCTCTTTTATTTGCGGTCTTCTATTTTCTTTATATCTGGTTTCTCTTGGCTTGTTCATAAATTTATTTTCATTAAACTACAATGACGTTTTATTTTATTCAACTTTACTTTCTCGGATTAGCAGCTTTTCAATTATCTTATTCTTCTGGTATTTATTAATATAATTCTTATATGGTTTCCATCTTCTTTAATCAATCATCCATTCCCCTAATATACTTCATTTCATTTTCATATACATATATAAATATTCATTATTCATTTTCATCAGAACCTCTCATTAGGCCTATTTTCTTCTATTTACTAGTAGCTACACCAACTTATTAACTCTTCTCTTTCCATATTAACACATATCTTTAGAATTCCGTAAATTTTCATTTTCTTAACCATTTTCATATATTTTCTCTTTTTGCTTGCTTTACCGTCCTCGTTCATTGTCATTATTGTTGTCATTTTCATACTTCACTTTTCTTATATGCCTCGAGTTTTTCCAATACGTTACTTTTCTCTTGCTTACAGCCCATTTCTTTTGATCTTATTTCTTTCTTTTGCCTTCTGGCCTCTTGATTTTCAAAATTAAATTGCTTCTTACAAAATCATTCAATTTAATTCAAAATCCTTTCGCTCCAAGTCTTTTTGTAATATTGGCACTGCCCCTTTGAAATTTCCCATCTGTTTGCCTCCGGCCTCATTCTTTTAATTTTCTCTTTCTTTCCTAGTCTTTTTGTAATATTGGCACTGCCCCTTTGAAATTTCCCATCTGTTTGCCTCCGGCCTCATTCTTTTAATTTTCTCTTTCTTTCCTAGTCTTTTTGTAATATTTTTAGTTTGTTTATATATACATGTATTTTTTTTAAGTCGTTTATGTTAAATATACACCTATCAGCTTTTGTTTTTGGGTCGATTAGCTCATATCAATGCCATTGTCATTTAGTAATCTATATGGCTGTTTTAATTTTGAATTTTGATCATTATTTTCCTAAATATCTTTGGTTCAGTTTAAATTCATATAAGTTGTTTCATTTTAATATCTCCACGAACTTATTTTATTTATTATTTGTAATGGTATACATCTGCTACGTTGAATATTCCTCTTATTTGACCTGTCATGGTATCTTTAACTTCACAGCTGTTTACGATGTCTTCGCTTATAATTTCATATGGACCTTCAAATATCGGTTGCAGTTTTGCACATTGTCCGAGCTCTCTATTTCCTATACGTTGAGCTCTTATTACTACTAAATCCCCCTTTTTGAATACTACTCTGTTTTTGATTTTCTTTCTCTCCCTGCTTAAATATTTGTCCGCTTTTCTCTTTATCCTTTTTCGAACTTGTTCCATAACTTCCTCATACTCTCTCTCCTCTTTGACTATCCATTTTCTTTCTGGTCTTCTGCCCGTTAAAATGTACATTGGCGTTTCTTCTGTATTGTGGTTCGGACACTCTTTCATTATTTTCTCAATACTTGCGACCTTACATCCCCATTCTTTTTGGTCTTCTTCGATTGATATTCGCAAATATTTCACAACCTCTTGGATATATCTTTCAGCTGGATTACTGTTTGGATGTCTTATACTTGTAAATTGCATCACAATATTTTCCTTTTCACAAAAATTTTTTAAGTTTTCGCTTCGAAAATAAGTGGCATTATCTAATAGTATTTTCTTAGGTCTTCCCACATCTTTTATGTATGATTTTATTGTTTTTATTACTACATATTTATTCGTTCGCCTGGTTGGGTACAGTTTTATGTATTTGGAGAAAACGTCCACTAGTATCAGTATATGCTTGAATTTTTGTCTGCTTGGTATTAAATCACTGACAAAATCCAAACATTCTTTTGTCACTATAGATTTAGGCATTCCTACGTTTCTCATATTTTTGCTCTTTTTGAGCTGACATACCCTGCAATTCCCCAGGACTTCCTTCGTTACTTTGAGATCTTTTTTGGAATTGTAGTTTTCCCTGAATATCATCCACGTCTTTCGCACTCCTACATGTCCATTCTCCTCATGTATTGCCCCAATTACTTCTTTCGCCAATTCTTTTGTAATCACATACAGTTCATATCCATTCACCTTTTTTATCCATACTAGCTCTTTCATAATCGTTCCTCTCTTTTCCACATCACTCAACTTTCTCTGATCATTCACAATTGCCTCTTTCGAGAACAATCCATCGCGTTCTTTTAAAACATTTATTCCCATTCTTATTCGCCTAGATTCATTTACATTCACTCCATCATCTCTCGTCAAAGCATCTGCCACTACATTTAAACTCCCTTTCACATGCCGTATCTCAAAATCATACTCTTGCAACAATAACACCCATCTATATATTCTATTGCTGACGAATTTATTCTTGAGAATACTTATCAACGCCTGGTGATCCGTTTCGATGACAAACTTGTTTCCCAAGAGATAAAAACGCAGCTTTTCCACACAAAATACCACACTCACCAACTCTAGCTCTGTCACACTGTATTTTCTTTCGTGCTGCTTAGTCACTCTAGACACAAAACATATCGGCACTTCCATTCCCTCTTGCTCTTGCACAAGCACTCCAGCTAATTTATTCATTGATGCATCCGTCCTCACAATAAACTTCAATTTATACCGTGGATGATACACTTTCAGTCCACTACAAAATTCCTTTTTAATTTGGTTGAACACCGCCTCTTTGTGACTGTCCCACTGCCATTTCTGGTCCTTTTTCAGCATATCTATCAATGGGTACAGTTTTTCACTTAGATTAGGCACCAACCTTTTAAAATAATTTATCAACCCTATGAATCCACGTAATGTCTTTGAATTTGTGGGTCTTTGAAACTCCATGATGGCCTCTACTCTTTGCTCATCCATGGAAATACCTTGCTGGTCAATTACGTACCCTAAAAATACTATTTGACTTCGATAAAATTTACATTTTTGAAGGTTTATCTTCAATCCAGCCTCATCTAGTTCCCTTAGAAATATTTCTAAATGTCTTTGGTGGTCTCTTTCTTTGCTGTACACTAATATGTCATCAACATAGTGTACAACAAATTCTTCATATTTGTCTAAAATATGGTGTAGTGCTTTAGTAAGTGATGCACAAGCAGACTGAATTCCATATGGCACTACAGCAAATCGATATACACCATCGATAGCGAACTCGGTATAGTCTCGACTATCTACATGCAATGGGATCAACCAAAAACTATGTTTTAGGTCTATCTTCGAGAATACCTCAGAATGTGTGATTCTCCCAAAAATCGAATCAATGTTGGCTGGGGCTTCGTACTGCGGTACAGAACATTTATTTATGTTTCTGGCACCCAGACAGAGTCTTAATTCGCCACTAGATTTTTTTACCACTACAATTGGATTTATGTATGGGGTTTTGCTATTTTCTATAATTCCCTGTTGTTTCATGACTGCTAATTCTTCTGCTACTTCTCTCCTATATTTATACGGGATGGGATATGACTTGGCTTTAAAGTTTTCTAAATCTTTTACTTCTATCTTATGTATGTAATTCTTGGCAACTCTCGTTTCAGTTATTACTAAACCCTTATATTTTCTTATTAATTCCCCCACTTGCTTTTTATATTCTTCTTTGCAGTCTATCTGCTCTCATTTATCAATTCATACTTATACTCTTCTATATCTTCATATATTATATTATTTATACTTTTTTCTTGACATTCTTTGTCAATCTTCTTACTCGTTTCTTCACGTATTTTCCCCATTCTTATTTTTGAGTTGCCCACCGTTACAGACTTGTTAAGATAATCTATTATTACTTTGTTTTTTTCCATTTCGTCAGTCCCCAATATCATATCGTAGTCCATATTAGCCATTATTAATAATTGTAGTTCTAAGTTCTGCCCATCTATTTCTATTTCCAGAGATATTGTTTCATTTATTTCCCCAATCTTTTTTCCTTTTGCATTGATGAACGTTATTTTTGGTATTTTTATTCTTCCTATTTCTCCATTTTTGAGGTTTTCCAGTACTTTTTCATATACGATGGAGGCTTCCGATCCTGTATCTAACATTATTTCTATTTCCTTATTATTTATTTTTCCCTTTATAAAAATTAACCCTATTGATTCCTCATTTTCTTCAGCCTCTTTATCGTTTTTGAATATTTCCCTTGGATGTCATATATACATGTATTGTTGGTTGCGTCGTGTATGTCATTGTCGTCATAGGGCTTGTGCTTGTCTAAAAATTTGAATGGACGATGGCATGCTCGACAGTCCTGCTTGGACTTCTTGCCCTTGCCTCGTTAACTTTGCTACTCGTATATATTGCATTATACGTGTCATTTTGTTCTCTCATTTTTGGTGTGGCTCCTTCTCTCCTTTTGAGTTTGAAATTTTCCTCTCTGATCGTGTTTTGCCTCATTTGCTGTCCATTGTCACGCTCCTCTTGCTACTTTGTTTGCTACTCGTATATATTGCATTATACGTGTCATTTTGTTCTCTCATTTTTGGTGTGGCTCCTTCTCTCCTTTTGAGTTCGAAATTTTCCTCTCTGATCGTGTTTTGCCTCATTTGCTGTCCATTGTCACGCTCCTCCCTGCGTCTGGGATTATATTGTTCATTATTCCCCATTCGTTCACGATTAGAATTATTATTATTGAAATTTCCACCCCTGTTATATGGGTAGTTATTTCTATTATTCTCCTCTGGATAGTTTTCTTTACGATACCCATTGTCACCTCTGTTATTTTCCCTGTATCCATTGTTATATTTGTTATAATTGTTCCGTTGATTGTTGTATCTATTATTATTGTTATTTTGCCTATAGTTTTCTCTGTTCCCCGTATATCTTCCCCCTTGTTCATTTTGTGAGTCATTGTACGGTCCATATTGTCGTCCATTATACCTGTTCCCCCCATTTGTATCTTGTCTGTAATTTGGTCGATTTTCCTCATAGTTACGCCTCCTATTTTCATTTTTTTCTTTATTTTCATTCCGGGTGGTTCGCTGTATCCTTTGTAGGTAATCAATCATTTGGTCAAGCGTTCTTATGTTATAGATTCCTATCGTCCCTGATATTTCCTTGCTAAAATGTCTTGCTATGTACACTATTAGTTCTTCCTCTCTCATTCTCGGAGTTAAATGTTGCGCCATGTCATATATATGCAAAGCATAGCTCGACATTTCCTTTGAATCGTTCGGATTGTATCTTCCAAAGTATAATTTTTCTCTTACCAAACCTTGCCGCGTATCTCCCCAATAATGGCTCATAAATTTTCTTTCAAAGTCTTCTGCGTTCTCTATCCCTTCTTCTTTGCTGGTGAACCATACCAGCGCATCTCCTTTCAAGCTTTGCTTTATAATTTCTTTTATATCTTGGAGATCGTAAATATTTTTCAGCTTGTTCAGCAGACTCGTGACGAATACTTTTGGGTGTAATTTATTTATGTGTCCATCAAATTTAAGTCCTGTCTCGTTTGTGACTGGGTAAACAACTCTTTCATTCCCCATACCTTGCCTTATCTGACGTTCGATTCTTTCTAATTTCTGTTTCATATTTTCTTCTACTCCTTCTCTTATTCTCACAGTCTCTAAATTTAATCTCATCGCTGTCTCATCTTTCAATCTTTTCATCTCATCCACACTTACTCTTGTTACTTGTTCTACTCTTTCAACGTTCTCTTTCGTCTCAGTCAACTTTCCATTTATTTCACTTTGATAATTTTCAATCTTTTGTTCCATTATCATATTCATGCCAATCGTACTCTGATATCTTTCATTTTCTACCTGTATTATACTACATATCTCATCCTCTGTCACTTTCATTCTCTCTAGCACCATCTTTCCTGTTTCTTTCATATTCTCAGTTATCTTGTCATCCACCTTTCTTTCTATGTCTATTTTCAAGTCTTGCATATCTTTCTCCATTTTTCCTGTTATTTTCTCATCCATTTCTTTTAGTCGTTCATCCATCTTCTTGATTCCCTCATTCATTTCCTTCTTAATCTCTCCTTTCAGACTATCTATATTTTCATGCATCATTCTCTCCTGGTTTTCCATTTTCTCATTCATGTCATTCTTTAAACTACTCATATTTTCTCCAATTTTTTCTACTTTCTCATTTATGTCTTGTTTTAGGCTATTTATATTCCTTTCTTGTTTGTCCATTTTCTGGTTTATACTTACATTCATACTTTGCAGTAATGTTAACATTCTATCGTAATCAATGTCAGATTTTTGTTTGGGCGTAATTGTTTCTTCTACCTTGCCTCCGTCAAGTGTCTGTTCTTCTACCACTGTTACTTCTCTTACGTTTACCATTTCTTCGGCCTGTTCTTCTACATTTTCACTAATCTCTTGCTCATCTCTTCTCTCCTGATCCATTTCTATACTTTCTTGTGGTTCTTGTTCTCTGTCGTCACCCCTGTCCTGTCTGTCTTTTGAAGTAGTTACTTTTCTCCCTCTAGGCATTTTTATTTTTGTTATTTACGTTATTATCGAAATTTGTAAGAATTTTCGAAGCCCTCACGTTTGTGGCGACAATTATTGTGTTTCGGGGGGGCGTATTGTATTGTAAGGGTGTTTTTATATATATACATATATATTTTTTTTGTATAGTGTTTTGTGTTTTATTGTAATTTTGAAATAAATGTGTTATTAAGTTTTTGTTGGTTTTATTATTTTTATTGTATTTTTATTTAAATATAGGTTGATATTTGTGTTATTTGTTTTATTATGTTTTTGTTGGGCACCTTTTGTTTTTTTTTATATTATTATACTGAATTAAATTATGAGTTTATTAAGAAAAATATACACATATATAATTTTATCAAATTAAATATCTACCTGGTTTTTTGATCTACTTATTTTGTTGATACTCTTCTTACCTACAGGGAATGTTTAATAGTTGGGTCCACCAATGTCGAAAATTCTTACTCTTGGTGCATATATATTATATTTGCTGAACTTTTTATATACTGCTAGAGGATTAATTGGTCAATGGACAGATATGTGTGACATTTACAGAAAATAAAATAATGAGCAATATATAATTTGAAATTTTTTTTAAAAAAATATTTATTATTATTATTATTTTTATCAAAAAGCTTTTTGTTTGGTTATTGACTTAATTTTACAAATTTAAATTCTTACTTGGGATCCCGTATATTACTAATTTTAACATACAAATATGCCAGCTTTATTAATGCAATTATGACTTATTATTGAGAATTTTATTTCCAATGCTTTGTTTAAAAAAATGTTATGACCTGCTATGACGGATCTGAATAGTTTCATTGGCATTTATTTATCACCATGGTAACGTCGTTTCAGGTGAATTTTGTTGCTTGGCAACAGAAATATTAAAATGGAGGAAATAAGGTTGAATTTCTTACGTTTACTTATCGCCCTCTGGTGACTCTTACAAGTACTTCATAAATATTTTATATTTAGTTCTTCTTTTGGTATGATTGCCTTTGCAAATGACATTTAACTTCTTGGATTGACGTTGACATATTATTCCTTTATAAAACTTACAGGTTCATTTCTTGTTTTGTAGATATATAATACACTTTTTAACAATTATTGATGCATTAACCCTGAGTCTGCTTGGCGTGGGTCAATCTTCCAGCTCATTCACTGTTCTTACTCAATTTATGTACGAGTATTCTTGATTGGAGTTGTTGTATAGCTGTTTACTGGTAGGTATAACCTATAAAATACTTTCACCCTAGTTTTTAATCATTTATATTAACTTTTTTGAACATTTTCTCTTGCTGCAATCTACTAGCTTGTTCTTTCTACCAGCGTCTTCTTCCCAATCTCCCGTTCTTCCTCCCGGAAGTTCTAATTTTTATCTTTTGTTTTGTAACTTCGAATCACAGTTGTTAATTGTTATTTAAACTTGTTTATCTACCAATCACCATTTTCTGTTTTCAGATAAGCCAATAACATGATTTAACTACATTAGTCAAAAGAAAGTCATTTCCTGCATATAATTCAATATTCCGATTTTATACATGTAAGTCAAATTATGTTTGTTTTAAAATTTATAACCTATCATTCATTAACACATTAAACCTTATTTTTCTAGAATAATTACTAACACATAGTTTCCCTTATTGATAATTAACAAATTTTTACTTATTTTCTATACATATTAACACAATTTGTTAAAATCCCTAATCACATTCTTATTTAAATTCACTTTGTTCTGTCGAAGACAGTTTATAAATTTGGTCTTTTACCAGCTTGTTTGTGTTTGTAGCTGTCTATACCGGGCTTATATCACTTTGTATTTTGTTAAGCAGTTCATTCATTGTGAGTTTAATTGTTCAATGTTTTCTGATACAAAATGTTTTTTTATGCCTTAACTAATAAATTTAAACTATGTCAAAATCTATTCATTGACGAATATATTTATATTTAATTGTTTTTAATTTGTAGGTTCAGTAGGATAAAAGGCTGCAATTTACCACCTGTGTCTGACCATAGCTAGGACAATAAATTGAATTTTTACTTCCAGGTATGTGTTTATTTTAAAACATTTTTTTTAAATATATAGCCATGTCTGTGCATGCAATAATATATATATATATATATATATATATATATATATATATATATATATATATATATTTATTTATTTATATATATATATATATATATATATATATATATATATATATATATATATATATATATATATATATATATATATATATATATATATATATATATATTGCTATAGATAGCAAATTTGTGAGGAAATGGAAACAATATTGTGGAGTAAAACGGGCCAATGTACCTAAAATTAATACATCCTGATATTTAAATGCCCTGTATAATTGAGAGTGTAAAGGTTTAGGTTAAATAAGAAATAGCATTAGGTAGCAGAATACAGAACAATGATTTTCTTTTCTTACATGTAGTCGTTAAAATAGAATAGAACAATAGCCTTGTTTTTATTCATAGAATTTTATTAAAATATAAGGATTTTATTTTATTCTTAGGCAGTAGGCACATTTACCATATTATACATTTATAATATTAAGGAAAAATAAGTTTTTTGTAAATACCAATTTAACCAAAGAAGCAGGTTTAGTTGATAAGGATAGTTTTTTTGTGTGCGTGTTTCAAAAGAGTAGTGCAACTGATAAAAAGCTGAACAATGGGATAACGAAAGGCATATGAACTTTGTTACGGAGACACAGCGCGAAAAGGTTTTTGTAACACAGGGATAGTTTATTTAAGGAGTCGACGGCAGGTCGAGAGGACAATTAGTAACTGAGCTGCCAGAAGTGAAACTAGAAATTAGTGGTGCTGTGACGACTGAAAAATATGGAAGTTGATAAATAAAACATACAAGGCAAGTGCCTGATAAAACCATTATAAAAATTTGTATAAAGAAAATAAAAAGATTAAATACCTGGTACACGGTTTGTGAAGACAGTTTTAAATAAAAATGGAAATCAATTAATAATCACTGACAAGCTGCTAAATCCAAATAGAAGGACAAATAGAAAGTAATAATTACACATCAAATGGAAAGTAATAATTGTACATCAAATGGGAAGTAATAATTACACATCAAATGGAAAGTAATAATTATACATCAAATGGGAAGTAATAAATACACATAAAATGGAAGGAGCAATCAAGACAACATTCAGTAAGTCGTTTTAGGAACTTTATCGAAATCAATATGCTGACTCTTTTTCTATAGTGTGAATAGCTTTTAACGATATTTTTGTCCCATTTAGGATTTTAATGTAAATTTTAGTTCACTAAGGGGGATGTTATATAAAGGCCGAATCATTATATCATAGTTAGATAATTCATTGTATTGCTAAATTTGATTTGATTAATTTGATATAACCTTTTTAGTAGAAATTTATTAATTTGATCAATCTGTTTAATTTTGACCTCAAATCAAGCAAATATTAATAATATGAAAAAGTAAGGCTATTTTTCACCTTAAAAAAAGGTAAAATCAAATAACCCAATCATACATAATTTTTTTTTGAAATTTCCAAACACTCAGGAATACTACAATTCATAAAAAAGATATATTAAACAAAAATGCCAGCCCAAGCACAGAACCCTACCTATTAGATGAGAGAAAATGTTTAAATCACAGCAGTAAGTAAACAATTTTTTGCATAATTTCAGGATCTTCAATATTAGCGTTTTTTAAATAAAAACGCAATTGAATGCTCACGCACTACAATTTAAAGTGCTATTAAGGTATAAAATGAATTAAATAAAAGAAACCACACTAAATACCATAGCAACTTTATGTCGCCTAAACGTGGCGCTTCTCGAAAAGCTCGATATAAAATCATATAATTAAAAAAATATATATTTAATACCATCATAACATAAAATAAACGTTGTTGGTCGCCAATTAGCAACTTTATGGCGCCGCAACGTCAGGGTTTTTAAATAAAAAAGAAAATCATATAATTATCAAAAATGTCAATACCCACCATTATAAAATAAACGTTGGTATTCGCCAAGTCAAACTTTTTGGCGACCAAACGAGGGTGCTTAAAAGAAAACCCCTTACACGGAATTCCAAAAAGATTATTTAACACCATAATAACTTTTTGGCGCCGCAACTTAAGGGCTTTAAAATAATAATAATAAACTACATTAAAAATTTTGTATAAAAAAATAAATGTATTTCCATAGAAAATTTAGAAAAAATTTTGCGCCGCAACGGCAAGGTTTGTTTTTGATATCTAATATAATATTCTAATTACCTACCTTGAATTATAGCAAATTGTCATTCAATTTTTATTGATTAAATATTTCAAGGCTGATATTAGGGAAGCTATAGACAGAAAATTTATCAAACCATTTTATTTCGAAACGTAAGAAGAAAATTTTAGTATTTTAGGACAGAAAATAATTTGTCACAATATTTAAATATAAAAAATTAAATAGCAAATCAAATATAAGAAATTGTTTTATGATAAACAAATTTCAGAGGGGCATTTAAAAGAGAATTGAAAATTTTGTGTACAGGAACATTATCTTGCAAAACAAGGTAATAGTTGATAAAATTCCTCGTATTTCTCCACAGTTTGTTTCTACAAGAGTAATTAAGCCAGTTTTAATTAAAACAAAAGTGAAATTAAAAATGAAATGAACCAAAATAGTTCCAGATTAGAAAAAAACCAGGAAAAATTGGAAAACAAATTAGAAGAAACCAAAAATGAAATTAAAAATGAAATAAAACAAGAGATTTTCAGAATAGAAAAACAACAGCAGGAATACAATAAACATACTGAAGAAAATTTCAGGAAATTATATAAAAACATACAAGAAACCAAAACAGAATTTTAACAGAAGTAAATAATAAACAGAAAATTATGGAAACAAGTTTCCACACAAAAATATATCAGCTGGACGATGAGTTAAAAACAACGCAAGAAAAATACCAGGAAAGCCATAAAATAATAAAGACGGAGCTGGACACGGGAATACTGTCGTGTCATGACAAAATAAAGGAAGAAACCGCAATGAGGAGGTACGACATTAAAAAGGTCGAAACGCGTATGGAGTCGGTAGATAGGAATATGGTCTGAGTCGAGCAGAAAGTGGTTGAACAATTAATCAAAATGAAAGAAGAAATTACAAATGAAACCAAACAGGATATTTCAAAAGCTATTATCATACCAAACTATAATATGGATCATATGCAATTAGGTAATGATCCGAATATGAAATTTGTTGGTAATATTGGGAAATTACACCCCAAAGTTTTTGTGCAAAGTATTAAAGATAAATTGCATTTAATCCACAGTGTTAGTGATATGAAGAATGTTATAAGGGCCAGACTAACGGGTAATCCATTATTATGATTTTCTACGAAAGAAAGTGAAATGTCCGAATTTGCGATTTTTGAACGAACATTTTTGCAATTTTATTGGGGTGAATATAGTCAAGGATTTTCCGAGAAAGGCTGTGTTTTGGGAAATTTGATAGCAACAAAGGGGCCGACTATAATTACTGCTGTTTAAACTTATATAATATAGCGCAATATTTAGATCCAAAAATGCGGGAGGATGAAATCATAATGTGTATAGCTAGACATTTTGATGCACAAATTTCAGAGAACATAGCCATTCAGAATATTCAAACCATGGACCAGCTGATTAATTATCTGTCAAGAATACAGCCGAGCAGAAGAAGTAGAAATTTTCGAACTGGCAATGACTCAAATTACCAGCCAAACTACTCAAATGTAAATAATAACCGACAAAATTTTAATAAGACGTATGAGAATAACCGGAACAGATCATTTAATAATAATAGTAATAACAACGCGGATAGACCCTATGTCAATAATTCCAACAATAATAATACTAATAATCGGAGGTATACAAATAACATTTATGATAGAAAACAAGACACAGGACAACAGAGAAGGATGGAAAATCCCGAAAGGAGAAGACCAGATGACAATAGGAGAAACTATATAATCAGAGTGGGCAATGAAGGGTCTACACAGCGAAACGGTTGGCAGGAAAAACAAGAAAGATTACCCAGTATACCGGAAAATCCGATAGAAGAAAATGTTGTAGAAGCAACGAGGCCAAGGGGTCGTGAAATAAATAATGTACCTCTAATCAACCAAGAAAAATTTACAAATAATAATCAAGTTGACAATGTAGGCAGGTATGAACATGTTCCCAATTATATGCAAAGCCGAGAAAATTTTTAATGCAACCCACACATGTGTATCACAAAATTAAGCCCTGTATAAAAAATATACCAATGCAGTGTATGAACATCCAAAGGAATATTTAAAATTAAATGAAGTTCAGAATGAGAATATAGATGAGAATGGTGGTATGGTATATTTAAAAGCAAAAGTTAATGGTCAACAAGCCAATATAATTTTAGATAGTGCATCAGAAGTATCCCTTATTAACCATGACTACCTAATTAAAAATAAATTATATAAAAATGTTATCAAATTTCTTAAAATTACGGTATTGTTCGTAAACAATAAAAAATTGACAGAAATTAATGAAATGATAGTTTTGAATGTAAATATTGAACAAGAAATGGGTATAGGTTTGCAGCTTTTGATTGTCAGAGGTATGGAAGTGGACATTTTATGCGGAGCAGATATGCTAAATAAGCACAAGTTTGTGTTAGATTATAAAGAAAGAATGATTGAAGCGAATGATATAAAAATAAATATGTATTTAAACGAAAAAAAGGATATTATTAGTGAGGTAAGAGATGAAAATAAGCAAGTATTGAACAATAAATATGAGTATAATAATCATCAACAGTATAAAAAATTAGATAATAAGAGTATGTATGAGGAGATAGAAGTAAGAGAGAGAGTGAAATAGCAGAAATGAAGTGTCCACAAGAATACAAATTGGCAATTAAAGGTTTACTTGAAAACCATAAACAATCAACAAAAGATGAAACTAGATTTGCAAATCGATATACACATAAATTTGAAGTAAATAATATTCAAAATTTTAAGGCGAAAAACTACCCAATACCATTCAAATACCGTGAGCAAATAGCCACAGAAATAAATGAAATGCTTAAATTAGGAATAATAGAACATAGTTACACAAAACATATAAATCCGGTAGTCGTCGTTAAAAAGAAAAGTGGGGAGCTTAGAATTTGTTTAGATGCGAGAAATTTAAATAAATATTCCGTGCCACAATATGAAAGTCCATTGGCCATTGATGCAATTTTTGGCAATAGTACACCAGCATCAATATTCACGAAAATAGATTTAAAACATAGTTTTTAGCTAATTCGTTTCGAAGAACAATGTAGAAAATACACTGGTTTTTCAATCAACGGCGTAATATACCATTTTAACGTAGTTCCGTTTGGGATACAATCAGCATGTAGTGGGCTTGTAAGGGCAGTACATGAAATATTAGATAGATATAAAAAGTTTACGGTACAATATATAGATGACATTAATTTTTTCGAAAACAAAACAAGAACATTATCAACACATTAGGACCATTTTAAGTGAGGTAGACAGGGCAGGCCTGAAAATCAATATAAACAAATGTCAATTTTATCAAAAGGAGGTGAAATTTTTGGGATATATTTTGAACAAGTAAGGTTTTATGATGGACGAGGAGAGAATGGAAGTTATCAAAAATTTTAAAAGGTCACATGATTTGAAAACATTGCGAAGTTTTTTGGGGATGATTAATTATTTTAAACGGTTATTACCAGATATTTCGGAAAAAACAAGAATACTCATCGAATTATTAAAGAAAAATCAGTATTGGAAGTGGGATTAAGAAAAGGAAAAAAAATTTGTGGCTATCAAGGACGAATTTTAAAAGAATCTAAAAGTATTTTATTCGGATTATCAATCGAAATTTATTTTACAAACAGACAGTTCAATGTACAGATATGCTGGAGTTCTTTTACAAGAAAGGTACGACACCAGAGTGCCCATATGCTTTGTATCCAGAATGACCAAAGTCCACGAAAGAAAATACAGTGTGAGTGAGATGGAGCTGGCGTCCATAATATTTGGTGTGAAAAATTGCGGTTCTACTTATTAGGGGGTAAATTTCTTATTGAAACTGACCACTCAGCTTTAACCTCAATTTTAGATAGCAAATTTGCAAATCAAAGGGTACATAGATGGGCAATATTATTGCAGGAATATGATTACGAAATTAAACATATTCCAGGTAAATTGAATATAGTAGCCGATGCACACACTAGAGAAGAAGGCAAAGGAAAAGAAACTAGAAAGGTTAAAGTAGGGGTGAACATATTAAGGGAAAATATTAGAGATTTTTCACAACAAGAAATAATATTGGATCAAATAAATTTAACGTCAAATGAAAGAAGAGGAACTTGGGTCGTGAATAATGTTGTCATAAAGAAAATGAATGAGTACGAATTATATTGCATAACAAATAATTTGGCTACTAAAATTCTAAGAAGTTTGCATATAGAACACGGACATATAGGGTCTAGGAAACTGTGGTTTCTCTTCAGGGAAAATTTTATTAGTAAAACAGACACTAAATTAGCGAAAAAAATAACCAGAGAATGTCATGAGTGTCAGTTGTTAAAAACAAGCATTTAGTTAATAAAAATATCGTAAAAAGCATCGTAGCGAAAAATCCTTTAGAGATAGTAGCAATAGACTTTTTGAGCAATTTATTAAAGGGTAAATACGGATATAAACACGTTTTAGTAGTGGTCGATGTATTTTCCAAATTTGTAAAACTATATCCATGCAAGAAAACTAATGACAAAGAAACCATTAAATCACTCAATAAATATGTAGAAGAAATTGGCAAGTTTAAAGAATGCATATTGGATAACGCGACTTATTTCCGGAGTGAAAATTTTATGGATTACGCCAGACAAAAGGAAATAAAACTCAATTTTACCAGCATTCGACACCCAGCGGCCTATCCATCGGAAAGGTATATTGCGCAAGTGATAAAATTTCTAAGATTGTTATGTAAAGATGATCACCGAAATTGGGTAGATCAATTACCGAAAATAGAAGAATATTTGAACAATAATCCAAATACAAATACAGAAGAATGCCCAATCTTTATAATGAAAGGTACAAGACCACCTAGAAATTAGATAATAGAAGAAAATTACACTTTTGTCCAAATTAAAGAAGAACTTAGAAAGAAAATCAGAAGAAAAGCAGAAAAATAAAAAAGAAGGGAACAGAGAAGGGTTAGAAAGAGAGTGTGATTTAAAAAATGAGATCTAGTGATCATAAAATCATATAAAAAGGTAGAAGGGGAAAAGATATATGTCCGAAACTTTTGTTTAGAAATGAAGGCCCGTATGTGGTAAATAATGAATTGCCACAGAATAGTTATGAGTTAAAAGAAGTAGGAAATGAAAGAATAAGGGGAATTTTCAACATAGAGCATGTTTATAAATACAACTAAATAAATAAATAGTTTGTGAAGAAAGAAAGCAAAGATGGTATGTCTAACAATTATTATCCAGGCGCACTTTTAGAACAGGGGAATTGCTATAGATAGCAAATATGTGAGAAAATAGAAACAATATTGTGGAGTAAAACGGGCCAATGTACCTAAAATTAATACATCCTGATATTTAAATGCCCTGTATAATTGAGAGTGTAAAATATTTTAGGTTAAATAAGAAATAGCATTAGGTAGCAGAATACAGAACAATGATTTTCTTTTCTTACATGTAGTCGTTAAAATAGAATAGAACAATAGCCTTGTTTTTATTCATAGAATTTTACTAGAATATAAGGATTTTATTTTATTCTTAGGCAGTAGGCACATTTACCATATTATACATTTATAATATTAAGGAAAAATGAGTTTTTTGTAAATACCAATTTAAGCAAAGACGCAATGTTAGTTGATAAGGATAGTTTTTTTTTGTGCGTGTTTCAAAATAGTAGTGCAACGGACAAAAAGTTGAACAATGGAATAACGAAAGGCCTATGAACTTTGTTACGGAGACACAGCGCGAAATGGTTTTTGTAACACAGGGATAGTTTATTTAAGGAGTCGACGGCAGGTCGAGAGGACAATTAGTAACTGAGCTGCCAGAAGTGAAACTAGAAATTAGTGGTGCTGCGATGACTGAAAAATATGGAAGTTGATAAATAAAACATACAAGGCAAGTGCCTGATAATACCATTATAAAAATTTGTATAAAGAAAATAAAAAGATTAAATACCTGGTACACGGTTTGTGAAGACAGTTTTAAATAAAAATGGAAATCAATTAATAATCACTGACAAGCTGCTAAATCCAAATAGAAGGACAAATAGAAAGTAATAATTACACATTAAATGGAAAGTAATAATTGTACATCAAATGGGAAGTAATAATTACACATTAAATGGAAAGTAATAATTATACATCAAATGGGAAGTAATAATTACACATAAAATGCAAGGAGCAATCATGACAACATTCAGTAAGTCGTTTTAGGAACTTTATCGAAATCAATATGCTGACTCTTTATCTATAGTGTGAATAGCTTTTAAGGATATTTTTGTCCCATTTAGGATTTTAATGTAAATTTTAGTTCACTAAGGGGGATGTTATATAAAGGCCAAATCATTATATCATAGTTAGATAATTCGTTGTGTTAACTCAATTTGATTTGATAAATTTGATGTAACCTTTTTAATAGAAATTTATTAATTTGATCAATCTGTTTAATTTTGACCTCAAATCAAGCAAATATTAATAATATGAAAAAGTAAGACTATTTTTCACCGTTAAAAAAAGGTAAAATCAAAAGACCCAATCATACTTTTTTTTTGAAATTTCCAAACATTCAGGAATACTACAATTTATAAAAACCATATATTAAACAAAAATGCTAGCCCAAGCACAGAACCCTACCCATGAGATGAGAGAAAAATTTAAAATCACAGCAGTAAGTAAACAATTTTTGGCATAATTTCAGGATCTTCAATATTAGCGTTTTTTTTAAAATAAAAACGCAATTGAATTGTCATGCTCTACAATTAAAAGTGCTATTAAGGTATAAAATAAATTATATAAAAGAAATCACAATAAATACCATAGCAATATATATATATATATATATATATATATATATATATATATATATATATATATATATATATATATATATATATATATATATATATATATATATATATATATATATCTATATCTGAGGCCTGGGGTTGAACACACTGAGACTTTAGAGACGATCTCCAGCGAAATTAGGGAGTAGGCAGATTGAGGCCCCGTAATCGAGCTACAACAACCCAACCCACGTTTGTCCACCGCTCTAAGGAGTGGGCAGATTGAGGCTAGGCAGATTGAGGCCTTAGAGTGTCCTTACATATTTCCTTGCCTCTTGAAAATGGCTCCAAAACAGGAGCCGGAACGTCGATAAATTCTGGACGCGGTTCAACCCGAAAATCAAGTATATCTCATATATATATATATATATATATATATATATATATATATATATATATATATATATATATATATACACTTTATTTGTTTGCTGTACGTTTGTGATTTCTTATTGGTTTGCGTGGACTGCAGTTTCGAACCGTCCCGGTTCATCATCAGCACGCTACTTGAGTGCTACGTGAGTAGCGTGCTGATGATAAACCGGGACGGTTCGAAACTGCAGTCCACGCAAACCAATAAGAAATCACAAACGTACAGCAAACAAATAAAGTGTATATTTAAAAGTGATTACATGTAGTGCAATATTGCAAAAGATATATATATATATATATATATATATATATATATATATATATATATATATATATATATATATATACACTTTATTTGTTTGCTGTACGTTTGTGATTTCTTATTGGTTTGCGTGGACTGCAGTTTCGAACCGTCCCGGTTCATCATCAGCACGCTACTTGAGTGCTACGTGAGTAGCGTGCTGATGATAAACCGGGACGGTTCGAAACTGCAGTCCACGCAAACCAATAAGAAATCACAAACGTACAGCAAACAAATAAAGTGTATATTTAAAAGTGATTACATGTAGTGCAATATTGCAAAAGATATATATATATATATATATATATATATATATATATATATATATATATATATATATATATATATATATATATATATATATATATATATATAGATGTAGACTATTTGGAGACTACTTCTCTGGCTTCACTCTTGAGTTTCGTTTCTGTAGGTAAAGGGCGTAGCCAGCGCGTAAGCTAACTAGCGCAAAAGGTTCTTATGAATTCTGGATGTTTAGGATGTTCTTCAACGTTTCTGTGACTAGTTTCGCTGCTTGACAGCATTCTCAGACAGATAAAAATTGAATTAATACGAAATCATGACAACTACAAATAAAAATATGTTGCTGTGTATGATATGATGTTTTGATCAAAAAATTCATCAAATTTAAAATAAAATGAAACACAGATGACAGATGAGGCTTTCAAAATGTCTACGTGATGTATGTCAATATTTAACATAAAAATAGAACTAGCCTATAATAACTATCATAACAGTTACAACAATAAAATAACTAAACAATAACAGTAATAAAACAGTCTCTATACAAATAGATACGAAAGTATCGACATACATCAACTCATCATCTTATTACAACTTTTTTGAAAGATTAGTTAAATTTATTTTCTTTGACTTATTTAATTAGAAAGAAATTGCTCGTTTAAAGCAAGGTAGCTTTTGTCGTGTGTATGCTTTTTGACTTCTAAAGCTTCAAAAAAGTCTAGTTTACGTTTGCCATTACAAAAATGTTGTGGTTATATGCGGTTATGTACTTTAGGTCTATGTTCGGTATCAATAATATGTTTTGCAAATGTAGATTTGTCAGCGTGGTTATTTCTAAATACAGAAATATGTTCTTTGTATCGGGTGTTAAAATTTCTAGAAGTTTGACCTATGTAGATTGCGTTACAATGTGTACAAGCTAATTTATAAACTCCAGCTTTTGCCAGGAAACAAGATTTTTCTTTCACGTTAAATAGCAAATCACGCGTCGTGTTGTAAGATTTAAAAGCTACCATTGTATTTGTACAGGTATTTAAAATTTTTGAAATGTTTTCTGAAATGGTTCCAAAATGAATTATCGAAACGTATCTGTTGTCTTCTTTGTCTCTAATATTTTGATAAATTAAATTAATCGCTAATGTGTATTCTTTTTTCTCGATCATTTTATCTATTATTTTAACAGGGTAGCCATTATTAAATGCTGTTTGCTTAATTATTGAAATTTCTTTTTCAAAATTGTTTTGTGACATAGGTATTGAAAATGCACGATCGTATCATAGAATGGTAGGCTTTTGTGAAAAAGGGTGATATGAATCGTATGGTATGGTTGTGTCAGCATTAGACCAACTCCGCACCCAGAAGTCTTTGACTTGTACGGGGAGCTTCCAAACACATATAGACAAAGGACGCCACCCATAACTCATCAGAAGCCAGCCTCTTCACATTCGAGTGAAGAAGACCGACACTGTCTGAATAAGGGAATCGAACCCGCGACCTTCTAATCCAGCACAAAATACCAGATGTTTAATGAAATTCAATCTTTTCTAATAAACAAACCATAAAACGTTATATTACTCAAGTTTTAGCACAAAAAAAAATCAATTTTTAATGAGTGAAGGTTCGAACCTGGGATGAGGACTAATAAGTACAATTTGGAGAACCCAATTCATCACAATACAATTTTTAGACCTGACAATCGTTTCGCTAACAAAGTTAGCGTCATCAGAGGAATGAATAAACTAAGCGAATTAAAAAAACTACAACTACTATTTATATGTTAGTTGTCAAGCAGTCGCGAGCAGCGTCCTCTACGTCCTCTGTAATTAAAATTACATTACCTGCTTTTGTAAAACCGTTATCAAATATTCCTTCTAAGAAGGACACACTGATTATTAAGATAACAGTTCGAACAATGGACCATATATATATATATATATATATATATATATATATATATATATATATATATATATATATATATATATATATATATATAAGAGCCTCGGTGATTCAGAGGTAAGAAGGTGTGTCTCTGTACCGAAGGGCAGTGGGTTTGATCACAGGGTTCTCCTTTCACTTTTTCAGTTCAAACTGTAACATTAACATCAACAGAGGTTCTGGCATCGTATTTGAGCAAGTTGAATGTCTAAACGTTCCGCCCTTCGGATGGTCGACGTTAAAGAAACAAAACACACACACACACACACACACACACATATATATATATATATATATATATATATATATATATATATATATATATATATATATATATATATATATATATATATATACTTTCGTAGGCATGTCGTTGATGCGACCGTCTGACATTTTTGATTAACTTGAGATTTGCTTTATATACATCATGATTATTTTCCCAAATATGCTGGAGCAATACATGATTTATCAATAGTGCCATATCTCAGTCGGGCCAAATGTTCTTTAAATCTAGTTTCAGTAGTTCTTCTATTTAAGTTCACAATCCTTGCAACCGATTTCGGAGATTCCCAACACTTCTGTTGTTAGCTTTATCCTCTGGGTTAGGTACCTAGCAATTTTTTTTATCATGTTAGACGTAAATTGGCTTTCTTAAAAATGCTACTAAAACCTCTTGTGATTCGCAGTTCAAATGATAAACAGACAACGGTTTTGTTTGTTTTATCTTTTCTGAAAGTCGTAGATTCCGCTTACATTTTCTTTGTTTTATGTTTATTGAGTAATTTTTCCACTAAGCAGACAGAGTAGCCATACAAGAATTGTAGTTATATGTCAATTTTTACCAAATTACGCGCCATTGATCCTCCACCACCTGCGGCGAATTTACCAAAAAAAAATCCGATTCGTTCGTTTGTCGGGTGCCTACTGATTACCAAATGTAAAGACGATATATCAATTCGTTCTAAAGTTATCGTGGCCACTAACAGGCAGACTCATAGAACGATAGACCGACGGACAAAAAAAAAATTCGTTTCCAAATCATGTTTTTTTATATGTTTCGGCACTTTTTGTGATGTTTAAGCAAAAAACTATTACACGTATTAACTATGTGAAAGTAATATTAAACATCAGATAACACCAAGTGTATTTAATAATAGGCATAACAACTTTCATAATAATAAAGCCCGGACGCAGCAAGTGCGTCGTGGAAGCGAACTTTAATTAAGCGCTTTAAATTGTTATAACTAATTTGCCAATATCCTAGAAACTTTTATTTTCGTGTATAGTAAAGATTCTCTAGGCGCAACATACACGTCAAATTTAATCAAAATAACTTTATTATTTTCGGAGCGGCAAATTTTTTTAGTGAAGCATTTAACTTTTTTTAAACTGGTCCGATTGAGCTAGCTCACACAAGCTATGAAGAAAGAAAGACACGTGGGAAGTTTCATTAAAACACGTTAATTTTTCTAGGTTTTCGGATACACACACAGATATATATATATATATATATATATATATATATATATATATATATATATATATATATATATATATATATATATATATATATATATATATGTATGTATGCTGTACTTTCTGTGATGTTCTATTTGCTTACGTGGACTGCCGTTTCGAACCTTCCTGGTTCATCATCAACACGCTACTGACTGATCATTCATGTGTGTTCAAGGTGTAAAGTTGTACGTGATGCCTGCGTGTTCAGCTTCTTTCTATTGGTCGGTTTACAGTTGTTTGATTGGCTGTGTTTTCGGTCTGTGTTCATTGTATTGGTTTCCTGTTTTCATAATTGTAGTATGATAATTTGTCTATCTGTATCGCTTTTATTAAGTTTTGTTTAAATGTTTGCACTTGGATTTGTTCTGGTATTAATTGTTTCTTATTGTTTGTTTGTTGAATGCAGAATTGTTCCCATATTTTCATTTTTTGTGGTCTTTAGTATGTTTTATTAGTTGTAATTGGTTGCAATCTGGTTTTTGGTGTTTTCTGTTGTGAATGTGTGTAGCTACGTTTGATTTGCAGTGGATTTTATCTAATGCTATTATATGCCCCTTGAATCTTGTTTCTATTGATTTTTGTCATTCCTATATATTTTTTATTACATGTGTTACATTCTATTTGATATATTCCACTTAATTTATGTGGATTGTGTTCTTGTTTTTATTTATTTTGTTTATTAATTTGTTATTGGTTTTCTAGCTCATTTTTAAGTCATATTGTTTGAGTGTTTGTGTTATTGTTTTGATGTGGTGGTTATGAGTGAATGTTGTGTATTTTTTGTTTATTTCTGTTGTTTTGTTTTCGGTTTTGTTGATGTGCTTTTGATTTCTTTCACTAGTTTTCCTATTGTTTTCTTGTTGTATCAATTTGCTTGCGCTATTTGTGTTATGCTGTTGTATTCCTTTTCTGGTTCGTCATTATGGAGTGGCACATTTAGCATTCTGTTTATTAAGTATCTGTAAGCGGTCACTGTTTGTGTGTTTGAAACTAAACTACTTTCAATTCAACGGAGAATAATACATCCAAGAAGACTGACTACCAATGGGATCCTCACTATCGAGCATTATGGCAGAAATATACATAAAAAATTTAGAAGATAAAATCAATCAATCAAAAATTGTTATGCCACAATAATGAAAACAGGTAACCAATTATATATATATATATATATATATATATATATATATATATATATATATATATATATATATATATATATATATATATATATATATATATACCTTGACATCCTTACTCTCTGCTAACGAAGTTTTTCAATAAAATTTGCTGAAAATTAATATATATTTGAGATACAACATTTAACTTTTTTGAAAAACTGGCCCGAATGTTTAATTAAAATCGGTTAACAATTTTGTATGTTTTCGGTTACACACACAAACACGCACACACGCACACACGCATATATATATATATATATATATATATATATATATATATATATATATATATATATATATATATATATATATATATATATATATTGCCATCGTTACTCTCTATTAACGAATTTTTTCAAAATAAAATTCGCTGAAAGTTAATATACATATATTTGAGGTACATCCACCAAATCAGTTGATTCATTTCAAACAAGGTAGTTGTCGTTAGGGTGTTTCTTTGCCCCTAAGCCTTCCAAAAAAAAATTCATTTACAAGTCAGGTAAGGGCATTCTATAAGATAAGGACCTTTTATTTTTTTACTATGTGATAATTTATATTTTCACAAATTTAAATTTCTTGTTCCATTCTACATTAATATATTCTTCCTAATCATTGACGGTTCGAGCATTATTTCCAACTAAACCATTTGTACTACAGAGCTTGATGTTTCATTTGAAATAATATCTTCAATAGCAAATCCCTCATTATACGGTAATAGGCTCCCATCTTCTATCTCCAATCGAGATAAGCGAAAATGGATGTCAATGCCCGAGGCCAATTTTCGTGAAAACCTTAATGGTGAAAACCGCAAATCGATATCTATCACTGCTTCAGATATACGGTATGTTTTTCGAAACTGTGCATTTTTTGGAAAGTGGCTATAATTTTTTTTTCTATGAAAACGTTTGTAAAGCCCTTTTTACGTAGAATTCGAAGTTGTACATTTGTATTAAATTTATATTTTTGTAGTTATAAAGAGAAAAATAAATTTCTTAAATGGGACACCCAGTATATTTTGACATATTTGAGTAAAGCTTGAAATTAAAATTCCAAAAATATATGAATAAAACAGTTTGCAAAAGAAATAACATCTCGTGTTTATAATAATAGCTGTAGAATGTCATAAACTAAATCCTATATTTCTTAAAGAATATTTAAAATACAAATTAATTAAAAACTAATGACTAATAAAACTAAACAATATCAATGAACAAGAAACTAGCATTTTACGGAGGATGCAATGGGGTAATTACCTAATTCAAAAGGTTTTCAAAATATCGACGTGTTTGCTTATGCACAAACAGCACCTTTTGTGAACATGTCTTGATGTGTTAATCAGTTCAATGGCGAAGGAAGTGCAAAAGCTTGCAACACCGCGAGTTCTAAGTATAAAGTTCGTTGGCCATTTAAAAATTTGGTCTTTGAACTTTCTCCAAAGATAGTCCATAGCCGTTAAGTCCGGTGACCTCGCCGGCCAACGGTTAAGACATTCGTTAGCTATCCAATTATTGCCAAAATTTACCTTAAAAAATTAGTAACAATTGGAGAGTTGTAAGGCGGTGCCCCGTCTTTGTTAAAAAATACGCTCCTGAGTTTAATTAGCGACAGTTCGTCAACAAGAGGTTCTATTTGTTGCCTCAAATTTTGCAAATACGTTTGCGAGGTGATAGTGTCATTGTAAATAACCGGAGTGATAATCCTGTACCTCTGAAAATATCTGTCCACACATTAAACGTAAATTTTCCTTGATTTCCCTACCCCTCGATTATTGATTAAGGATATTCTTGTGCCCAAGCATAACAGTTGTAGCGGTTGAAAATACCAGCACTTCTTACATAAGCTTCGTTTGTCCAAATACGGATCAACGGAAAATCGCGTACTTGGTTACAGTTTTCGAGGAACCATTGGAAAAAATTCATACGGTGTTCAAAATCTCCTGCTGTAAGGTGATAAACTTTTCTAGTACAAACTGGTTGCAGCCATTTCGTTCTCATTTGCTTGTATGAAACAGAAAACCCTGTCCCATCTTTCCTAATTTTCGAATTTCATTGCAAATTTTGTTAGACTTTAACAAAAACTAAGAAACAAGGAGCGTATTTCTTACCTGATTCAAAATGTAACAGCTAGCAATAAACAGTAGCACTCTATTTAGTCGCCGCGACGTCCAAAGGCTACTTGCTAAATTACGCTTTTTCCAAGTTATACGTAAAAAACTTTAATGCTCTATTTTTGGAAGAAGAGTTGTGCAAAACACCAAGTATGCTATATTTTTGGAATGGCAATTTTAAGTTTTAAATAAATATGCCAAAATATATAGGGTCCCATTTAACTAATTGATGTTTCTTTTTCTACTTACTAGAATATATATTTTTTTAATGTAATCAACACCATTAAATTCCACATAAAAAAGTGGTTTAAAAATTTTTGCATAGAGATTTTAAAAAAATCAATAGGGAAAAAAGATAGCCACTTTCAAAAAATTCACAGTGTCAAAAACTATCCCGTATCTCAGAAACGGTGATAGATATCGATATGCGGTTTTTACCATAACGTTTGCCATGAAAATTGAGGCTCAGGTACCGACATTAGTATTCGTCTATCTCGTTTACAAATAGGGGTTTCTCTTTAAAGGTGAGCAATTTGGCCCACTCTGTACATAGATGCCATTTCTGCTTAGAAA
Organism: Tillus elongatus; assembly: GCA_964006375.1. Lineage (NCBI taxonomy): Eukaryota > Metazoa > Arthropoda > Insecta > Coleoptera > Cleridae > Tillus > Tillus elongatus. The sequence continues at coordinate 167,901,451 of OZ023262.1, forward strand.
GTAGTGCTGCAGATTGAATCATAACTTCCACATAGCCGTCATAATCTACTCTCCTCAGAAAGAGATTCTCAGGAAATGAATTTACGATCCATGACTTTACCACAAAGGAGATATTCGTATTCCTGTACCCATACATTTCTATAACGTTATACTACTGGAGTTTTAACTAAAAAATGTAAATTTTCACCAAATCAGCCCTCATCCATCCCCTACCCCCTGAAGCGATGTTACCGAAAAACAATTCGAAGCGTTCCTTTGTCGGGTGCTAATTGCATACCAAATTTGAAGCTGATATCTCAATTCCTTCGAAAGTTATTGCTCCTACTAACAGACAGACGTACAGGCCCACAGACAAAAAAATTTCGTTCCAGAATCAAGTTTCAAAACATATGTTTCGAGACCTTTTATGCCGTTTTAGCAAAAAAAAAACATTTCGAAATTTCTGTCACCCCCACACATTCAACCCCTAATTTAATTTCAGCACAGAATACCAGATGTTTGATGAAATTTAAAGTAGTAGAAAATGAGCAATTGCGAAGCCAGAGAAAAAGTCTCTACGTCTGCATTCATTGACTCTCTGATAATTTCACAAGTGAAGCATTTAATATGCAATGATTACTTTTTCCCTTTATTTTAGGTTTCATTACTTCAGAGTGCCGTATTATCATTTGCTATTGTTGAAGAGAAGCAACATTAACTTAAATTGATCATACCAGTTATTACTACGAGTATATCTTAATTTTAAATTATGTATATATTTATGTTATTAATTTTCTTATAACGTTCTTATTACGTTCTGTAAATAATCTTATGGATTTTATATTTAAGTAATAAATATTTATCTACTACCTCAACGCGTTTTGTCGTTTTATCCTTTTTTATTTTTTTAAATAGACGTAAGATTGACTGAACTTTTTCATAATACTTAGAAATGTTGAAACAAGTTACTAAAAAATAAATCCGTTAATCTGATTTTTATGATTTTCTCTTGTTGAAAATTGATTAAGAGCAATAATGTGTTATATCGCTGTATTGCACATTGAAAGCTGTTTATTTTGAGCATCATAGACTATTTAGATCGCATTTAAAAAAAAGAGCTGATGATGGTTGTCAGGAAACGAAACAGTGCATTACAAATTTGTCGAAACCACGCATAAAAGAGAGATAGTTGCGACTAAATTGTGTTTCTGTTTTTCCCTATCCTTGAAAATAACCACAGGAAACATTAAAAACAATCTTCGGAAAACTACAGCAACTTAACTTTAACAATCTTTTGTTAAAGTTAAGTGAATTGTATCTTTTAACATTCTCGAGACCTCCATACTTTGCCTCCTTATCTTGGACATATGTACTATTATTTCTTTGAGTGAAGTTACCCACACTTTTCCAGCCACACGTTATGACGTAAATGCAGCTAAAGGCGATTCACATAGCTAAGACCCTTATTAAACGAAGCGGGGAATGCCTAAATGTGTGGCTGTCCACACTTCTACATTAAGCACCTGCCAGCTTCAATATAAATTTTCAATCTTAGCTGATTGGGAAATTACTTTAAATACTCAATTAAACGTATAAATCTAGTTGCTTTTATTCTAGATACTAAAACTTAGTCATTAAATTCCACTATACTATTTCAAGCTAAATAAGCGTGCAAACTTCCACAGACGGATAACTGTTATCAACTATTAGGAGTAGGACACTACACTTAAACAGACACCATTTATTAACTAATTTTTTATTACTGTTAATTGTCTGTACCGAAAGTCACGAGGAATATGATGCAGCAATTTCAATTTTTTTTATGGACTTCCTAGCGACAAACATATCTGGTACAACAGTAATATAGACCATGTCATTGTTTATACGTGTGCAAATTTTCAGAGATAGACAACTTTTACTACCCATTTTTTTTATAATTGTTAATTTCCTGTACCGATGGTCACAAAGAATATGACCCCGCAGCTTAATTTTTTTCTGGACCTCCTACGGGGTGACAAACATTTCTGTTTCAACAGTGTTTATAAGTGTGCAAATTTCCAGAGACAGACAACTTTTATTAACTAATTTTTTCTTATTGTTAACTGCCCGTACCGATGGTCACGAAGAATATGACCCCGTAGCTTAATGTTTTTCTGTACCTCCTACGGGGTGACAAACATTTGCGTTGCAACAGTAATATAGACCATGTCATTGCGATAAGTGTGCAAATTTCCGAAGACAGACAACTTTTATTAAGTACATTTTATTACTGCCAATTGGCTGTACCGATGATCTCGAAGGATATGACGCTGGAGTTTATATTTTTTCTGGGCCCCCTATGGGGTGACAAACATTTCAGTTACAGTATTAATAGAGACCACTTCATTGTTTATAAGTTTACAAATTTCCAGAGACAGACCAGTTTTATTACCCATTTTTTTCTTATTGCTAATTGATTGTACCGATGGTCACGAAAAATATGACCCCGCAGCAGAATGGATATGACGCTGGAGTTTATATTTTTTCCTGGACGCCTTACGGGGTGACAAACATTTCTGTTGCAGCAGTGATATATATCATGTCATTGTCTAAAAGTGTACAAATTTCCAGAGATAGGCAATTTTTTTTACACATTTTTAGTGAATTTTCGTAGAAAAAGTTCACTAATGGGGAGATCCCGACTTTTGAATTTTGAAGAAATTTTTGCAAATGAGCGCGGACTAGGACCCCTAGAACCCATATCCGGGGTCAGTTTCAATTATATATATATATATATATATATATATATATATATATATATATATATATATATATATATATATATATATATATATATATATATATTCAGAAAGATTTCCGCGGTTTTTAATGTGAGACATGCTTGGCTCAAATTTCACTAATGAGGAGATCGCAACTTTTGAATTTTGACGAAATTTCTTCAAATGAGGCAAACTAGGACCCCTGGTACCCAAATCCAAAATCAGTTTGAGACTTTTGATAAAATTTGGTGAGTACCTTCATTTCGCAAGGTGCTTGGATAAGTTCGTTCTAGGATAATATGACTAGTTTTTCCCGGAAAATTATATGTTTTCTTTCGGAAATTTTTTATACTCCGGAAATAACAACGCTATGGCAACCAAATTTGGTACGCGGGTTTATATCATGAAAAGCAAAGCACGCTCTAAATTTTGGATCTCTCCGTTAAAAGGAAAAAGTTATAAGCATTATAGTTTTTCTTCTTAAGAAGTCGCAATTCAAAACGTCAAAACTGACATGTTCTAAATAAAAGAAAAAATAGTTTTTTTAAACAGCTGATACATGAATATTAATATATATATATATATATATATATATATATATATATATATATATATATATATATATATATATATATATATATATATATATATATATATATATATATATTCCCGCGGTTTTGAATGTGTGAAATAGTGTAGGTTCTCTGGCGGACCCGCTTAAAACTTATTGAAATTATTGATATCTCGACGTTTCGACACCCGTTTTAGAGCCCTACTTCCAAGAGTGAAGATATGTTCAGCGAATGGAAAAATAAAGAGGGAAAAAAATAAATAAGAGGGGATGTCAGGTTAGTCGCAAGATAAATGGAGCCCAAACAATAGCCCGTTATACTACAATCTCGCCTTCCCACGGTAAGAACCGCTGAGTCAGCCGTCGTCTTAACGGAGCCAAGAACTTTGCAGGTTCAAAGTGCAAGTAGAACGGAATATCACTGTGAGAATCTACATCAGCAGATTCCTTGTTTATCCAGAGACATAGTGCCACGCCTGGAGGGAAGACTATAAAGAGGCTGCTCACAGAGGTAGAACCGTTCATTCTGGTTCCGAGTTAGTCATTAGCACACCGAGTGCATAGACATTAGAACACATGTAGGTTGATCGTCTTATTTTAGTATATTATATTATTCATTTTTCTTGTAACTAAGTAATTAAGTATCGATTGTTCAAAGTATTAAATAAATTGTTTTAAAAATTCAAACGTCTTAACCGTAAAGTTAAGTGGCGCAGTCGTTAGTATTGGTTAGAAAACCGAAAGCATATCGATTTTTAAGCGTATCGACGCCTAATAACCAATTCGAGCCAAGCAGAGCCAAGTTAAAGCAGAAATAGTGGCCAAGCAGAGCCAAATGGAAGCAGCAACCATCGTATTATGGTAAGTTTAGTTTACTGCTATCCCATTTTTACATTTCCAATTTTTATATGTGTTGTATTGAAACGTTATATGTCTGATTCAGAGGAAGAATCACAAAGTTTATGTAACATAGAGTATAGATTTAGATCAATCAGCATTAGCGACAATAACAGAACAGTAAATCATTTAAATATTAATAAGAGTAGTAATAGTAGCAACATGACAGATCAATTCAAAGAATTTTTCTTAAAAGCTATTCCCGAGTTCGACGGACAACCAGCCAACGTAGGCAACTTTTTAAAAGCATGTGACTTGGTCATGAATCAGTTCTACGTGCCAAACGAGAATCTGTATATGAATCACTTCTTGCTAAATTATGTTCAAACTAACGGGAACAGCCCGGCTTATAGTAAATACAAAGATAATTAATACGTGGGCAGACCTGAGAGAGGCCATTGTTCAGAATTTCAGTGACCAACGAGATGATCACAGTTTACTAGCTGAGATGTAAACCTTGAAACAGCGTAATGTTGAAGACGCACTGTCGTTCGCGAACAGATGCCGTCATATAGAGCAATTGCTCATCTCGAGTTTAATAGCTAACGAGCAAAATGAAGGCGTGCGATTAATTAAGAAAGACATATACCAGATCAAACATTAAAAGCGTTCTTAGGAGGGTTGCGCAATCCGCTAGGGCTTGTCCTGCGTAGTCAAGCACCTGCAAGCATAGAACAAGCTTTGAAATTCGTATTCGCAGAGGAAAATTTCGATTATAGAGATAAAACAATAAATAAGAATTTCAGTAATAATAATAAATTAGAAGGACAGAACCGTACTTTCTTTCAAAGACAAAATAACCCACCTTTTCAGAATGTACAATTTCAGAGACCTTTCCAAACAAACTTTAGACCATTTCAACAACATAATAATCAAAACAATCACACAAATTCCCAGCCTAGACAAAATCAACAATTTGTACCAAGGCAAAATTTTTCGAGTCAATTTAGGCGACCCAACTTCAGTAGTCAACCGGGTCGACCCAATGTAAATCATAATGCTAACAGAAATTATCACGAACCAATGGAAGTAGACAGTTCTAATACCAGACTGTCACTAACGCAGCCAAGTAGAGCAGCTCAATTAAATAACATAGAATTTAATGATAATCACATAAATGAAACAAATTACGATTTGAATTACGTAAACGAAGAACTAAATTACGAAAATTCGCCAGCAGACGAATACGATAGTCAACAACAAAATTTTCATATGGCAGACACGTATACGGAGAACCAGTAGTGTATATTAACCATATAGATATGCCAACAAATAATTTAATTAACGAGGGCAGTGATAGTAGTTATAATTGTAAGAAAGGAATGAATGACCATAGAATTAATTTAAACTTGAGCTTGAATAATGACGCAAGCGACAGGAGACCTATGCATTCGATTGATTTCGCTGATGATTCAAAATCCAAGCAGAACGTTCAACAGAACAATAACAGTATTATGAATTATGTAAATTCCTGGCTCACCAGTGGTAATATAATAAGGAGAGTAAACAAAAGTCCACAGAGCAGTTTAAATGAAGTTCCCACTACAAACGGACATTGTAACGAGGAAACTGATCTTAATAGGTTATATAATATATATACGACGTCCAAACAAAAAGTAAAAATCAATTACAATCTGGTACTAAATTTATTAGGCAGTCGGATAGAGCACTAGGTAGAAATAAATTAGTAGTAAGAAAACCAGATAAAGATGAACCTTTAGGCCGACATGATAATACGGGGAATACTGGGCTAAAAACGGGAAAACAGGTAGTAAGCGAAACAAACCCTAAAGCACAAAACTCTAATATTAATAATAAACAAATTTTCACCATAAACAAAAATTGTACTGAAACAAACCCCATAAAAATCCAAAAGTCCAATATGACTAATAATTCTAAAACAAAACTAGCCATATTGGAAAAATTAGAATCGGCATCAGATATTACACAGCAAATCATGCTAGCGCATGAAACTAAACGGCGACATCGCTCATTTAATGAAACTTGTGAACAGATGCAAAACAAATTCGCTTTTCCCCAGATGAGACAGAAAATTGAAAATTATATTAAAACCTGTGAATATTGTAACAAAAAAGATTACAATGTATTTAAATTAAATAAACTAAATAAGCAATCGACTTTAAATTGAATAACTAAGCTGATGATTAATATTGTCGTAAAGAAAAAGGACATATAGGCGTATATAATAAATCTTATCGTTATCACCTTGTCAAAAGTAGAATCAATAATGAAACCATTCATTACGTAATTAGAAAACATTTTAGAAAGATAATTCACCGATACACCAGTGGGTATGGCACACAGATTTAAAATCAGATAGTTTAAAAAATACTGACAAACCAATCAGTCAGAAGGGACAAAAGCAATTATATATATATATATATATATATATATATATATATATATATATATATATGCAAATTTTAATTTAAATAAACCAGATCAAATAGAGAATTTTAGAAAAGAATATTGGTTACCACAGAGGAAATATTACTGCATTTTTGTAAATAGACAAGATTACGAACTGGTAAGTTCGGCTATTAATAAAAACTGTAATAACGTAGAATCACCCAAATTTTATAGATGTATGAAATATACGTAATAGGTTAACCCTCTAAAAATATAATAACAATAATAATGAAAAAAATTTTTTTTTAATATATTATAAATATTCAGATCAAAATGTTAGACAAAGTCGTGTCGAAACTTCTTCACAACTCTATTAAGAAAACACTTGTAACAAAACTACCGTAAGACACCTTAAAGGATTTTCACAGCACAAGTATCGAACATTATCGACCATTCAAGACAAAAATTAAAAATAGGAAATCCATATAATTAGGACCATACTGTATATCTGATCATTAACAGACGACGCAGTCGTGAAGCCACTAACAAAAGGCTTAAAGTAAACTTATAAATAAACGTTAACGACAGGAACTACATTGGTGCCTTTAACTCGTGTAAAGATATTTTAAAGCATTCACCTGTGTTATAACACCAGACTTTTCCAAAGAAATATTATATTAACAACAAAATCGAGGTACAAAAAAAAAAAGAAAGAATTACTAGCCATCATAGGGGCAACCGATTATTTCAGACTCACACTCAACAATCTGTCGACCCTAACTAGGAAAAAGAATTAGTTAACAACAAAACTAATCAAGAAGTTCAAAATTACGGACGAACCAAATATATTCTAAGTCAGAAAATAGACGACAGACTTTCATATAAGTAAAATTTAAATTAAATAGAAACCAGCCATAGGAGAAAAATTATAACAGAACACGTTGACCACAAAAGAAATATTAGAGTGTTGTATACAAACCAGATTAGGAACTAGCCAATTCAGCAATCAATAAAACTTTTAATAATGGGACATCACCCATATTTTATAATTGGAGAACAAATTATTAGAAACAGAAAAATAATTATGATATATATGTATATTCATAGATAGATTACGACAAGTAAAGGACACGGTTCGATAATGTCATTTCTTTAAATCATAACAAAGCTATTCCAAGAAGTCATAACAGATAATCAACTCAAAGTACCTACAAAGTAAAAAGTACATATAAGACACTTGACATATATATGACTAAGTAAGCAACAAATTGGAATTGATACATAACGTACGAGACAATGCACAGACTGACACAGACAATTTAAATAGCAAGCTTAATTCTTAAATGAATTAACGCACGTAACACTTTTAACGTAATTATAAGACCTTTGCGACTAACAGTAGCATTAATAATTTATATACATCAGCTAGAAATAAGTTAAGGTAACGAATCAATCATTTAGGAACAAACTCCCAATCAATTAAATAATAAATATCCACCAGTAGTTAACAATAACAAATTACAATTCTGCATAGCAAAATTTCATGATAAGTGAATTTTACTACAGAAAGCAGGGATAATACATTTTATGGGATTTTTTCCAAACAGGGCACACTTTTAAATAAACAACAAAAACATAACATAATAAACCGACTAGGTTCTATATTTAAGTCAATCACAGGGAATCTCGATTCACAGGTGGGGAACGCATTCAACAAGCATTAGAAGTCTTAACGACAGATCAAAATAAAATTCATGAACTTTTTAGGTCTCAAAATTCAATCATGCTCGAGGCAATCGTCGAATTTAATAGAACGATAGTAGGATTGAGTCATAACCAAGGCACGATAGTAAATAGGATAAATGAATTAGGTAATAAAGTAGAAAGCCTGCGAAGTGAACAATTAACTCACCATCATCGGATTAAGATCCTAGAGTTACTCATGCAGCTAGGACAATTATTAAACAATATTCAAGAAATAGCACTAACAACAGAAAATGCCATCACTTTTGCAAAATTAGGAATCTTTCACACATCCATACTGAAACCAACATTTATAATAAAAGAAATCAATAAAATACAAAATTATGCAACTAATGCTAAAGTAATAACAACCACTGATCTAAATCTATACGAAAAAGTATTTAAAATAAAAGCAGTCCAGAACAATTTCAAAATTATATTTCAAATAGAGATACCTCTGGTAGATGAATCAGAATATGATTATTATCAATTATATACATTACCTGTCCCTAGAAAGACACCTTTTTACCATGATAATTCCTAGAACCAAATACCTTATCCTAAGCAGTAAACAATATGCCTATCGTAATTAAGAATTAGTCAAAATTAATAGAACCACAGTTTCGAGATATGGAACTAGTCAGTATATAGTTATAGCACCCGAAGAAACTTACGCCAGAATAACTTGCAAGGAACAGGAGTGGACCAACATCATCAAGGGTACAAAATTAATCAACCTGCAACCAAATTGCCAATTAACCATAGGCAACAAAATCTACAAGACCGGCCCAGCAACAGCAGAAACACAACAACTATTCAACCTGCCTACACTAGAAACCCCCATTTCAGAAGATCAACCAAATCCAGGACCAGTACCCGAAATATCGTTAGAAAACGTACAGCTACACAACATCAATCAAATCCAACACCAACTTCAAAAAATTAAACAAAATATACCAGGACCTATAACAATACCAATCCATCACCTGAGTATATGGACAATATTACTGTACATAGCTGTCTTAATAACCATCACAACTATAGCAGTCCGAATGGGGTTGAAGAAACGAAGAACCAACAAAGAAGATAAAGGAACAAAAACAGGAACCACCGAGTCCGGATTTCCATTGAAAATCCGGAACGAACCATAGCTTCGTCTTTAAAAAGGGGAGGAGATAAATGGAGCCCAAAGAATAGTCCGTTATACTACAATGTCGCCTTCCCACGGTAAGAACCGCTGAGTCAGCCGTCGTCTTAACGGAGCCAAGAACTTTGCAGGTTCAAAGTGCAAGTAGAACGGAATATCACTGTGAGAATCTACATCAGCAGATTCCTTGTTTATCCAGAGACATAGTGCCACGCCTGGAGGGAAGACTATAAAGAGGCTGCTCACAGAGGTAGAACCGTTCATTCTTGTTCCGAGTTAGTCATTAGCACACCGAGTGCATAGACATTAGATCACATGTAGGTTGATCGTCTTATTTTAGTATATTATATTATTCATTTTTCTTGTAACTAAGTAATTAGTATCGATTGTTCAAAGTATTAAATAAATTGTTTTAAAAATTCAAACGTCTTAACCGTAAAGTTAAGTCGCAGTTCGATTCCACACACTCGTAACGTAATAATACACAAATGGGCTGTATTGCTCATGAAGATTGGGAAGATTGGAATAAGTGAAATGCAAAATTCGCTGTCTTATTGATTCGGCCAAACATAGAACGCTATGTCAGCCCTCAAAACAGTTCAGTGATGATAAGTAGATTGGTAATTGGGGTTCCATTCAACATTGCAAAATGCTAGTATCTATTTGGTAACATTGAGCAATGTCCAACATCAGACGATTCAAGTCATTTAAAGCATCATCAAATAGATTTTGAAACAAATTATATCCTACTATAATAGCCCTAGAAAACATTCTTTGATTTTAGATGACCGCCAATTTAAAAATTTATGCGTTTAGAAAAGAAATAAAACAAGAGTGTATATTTAGAATTGTCTATAAATATTTGCTAAAAATTAATAACGAATGTATTTCATGTCAAAAATTAAAAACAAACAGCTAAATAGGTGTTTAGAGTAGTTATGCCAATCAGGTTGGTTTTATAATCACCCGACTCTAAAGTATTGATTGCATACGCGCAAAAACGTTAACACGTTTTAGAACAAATATCATTGGAAAACTTTTAAAATTCTAGATACAATAAAAAGAAATACAATAAAAGAGATGCCTGTTACAATATATATTAATTATGTCTTCGTCAAATATAAAATAAAATGCATATTCTTTCTAACACTAGAGTACAACCTCGTGTTCAATCCCAGGCCTCAGAGAGATCCCTCTGAGGCCTGGGGTTGAACACACCGAGACTTTAGAGACGATCTCCAGCGAGATTTGGGGAGTAGGCAGATTGAGGCCCCCTAATCTAGCTACAACAACCCAACCCACCTTTGTCCACCGCTCTAAGCAGTAGGCAGATTGAGGCCTTAGAGTGTCCTTACATATTTGGTTTACCTCTTAAAAATGGCTCTAAATCAGGAGCCGAAACGTCCAGTTTTAATAAATTCTGTACGCGGTTCAACCCCAGAATCAAGTATATATCATATATATATATATATATATATATATATATATATATATATATATATATATATATATATATATATATATATATATATATGGGACGCAGGTTTATATCATCAAAAGCAAAGCACGCTCTAAATGTTGGATCTCTCCGTTAAAAGGAAAAAGTTATAAGCATTATAGTTTTTCTTCTTAAGAAGTCGCGATTCGAAACGTCAAAACTGACATGTTCTAGATAAAGAACCTGAAACTAATACGGCTTATTTACAAGAGATGTCGTAAGAACTGTGTTCTATAAAGCCTTAAGTTTCAGATTCAGCCGTCATTGTTGTTCATTTTACTTAAATATTTGCAGAAAATGAATTTCAAATAGACCCTTTCTCTGAGGCTTTGGCAGTAGTTGAAGAAAAAACTTTGAACCCCTTTTTAAGCACATTGCGCGCACAGAGCAGTGTGCGATTTGGCATAGTTAAAGTTCATATAAAGAAGGAGAGCATATATATATATATATATATACATATATATATATATATATATATATATATATATATATATATATATATATATATATATATATATATATATATATATATATATATATATATATAGCTCTCAGAAAATAACAGGCCGACTTTCATCATATTTAGTGAGCACCTTACTTTTACAAGTGGCTGGGTTAACAATTTTTTGGCAAATTTTCATGTAAAAAAGATTATGTAAAATTATTTTTGTGTTTTTGAACCAATCATTTTTGGAAGATTTTTTGTGAAGTGTTGATAATAACGAAGTTGTTGCAAAATAATATTATTTCTCATTTTCGTGAAAATTAATTCTTTAGCACATTTTCGTAAAAAAAAAACATAATTTTCGTGTAACATTCCTTTAACCAATTTTAGTAAAGAAAATGGCAATTTTCGTTAAAGAAATTGTTTGCAAGTTTTCACGCAAACATTTTTTTTGAATTTTTGTCAAAAAACTTTTTGTCGATAATTATATTTTAGCAGGTGTAGGTATAAATAGCTTGAAGAGGTTCGTTACCCAAGAAAATGGGACAAGTTTTTCGGGAACATTTTAAGTTTATTTCGGCAAAATTATTGTACTTTTTCAAACAATAAAGTTATTTTGATGAAATAAGGTACACTGTTTCTACTATATGTAGGTTATACCAAATTCCATGCCTTTTATTTAAAAAAAAGATATATTTTCCATTAAAAACATTTTTATGAAAATTCACTACCATTACGCAATTCCTGCGACTTTTATGTATTAATAATATTGATAAGTGTAGTTAAATTATAATCTAAAACAATAATTTTTAGATTAATATAATCAGGTACTCGTTTGATTTAAAACTATTTATTTAAAATTAAAAAAAAATAAAATGAATGCACAGATGTACACTCTAGTAATTAGAATTATGAATTAAGTAGTTACATTCTGAAGCACTTACTTACATAAGAAGTTTTTGTTTGCTTAGAAATCGACTTAAAAACTATTTTATAATAGCAAAAACTAACCTGAACATGCAAGAATAAGGCAGTGATGCAAATTAATCCTTTAATAGTTTTATCCATGTCAAGTGGATCAGCTTTTTAAGATGAATACACTTTTTATCAGCTTCTTACACCGCTTAGCACTCGCGAGAGCAGCAAGATGCAACTGCAAACTCAACTAGTCATCGAAGACGATTTAGAAGTCGCGCATGCTGTAGGTCATCAGGTCAGTAATAAGTTAGGAGAAGGGAGTTCTGCAAATACTCCTACGAAGCAAAACGCGACTCCTACGAACGGTCGCAAACAAGAAAACACTGTAGGTTGTGAGAGATGTAGGCGATATTGCTTTGATTTTAAATTGCCATATTAGAAGGATTATAGAGTCGGTGATTCAGTGGTAAGAACGTGTGCCTCTGAGCCGAAACGTACTGGGTTCGATCCCAGGGTACTCCTTTCACTTTTTCAATACATACTGTACAATTAACATCAACCGAGGTTGTGGCATTGTATTTGAGCAAGTTGAATGTCTGGTCGTTCCGCCCATCAGAGGGGACGTAAAGCCGTCGCTTAGGTGTCCATGCGATGTTGGGCACGTTAGCGATCTATACCCTCCTTACAGAAAGGCAAGGGTTCGACAAAATTTCCAGGATAGTGAGATGAAACTGCTCCCTGGTGTCGGTGATTGGCCATAGTCGCGGAAATAGGCCGACGTTAAAGAAATAAAAACACACACACAGAGAAAAGGATTATCAACTCATTACTCATAAGAAAAAAAAAGCTACATAATCCCTTTCTGCGTCATGAGTTATGCTTTCTACGATTTATAAAAATTAACATTATGAGGCGAGACTGAATTAAAAAATATGTACTCAAGTCTTTTTGTAGTAAATCATGTTATTGGTTAAAAATATAAACTGATTTTGTATTTTAATAAAAATTTGCTAATAGAGAGGTATCGATGGTGAGACTTTGCAAGACTTTTTTTAATGAGCGCGAATTTGGGCCCCCAGAACCAAGGTCCGTTTAAATTATATATATATATATATATATATATATATATATATATATATATATATATATATATATATATATATATATATATATATATATATATATATATATATATATATATATATATATATATATATATACAATGTATATATACAATCTGTGTGTGTGTATGTGTGTGTGTGTGTGTGTCTGTGGGTGTGTGTATCAACACGATACCTCAAAAAGTTATTAACCGATTTTGATGAAACTCGGCATGAGTTCGTTACCAGCCCTATTATCGTACCAGTTTCTCTAAAAAAAAATAATTTTTCGGAAAAAAATTTTTATCTCAAAAAATAACAAAGTTATTTTGAAGAAATTGGGTTGGTATGTTGCCCTCGTAAATACCTTACTACATACCAAAACTAAACTTTCTAGGTTTGTAGAAAATTGTGTTATGCAAATTTAAGGCATTTCATGAAAATTCGCTACTATAACGCACTTTCTGCACTTTTTTGTCCATGACCTTCTGCTGTGCAAAAGCACTGAACATCTTTAATCACAAGTTTTGAAAATCAAGAACCTATCTAATACAATTATTTTATAAACCTTGCTTTCTTTCATGAATCACTGCTTGTGATCTCGTATGTACAGACCGAAACTGACCAAGGTCGTGTTTCTAAACAGTTCTGTGTTAAAATATTTCACTAGGTAGGTACGACAGAACATGTTAATTGTGTTCAGACTACCTTTAGAAAACAAACAAATTTTAAATTGAATACCTAGAAGTTAGTGTGACGTAAGGTGCTTATTACTGACCTAGCACGACCTGATCTGGTGTCATATAACTGTAGCTATTTGAAGGCATTGGACATTTCATTTTTCTTGCGTCCATAGCCATAAACTGTAGATACGTATCAAGTATCAGGTATCAGGTATCGCATAACAATCTATTCATCGATGTTGAATCACCGTATGACGCAGTAGCTGCATTTTGGAAAATCGGTTCGTCAGTATATACAGGCTGCCCCATTTTAGTGAATTTTCTTAGAAAAAATTCACTAATGAGGAGATCTCGACTTTTGAATTTTGAAAAAATTTCTTCAAATGAGCGCGATATAGGACCCCTAGAACCCATATCCGGGGTCAGTTTCAATTTTTATATGTTTATATATATATATATATATATATATATATATATATATATATATATATATATATATATATATATATATATATATATATATATATATATATATATATATATATATATATATATATATATATATATATATATATATATATATATATATATATGTACCACACCGATAACTCAAAAAATAATGGGCCGATTTTGATAAAATTTGGCATGTACGTTTCTTTTGTAAATGGCTTGGATAAGTTCGTTAGTCAGGCAAATCGGATAAGGTTTTCCGGGAAAATTTTGAGTTTTCATTAGAAAAAAATTCTTATCTCAAAAAGTAATAAGCCGATTTCAATAAAATTTGCCATGTACCTTCCCTTTGTAAATGGCTTTGACAGGTTTGTTAGTCAGGAAAATCTGACAAGGTTTTCCTGGAAAATTTTGAGTTTTCATTCGAAATAAATTTTTATTTCAAAGAATAATAGGCCGATTTTGATAAAATTTGGCATGTAGCTTCCTTTTGTAAATGGCTTTGACAAGTTCGTTAATCAGAAAAATCGGACAAGGTTTTCCGGAAAAATTTTGAGTTTTCATTTGAAAAAAATTTTTATCTTAAAAAATAAAAAATCTATGATAACCAAATTTGGTAGGTAGGTTTACGATATAAAAAGTAAACTATACACCAAAATTAAGATTTCTATGTTACAAGAAAAAAAAGTTATAATAAAATATTTTGTGCCAGATCATTTCTATGAAAATTCACTACCATAACGCACTTGCTGCGTCCAGGCTTTTTTAATTGGACATTAGCCAAGGGGTGATAGCTGGTACAAAAATAAAGCGATTGGGCTGAACATGCCTTAGTAAAATGTTACACGTTTTCGTTTTACAGGCTGTTTAAATAATTTTTCTTAAAACGATTTTTTCAAATATCTTCAAAGTGGTTCAACATATTATGAAATGTGGCATCATGCGTAATACGATGACGGTATCAATTTCACCACTGCCGCTAGGTGGCGCCGCCGACAACAACACTGGTTCATTAATATAGTCCTAATTTTTTGTCCAACCTGTATGCACATTTTCGAACAAAAATAAAGAAAGCCCATTTAGTTTCACACAAAAAGGTATACTTCTTTGAAGTCGAACAAGTTGATCGTTATCAAAATAGGCGTACTTTTTCAATGAAATTAAATTAACGATTATGCGCAAACATTATGTATTCTGGAAGACTTCGATCTTAGTGCAAATTATGTGTATCCGTTGTAGATACTTTTTAGCACAATAAAATATACATTATCGAAAGAAACATTTTTATTCAGAATTCAACAAATCCATTAAATAAAATTACATCTATAAAACTATTAATTAAAAAAATAGTTAACAAAATGGATGTCGGATAGATTGTTACAAATTGCATTAATCTACCTAATTAAATTATTCTAAAATTAAACTGCAACTTTAGAAGCAAAACGAGAACAAATCAGAGTAAGTGCTCAAAGTGCTCACCATTTACGGCAATGCATTTTCCCTCTCGTTTATTAAAATTATCTCTTACTTTAAAAATAAATTTTGTTTAGATCTGATATCATTAACACCCTGTAAAATCTTCTCCAATAATTGCTGGCGGTTATTTATTTGATCTTTGTAGACCAGTGACCCCAAAAGTAAAAATCTAGCGGATTTAAGTCGGGACTACGCGCTGACCATGGGTACACACTACCTCTACCAATCCATCTTTGAGGGTAAATTTCATCTAAATAATTTCGTAGTACATCTTCTGTACATGATCGGTAAATTATCTCCCAAAAACAAGAGATACGTTGCTCCGTTAATTCTAGGTGGCAGCTTAAATGGTCCCACAATACAATTTCCAAGAATGCCACACCAAACGTTTGTTGAAAATTCATGTTGAAAATGATGTTCGCGGATAACATGAGGATTTTAAATCGCATAGGTATGGCTATTCCGCAAATTGAACATACCGCTTCTGATGAATGAGGCTTCATCAGTAAATAAAATTTTCTTGTAGAACATTGGATCCTCTAAATAGCGTTCTTTCATAAACTGCCAAAATTGAAGTCTTCTTGGTAAGTCCTGCGGTAAAAGCTGCTGAACTCAAGTGAAATGATACGGATGCAGCTTTTCTTTGCGTATGATTCTGGACACCGTAGGTTTGCTTATACCCGTTGCTGCACTAACACGTCTTGTGCTGGTTTCCGCATCTTCGACAATACTAACTATGATTTCGTCTTCAATATCAGGATCAATTACACTCGGTCTTCCTGCATTTCTGTTTTTGGGATGAAATGAGCCAGTTTCACCTAATCTATCCTACAGTGCGTTAAAAGTTTTATGGTTTAGTTGCCTTCTATCAGGATAAAACTCAAAATAGGGCTGTGCTGCACTGCGCGAACAAAAATTTTCCTTGGCATAAACACATACCATATCTCGCATTTGTGAATTTGAAAAATCATTATGACGTGGCATTTTAACGCAAATAGTAAGAATAAAGTGACAATTAAAGATACTTGTTTAATGTTTTGACAAGTTATAGTAAAGAAGTTTCTAGTTGCTACCATAACACACTTAGCAATAAAGTAAATACAGATTTTTGGTTTTCATCAAAAAAGTACGTTCATTTTGAAAACGGTCAACTTTTTCGACTTCAAAGAAGTATACCTTTTGTGTGTGAAACTCAATGGGCTTTCTTTATTTTTGTTCGAAAATGTGAATACAAGTGGACAAAAAAATATGACCATGTTAATGAACCAGTGTTGCTGTCGCTGTCGCTGACGCCACCAAGCGGCAGTGGTGAAATTTATACCGTCATCGTATTACGCATGATGCCTAATAAAACCATGCCACATTTCATAATAATATGTTGAACCACTTTCACGATATTTGAAAAAATAATATGAAGAAAAATTATTTAAACACCCTGTAAAACGAAATTGAGTAACATTTTACTCGGGCATGTTAAGCCCAATGGCTTTATTTTTGTGACAGCTATCACCCCTTAGCTAATGTCCAATTAATTATGGGGCACCCGTATAGACTTGGTGTAGCAAGTGCGAATGTTCATAAAATATTGGCTTTAAAAAATATAATTTTTAGGTTATTAGCACTTAAAAAGTCATATCGCAGCTTGTGCGTTAAGGTAACAAACTTTCATAAATTTTTTCACATTTAATAAATATTTTTTTCAAATGAAACATTTTTTTTACAAAAATTTACAAAATATTTTACATGAAAATTTGCTAACTATTTATTTCACGAAAACTTACAATTTAAAAGAAGGCTTAAGTAAAACGAAAATTATTTTTACCAAAATTTGCTGAACCTTTTTTTACGAAAATTCGAAAACATTTTTTTACAATAGCTTATTAAACATGTATTATTAATTACCAACATTTCACAAAACTCTTCTATGAAAATACTGAAAAAACTCTGCGAAAACTGATTAAATATTTTTTAAACAAAAAAAATTTTCGAAAGGATATATAAAATTCAAATTATATACCTAAACTGTAATTAAAATTCATTAATGAGGAGATCCCGACTTTTGAAAAACTTTCTTCTAATGAGCGCGAACTAGGACCCCTAGATCCCATATCCAGGGTCAGTCTTTCGGAAAAAATTATATGTCTGGAAATAACAAATAAGGGCAACGAAATTTGGTACACTGGTTTCTGTCATAAAGAGTATCATTCAGATCTCTAAGTAAAAGACAAAAAAATTATAGGTAAGCTCTGATTAAAAAATGTTAAAACGTCAAAATTGATAATTATGGTAGGGGTACTAATGTGAATGAAAAATACGACACGAAATGACTAACCAACTCTAAGTCGTCATTTTCATTCATTTCGTTAAAAAATACGCAAAAAATCCATTGTAAATAAAGATTGCTTGGTATAAATAATAGACGTTACAAAATTAAGACACTAGTCTATATATAGCTGCTAGTACATACATCTGTCATGTCGACCGTGGACGAATGGTGTAAGCCGCTGCATCACATAACGGAGTCCTATAATAAAACGAGTTCTAATCCTAGTTAGTGACTTCACACAATATTTCATTTTATTTTACCGTTATATTTTTTAATTTTTCTAATTCAACAACACACCACGAGGGCTTACAGCCTAAATACTATCGTACCGTGGGTGTGGACAAGGAGGAAAGAGGCAACTTGTTAATTCTGGACTTGAAGGTTTGGAGGTTCGGGGGAGAAGGAAAAAGATGAGTCGGTAAGGAAATCCACACTTTGGAAGTCCTCGGGACAAAAAAGCGGGCATAACAAGATATTCTATGTCTGGTGACCTGGACAGTAAAAGGGTGCTTTCGCTCTGTTCTCCTGGTAGATCTGTTAGGGGAAGCAGGTGGAGGAACTATGGAAGAAAGCTCCTCTAAGCAGTCCCCGTGCAGATATCTATAAAAGAGAGAGAGAGAGAGAGAGAGAGAGAGAGAGGGGTCACCAACGGCACCTCGGTGGCCAAGAGATGGCAGTCTTTGGGTGAGGGTAGGGCCACCGATGAGACGTATAGCTCTCTTCTGAATGGAGTCCAGGACAGCGAGTGTAGAAGCGGCAGCAGCACCCCAGATGTGGGAGCAGTATTCGAGGTTTGGTCTTATTTGTGAAGTATATAAGGTATAGAGAAAAAGGTATGGTGAAAAGTATTTGCGAGCCCAGAAGAGGAAACCTAATTTCTTAGCAGCCGCTTCTGCAATTAATGTGACATATTGGTGCCAATTGAGATTTCGATCCCCAGAAATGCCAACAAGTGAAAACGACTCAATATTTTGAATAACTTGGTTGTTAATTGTGATGGGTCTAGGGCTGGTGTATCTCTTATGAGAAAGCAAGACTGTGATTTAGTGGGGTTGAATTGTACAAGATTTCTACTTCCCTAGTCTAATATTTTTTGGAGATCTACGGAGACAGAACCCACCATGAGTCTGCGATCCTCATCTAATTGGGCTTAAGAGACAGGCTTAGAATATTGTATATTTGAGTGGAGGGTGCTGTCGTCTGCGTAACTGTGAACTGGGTTGGATGTGCTAGAGAGGAGGTCATTTGATGTGTAGAACAAACAAAGTAGGGGCTAAAGCTGAACCTTTGGGAACTCCTGCATTAATTGGATACAGTTTAGAGGAATGGCCATCCACGACAACAGTAATGCTCCGGTTGGAGAGGAAATTTGCTGTCCAGCTACAGAGTTTTGGTGGAAGCCATAGGCCGGAAGTTTATTAAGCAGCACTGCGTGCCAGATCTGGTCGAATGCTTTGGATATGTCTAGAGTTACAATCTGGGATTCACCGTGTAGTTCCATAGACTTGTTCCAAGATTGGGTGACAAAGAAAAGGAGGTCGGCAGTTGATCTGCGCCAACGGAATACATACTGCCTGTCGTGGATTAGACTGTGTTTTTAAAGAAATTTTAGTAATTCGGTGTTTATATACTTTTCCATCACTTTAGAGACGACTGAAAGGAGATAAATAGGCCTGTAGTTGCTAGGAAGCGCTTTGGATCTTTTCTTGGGGACGTGTTGTACAAGAGCAGTTTTCCAGTTACTAGGAAATATGCCTCTATTGTAAGATGTCTGAAATAGACGAGTCAGGACAGGAGCATGTTCTGGTGCGCATTTTTTGAGAACAATTCCTGGGATCTCGTCAAGGCCAGAGGCTTTCCTGCTATTAAGAGAAGAGCGCATCTTTCGTACCTTTTCAGTTTTGAAAATGATATCCGCCATTTTATGCGCGACATTGGGGACTGTTGGTGGTTGAACATTTGGAGGTGGATTGAGAATAGAATTGCCGGCGAACAACGAGGCAAAAAGTTCAGCCTTGCCCAGGGCGGTAGAAACAATTTCATCCCCTGAGACAAGAGGTGGGAACGTTCTCTTGCAGAAATTATTACCAATAGATTTAGCAAGAGTCCATAAGGGTTTGCTGCCGCTGGAGCTTGTTTTTGATGTGGTTATTAAACGATTTTTTTGACTCAGAAAGAATGCGGACATAACGGTTTCTTGCGTCGTTAAATGCTTGGCGGTTTTCTTGACTGGGATTGTGTAAAAGCGTTTTGTGAGCTTTAACCTTTTCAAGTCTGGCCTTGTCACAGGATTTAGAGAACCAGAGCTTTTGAGTGGCTGCAGAGGTTTTCTGTGTACGTGCAATAAATAATTCCATGCCAGCTTGGATAATTTCGGTGACGTTTTGTGAGATATCAGATGGGTCAGGATGAGAGAAGCAGACAGACACCCATGGAAATGAGGAAAAGTAATCTCGCATTTCGTCTCAGTTCGCGGAGTTGTAGTGCCAAACGATACGTGGGTGTGATGACTGTGTGACCTCGGGTTGCATTGCGCAGGAAGCAGTGACCATGCCGTGGTCTGAACGACCAAGGGGGGCGGTGACTGATATTTTATAGCAGTCAGGATTTGTAGTAAGAAGGAGATCCAAGGGATTTGAGCTGTGTGTTGGGATGCGAGGAAAGTAAGTAGGTTGCTAAACCATATTGGCTAAAGAATTGCAGACTGCAAAGGCCTCCGCTGCTCTTCTTTGTGGATCGGTTTTTGAAGATCCTAGCCATTCCTTATGGACATTGAAGTCACCAAGAATAGTGACCTTGGAGGAAGGATATTCAGAAATCAGATGCTCCGTTTTTTCAGAAAGGTAGTCATAAAGCTGGACAAAGTTGTTCTCGGAAGGTGACCGGTAAATGCAACAGATGAATTTAGTTGTAGCCCTGAGAGAGAGAGTTTTATCCATAGTATGTCTTTTCTTCCAGCTTCTAAATTGAGGAGTCTGGTGCAGGGTAGATTGCTACGGACGTACGCGCACACGCCTCCATGCAATCTAAAGGAAGTAAGGAGCTCATACCCCGGGAAATTAAGGTGATTAGTGGCTGTTTTGGCACTGATTTGTGTTTCGGTAAGGAAGAGGAGTTGGGGCCTATTAGCCTGGAGGAAATGGTGGACGGAGTTCAGGTTTGAATTTAGGCCACATATATTCGAGAAGGATATGTTAAATCTTGATGCTGGCGCCCCCAGTACACCCCTCTCCCGGAGATCCGGACGGAGGGATATTTTACCTCCGGAATCTTTTGTACAAGGAGGAGCCATCGTCATGTTTGCTTATAAGGGAAACCGACTCATACACCAGAACCGGAAACGTCCGTTGGGACTTCACCGGCACTTGATGTAAGGGGTGGTACCTCCTCGGGCGTGAAAATATGATCAAATTGTTGTTATTCTGATGATTTTTAGCGAGTTTTTGTATAAAAAAATATTTTAACCAAAAGGAGATGAAAACTTTTAATACTTAATTCAATTTGAACAGCAAATCTAGTTGCTTGTTCTTGCCATAACTTAGTGAAACCGTTCCATATTTAATACAGTCGTAGACTTTTCTTATGGCTTCACAAGTGCTTGTTTTTAGTGAATGTTCTTTAAAAAAATACTAAGGAGGAGATCCCAGACTTTCGAATTTTGAAAAATTTTCTTCAAATGAGCAGGAACTAGGCCCCCTAGAACCCGTATCAAGGGTCAGTTTAAATTTTTATAAGTTATATATATATATATATATATATATATATATATATATATATATATATATATATATATATATATATATATATATATATATATATATATGTATGTATCACCATCATACGATTTCGAAGGGTTTTGTGGCTGATGGCCATGGTATCGATCGTTTAGGTGGATCGGCTCGTGTTTGTAAGCATTTACTGCATGATGCTGTTATATTTTCTATATCCTTATCTATGCCCGGATACCAGATGTATCTTCTGGCTAAGGATTTGATTTTTACTATGCCTTGATGGCTATTATGTAATTCCTTTAAGATCGAATTACGAAGGGTTTACGGAATGACTATCCTGTCTCCTAAAAATAAACAATTGCCTATTTCACTCAATTGGTTTCTCCTATTGTAAAAGTGTTTAAGGTTAGAAGTAATTTTAGAAGGCCATCTATTTTTAATGCATCGGATGACTTCTTTTAGAATGCTATCCTTTGCTGAGCATTCAGCTACTGCCTTATTATCTACAGGCGTTTGATTTTGAAAATCAACAAAATAAATTCGATCCTCCCAATCCGTTTCGTCAGTTATGGACTCTACGATTGGAAGCCTGGATAGGCAATACGCGATTATATTATTTTTTACCTTTGACATGTACAATATTATAATCAACATTGGAAAGATAAAGAGCGTAGCGCTTTAAACGATTAGCATATAGCTGATTTGATTCCTTTTGATTACTAAAGATTGATACCAATGCTTTTTGATCTGATTTTGTACATAAACATGATATTTCAATGCGGATATAGCTGAACCTGAATCTAACTCTAAAGTAAATAACTTATTATTAAGTGTGACCCTCACTAAAACTGGATTTGGGTCTACCATGTTACTACTTACAGTTTTAATATTGTAAATTCCGAATTATTCTTCGGTGTGTGCTGCGTCTACGCTGTTTACATTCGTTCCTGGGTACTTACAAACACCCTGGAGATGTCCTGCCTTGTTACAATTTGCACAGTTATACTGTGTATATTTGCATTTCCCTCGATGTTTCTTGCCACACACCATACACTTGGGCTTATTTCTATCATTTGAATAGCTGTCATTTCCGCCATCGCGATTTCGCTCGAATTGACGTTCTCTGCCCCTGGGGCTGGTGTTCGATAATTCGAATCTCTGATTCGGATTCGACTTTTGTAACGTACGGGTTTGTTGATTTGAGTAGATGATGCCGTTGTTGCAGACGTTCGCTGACAGATTCGATATTGTCCTTTCCCTCGCTATAGCTGTTTCCAATAACTGTTCCAGAGTTATTGTATGCGGTTCTTCAACGACTCTGTCCAATACTGGTCCTGGTAACATACCTGCAACGAACCTGTCCTTCAACGTGTCCGTCAAATGCTCGAACTTGCAATCTGCTGCTAGATGTTTTAACCTGGCGTACCATTCGTTGCATGAGTCATGCGTATTCTGCTGTGCTTTGTGAAATACAATTATTTCTCGGAAGACATTAGTATGCGGGCTGAACTGTTTTTTTAATATTGCGCATAGCTGGTCGTACGTTTTTGTGTCTGTTTTATCTGGGAAACATAGGTCACGTAGCGACTTATACGTTTCCGCGCCGATAAGGCTTATTAACATTGGCACTTTCAATTCATCGTCGACCTTATTTGCTTTGCAATACTGCAACAGTCTTTCTTCGTAAATGTCGAAGTTTTCACCTTCTCTATATTCGGAAATGCTACCGATTGCGGCCATTTTTAACGCTTTTTGATTATTGCTCACTTCCGAAACTGCACTTTGTTTTACACACAGGTTAACTGGATCACGTGGTTTACCTTTTGTGTGCACGTTTTTTTCTCTCACTATATCCGTATAATTCTCGTCGCCAAATTATATGTTTGAGGTAGGTGAGGATAATAAATAACTCGTAGGTTCCACGAATAATAATGTATTAACAACGTACTAACATAACATTTATGGTTAACTTATGGTCTAATTATTACGACGATGTGGCAAAGTGTTGACTGTTCAACAGCCTGCGGAAGAGAGGCGTGAGGTCGTGAGCTGCATGCTCTGTTCTTGTGAAGTGGGTATGTGAACATGTTAACTCTCACTAATAGCGGTTATTTGATCTACTCAAATGCATAGACATATATATAAATTTCAGTTCCATTATAGCAAAATGTATGGTCGTTTAACCTCAAAGGTGGATTAAGCCAAAGGAAGAGGCAAATCTCAATAAGGTATGACCAGTTTTACCAAATGTACGAATAAATACAGTTAAAAAAGTCTGGACGCAGCAAGTGCGTTATGGTAGTGGATTTTTATAAAATTGTTTTTAATACCAAATATGTGTTTTTTTTTAAAGCAGGCATCAAATTTGGTTACCAGTATAATCTGTATAGTAGAAACAATGTGCCATGTTTAATCAAAATAACTTTATTGTTTGAAAATGTACAAAAATTTTCTAAAGTAAACTTAAAGTGTTCCCGAAGAAATCGGTTCTTGGTCAACCTTATAGGTCAATAGCAAATTGAGCTAATCAAATTTGAAGCATTTAATGAAAATTCCCTACCATAACGTACTTGCTGCGTCCCGAATTTCTTTTCTTACAAACATACATTATATTATTCGATGGAAAATGCAAAAATGCAATAACATAAGGCGTGTTCGATTGAAAAAAAATCGTATCACCAACGACTTATGGGCCAGCCTGTGATCGTAGAAATATTTTTTTAAGATGTAGCTTAAGACACCCTATAATTAATGTATACAGTTTTTTCCGTAGCTTGTATAATAACGGATATATTGAGCTTTATTGATTTTCTACCAAAATTCAAAAAAATTATATACCATTAAACGACAAAAACTAGCTAAGGCTACTGCCAAAGCATCAGAAAAAGTGTCTATTTGAAATGAATTTTCTGGAAATATTTTAGTAAAATGAAGGACAATGACGGTTGAAGCTAAGACTTGAGGGTTTGTAAAACATTCTTCTTGAAACATTTTCTTTCCATGGCCCGTATTACTTCCAGGTTCTTTGCCTAAATGTTGCCAATTTTGACGTTTTAAATCGCGACTTTGACTCAATTATTTTTCTTTAAATGCCTACAACTTTTTTGTTTTTCAACACAGAGCGTTAAGTTTTGTTGGGTAATTTACCTCTAATGACATATATCCGCACACCAAATTTGGTTGCCCTTACTTTGTTATTTCCGGAGAGATACTTTGTTTTCGAAAGAAAACACAATATTTTTCGGGAAAACCTGGACCGATTATCCTGGCTAACTTATCCAAGCCACTTGCAAAAGGAAAGCAAATTTAATCAAAATCGGCCCCTTATTTTTTAAAATTATCGGTGTGATACATATATATATATATATATATATATATATATATATATATATATATATATATATATATATATATATATGTATGTATGTATCAAACCGATAATTTAAAAAAATAAGGGGCCGATTTTGATTAAATTTGCTGAGTACCTTCCTTTTGCAAGTGGCTTGGATAAGTTAGCCAGGATAATCGGTCCAGGTTTTCCCGAAAAATATTGTGTTTTCTTTCGAAAAAAAAGTATCTCTCCGGAAATAACAAAGTAAGGGCAACCAAATTTGGTGTGCGGATATATGTCATTAGAGGTAAATTACCTACCAAAATTTAGCGCTCTGTGTTGAAAAACAAAAAAGTTATAGGCATTTAAAGAAAAATAATTGAGTCAAAGTCGCGATTTAAAACGTCAAAATTGGCAACATTTAGGCAAAGAACCTGGAACTAATACGGGCCATGGAAAGAAAATGTCTCAAGAAGAATGTTTTACAAACCCTCAAGTCTTAGCTTCAACCGTCATTGTCCTTCATTTTACTAAAATATTTCCAGAAAATTCATTTCAAATAGACCCTTTTTCTGATGCTTTGGCAGTAGCCTTAGCTAGATTTTGTCGTTTAATGGTATATAATTTTTTTGAATTTTGGTAGAAAATCAATAAAGCTCAATATATCCGTTATTATACAAGCTACGGAAAAAATGTATACATTCATTATAGGGTGTCTTGAGCTACATCTTAAAAAATATTTCTACGATCACAGGCTGGCCCATAAGTCGTTGGTGATACGATTTTTTTTCAATCGAACACGCCTTATGTTATTTTGCATTTTTCATCGAATAATATAATGTATGTTTGTAAGAAAAGAAATTCGGGACGCAGCAAGTACGTTATGGTAGGGAATTTTCATTAAATGCTTCAAATTTGATTAGCTCAATTTGCTACTGACCTATAAGGTTGACCAAGAACCGATTTCTTCGGGAACACTTTAAGTTTACTTTAGAAAATTTTTGTACATTTTCAAACAATAAAGTTATTTTGATTAAACATGGCACATTGTTTCTACTATACAGATTATACTGGTAACCAAATTTGATGCCTGCTTTAAAAAAAAACACATATTTGGTATTAAAAACAATTTTATAAAAATCCACTACCATAACGCACTTGCTGCGTCCAGACTTTTTTAACTGTATTTATTCGTACATTTGGTAAAACTGGTCATACCTTATTGAGATTTGCCTCTTCCTTTGGCTTAATCCACCTTTGAGGTTAAGCGACCATACATTTTGCTATAATGGAACTGAAATTTATATATATGTCTATGCATTTGAGTAGATCAAATAACCGCTATTAGTGAGAGTTAACATATTCACATACCCACTTCACAATAACAGAGCATGCAGCTCACGACCTCACGCCTCTCTTCCGCAGGCTGTTGAACAGTCAACACTTTGCCACATCGTCGTAATAATTAGACCATAAGTTAACCATAAATGTTATGTTAGTATGTTGTTAATACATTATTATTCGTGGAACCTACGAGTTATTTATTATCCTCACCTACCTCAAACATATAATTTGGCGACGAGAATTATACGGATATAGTGAGAGAAAAAAACGTGCACACAAAAGGTAAACCACGTGATCCAGTTAACCTGCGTGTAAAACAAAGTGCAGTTTCGGAAGTGAGCAATAATCAAAAAGCGTTAAAAATGGCCGCAATCGGTAGCATTTCCGAATATAGAGCAGGTGAAAACTTCGACATTTACGAAGAAAGACTGTTGCAGTATTGCAAAGCAAATAAGGTCGACGATGAATTGAAAGTGCCAATGTTAATAAGCCTTATCGGCGCGGAAACGTATAAGTCGCTACGTGACCTATGTTTTCCAGATAAACCAGACACTAAAACGTACGACCAGCTATGCGCAATATTAAAAAAAACAGTTCAGCCCGCATACTAATGTCTTCCGAGAAATAATTGTATTTCACAAAGCACAACAGAATACGCATGACTCATGCAACGAATGGTACGCCAGGTTAAAACATCTAGCAGCAGATTGCAAGTTCGAGCATTTGACGGACACGTTGAAGGACAGGTTCGTTGCAGGTATGTTACCAGGACCAGTATTGGACAGAGTCGTTGAAGAACCGCATACAAGAACTCTGGAACAGTTATTGGAAACAGCTATAGCGAGGGAAACGACAATATCGAATCTGTCAGAGAACGTCTGCAACAACGGCATCATCTACTCAAATCAACAAACCCGTACGTTACAAAAGTCGAATCCTAATCAGAGATTCGAATTATCGAACACCAGTCCCAGGGGCGGAGAACGTCAATTCGAGCGAAATCGCGATGGCGGAAATGACAGCTATTCAAATGATAGAAATAAGCCCAAGTGTATGGTGTGTGGCAAGAAACATCGAGGGAAATGCAAATATACACAGTATAACTGTGCAAATTGTAACAAGACAGGACATCTCCAGGGTGTTTGTAAGTACCCAGGAACGAATGTGTAAACAGCGTAGATGCAGCACACACCGAAGAATAATTCGGAATTTACAATATTAAAACTGTAAGTAGTAACATGGTAGACCCAAATCCAGTTTTAGTGAGGGTCACACTTAATAATAAGTTATTTACTTTAGAGTTAGATTCAGGTTCAGCTATATCCACATTGGAATACAATGTTTATGTACAAAACTTTAAAAATGTAACTATGCATAATACTAAATTAACATTTAAAGGTTATACTGGCGAGTTAATTTTACCAGAAGGGTATGTATACCTGAAGGTAAAGTACTGCAACAGAACAGAGGAGATAAAAATTTTTGTAATGAAAAATGCAACAGCTAATTTATTACGACGAAATTTCATAAATCAATTTAATTTATCTCTTACTGCAAATGTAAATAACTTAACCCAAGTCACTAAGGTAAAAGATGCATTAGTTTATGAATTCCCAGACGTTTTCGATGGGAAATTGGGACATTTTAAATATGCCAAAATCAAGTTACACCTTAAACCGGATGCTATTCCTCACCATAACAAACCCAGACGCGTTCCTTTAGCTCTCCAAGACAAGGTTGAGCAAGAGCTCAACCGATTAGAAAGTAATGGCATCATCACCCTAGTGATTGCCAGTGAGTGGTCATCCTGTATAGTACCTGTCATACGTAAAAATGGTACAATACGCATATGTGGTAGCTATATTAAACTAAACAAGCAGCTACAATCGTATTATTACCCATTACCAAATGTAGAAAATCATTTCGCTAAATTAGAAGGTTGCACTGACTGACGGTACTGAAAAAATAGTAGCATGTGTGTCTAGAACATATAGTAAGGCAGAACAAAATGATGCAACTATTCAGAAAGAAAGCTTAGCCTGCTATTACGGAGTTCGAAAATTTGAACTGTATTTGTTTGGAATGAAATTCACTTTACGTACAGATCAAAAAGCATTGGTATCAATCTTTAGTAATCAAAAGGAATCAAATCAGCTATATGCTAATCGTTTAAAGCGCTACGCTCTTTATCTTTCCAATGTTGATTATAATATTGTACATGTCAAAGGTAAAAAATAATATAATCGCGGATTGCCTATCCAGGCTTCCAATCGTAGAGTCCATAACTGACGAAACGGATTGGGAGGATCGAATTTATTTTGTTGATTTTCAAAATCAAACGCCTGTAGATAATAAGGCAGTAGCTGAATGCTCAGCAAAGGATAGCATTCTAAAACAAGTCATCCCATGCATTAAAAATAGATGGCCTTCTAAAATTACTTCTAACCTTAAACACTTTTACAATAGGAGAAACCAATTGAGTGAAATAGGCAATTGTTTATTTTTAGGAGACAGGATAGTCATTCCGGAAACCCTTCGTAATTCGATCTTAACGGTATTACATAATAGCCATCAAGGCATAGTAAAAATCAAATCCTTAGCCAGAAGATACATCTGGTATCCGGGCATAGATAAGGATATAGAAAATATAACAGCATCATGCAGTAAATGCTTACAAACACGAGCCGATCCACCTAAACAATCGATACCATGGCCATCAGCCACAATACCCTTCGAAATCGTACACATCGATTTCTTCTCGTTTGCTAACAAAAACTATCTTGTTTTAGTAGATTCTTTTTCAAAATGGATCGAAGTTTTCATGATGGCTGATATACCATCAGAAAATACGATATACACTTTACGAGAATGTTTTTCAAGGTTTGGCTTACCAACTACAGTAATTTCGGATAATGGCCCGTCTCTGGTATCAAACCAGATTAAATCCTTTTTTAAAGACAATGGTATCAAGCATGTCACGATTCCAACTTTTAACCCGCAAAGTAATGGATTAGCAGAAAATGCTGTGCGTACTATTAAACATAAATTGAAAACAGAAATAGGCAATGACAGGAAAGCGGTAGTTGATATAAACACGATTCTCCACAGAATATTGTTCATGTACAGAAATACCCCACACATAACCACGGGTATCTCTCGAGCTGAAAAAATGTTCAATAGACACTTAAAAACTAGGCTGGATCTATTAAAGCCCTCAAACTCACCGCAAACTTTAAGTGAGTCAGGTAATAGTTTAAGGTTATATTCAGTAGAGCAAGTTGTTATGGTGAGAGATTATGGTACTATAAACAAGAAGGGATGGGCAACAGCAACTATAATCGAGCGTATAGGAAAAGCGGTATATTTGTGTCACCTAAAGGAAGCTTTAACCTGGAAAAGTCACATTAACCAGATCATAAGCACACGTATTCACCATGCCTCTTCCACCTCAGTGACACCACATTTAGATATAAGTACTCGAATTGCCAATGACACAAACAATGTTAATATTAGAATAGGTAGCACTCCAGATGTAAATGTAAATAATAATGTATGTGAAAATCCCCAAAGGTTAAGTGAAAGTGAAAATCCCCAAAGATTAAGTGAAAGTGCAAATCCCCCTACTTCAAGTGACAATGAAACGTTATCAGTGCAAGAAAAATACTCCAACAAGGAACTACTAGACATAATAGGTCTACCAAGCAATTATTTTGAAAGCAAAAAAAAATATGTTCGCCCTAAACGAACGATTAAACTACCGCTTAGGTTTTCAGACTAGCAGTAAGCATATTGTTATAATTTTTTTTGGTACAATAAGTCAAAAAATTAAGAGGGAGATAATGATGTATATGTCTATGTATTTGAGTATATCAAATAACAAAAGACCATAAGTTAACTATAAGTGTTATGTTAGTACGTTGTTAATACATTATTATTCGTGGAACCTACGAGTTACTTATTATCCTCACGTACCTCAAACATAGAAATTATAAGTTTTTGTTTGGTTTAATACCTTGTTTGAAATGGCTTCGGTTTGTATCAATATCAATTTTGCTGCATCACTTGTCTTTTGGAGTTTTTATGCTTGTTACATCTCTACACTTAGGTAAGCGTTCTATATATATATATATATATATATATATATATATATATATATATATATATATATATATATATATATATATATATATATATATATATATATATATATATATATATATATATATATATATATATATATATCACTGTTAAGTAAACCTCTTCCATTCGATTTCACAATTTCTAACCTTTAATACATTTTATCAAACTTTTTTTACCGCACTACGTCTCGCTTTTCTGGGCTTATACCTTCTCTTTTCTTTTTTCCTCGGATCTCTTCAATTTTTTTCTGTCTTCCCCAATCAGCTTGATTTTCACACTTTTAATTATTTGTTTCTGCTTGTTTTACAGATATAGTCGAATGGGTTGGCAAGGATTCAAAATACCTCAAAAAAGGTTATGTCCTTTTACCAATTAATTACAGTAACGGAATTCATTATATGTAAGTCAAATGCATGTTCATTTGGCCTCAAAATTTTAAATTGTTATAAATTTTCATTTCTAACCTATTTGTTCTAAAACTCAATCCATTTCTTTTAGCATTATTTATAACTTATGCCTGGAAGTATACCAGCTTTCTTTAGATAGTTCCTATTTAAATTTTCGTACAATAAACATAAAGAAGCATGTTATCTTACCCTAATATTAACAAATTCATCTTAACCAGCTTATAAACATTATTGAAACTTGTTGTATCTTTACTACTCTTTTCAAACGTGTTTATCTTTGGGCTGTACAGATTTTGTCATTTTTAAACCATTATCACACCACTTTCCTTTTTAGTGAATTTTCTTGAAAAAGAATCAATGAGGAGATCCCGACTTTCGAATTTAAAAAAATCTTCAAATGAGCGCTAATTAGGCCCCCTAGAACACATATCCAGGGTCATTTATATATATATATATATATATATATATATATATATATATATATATATATATATATATATATATATATCACACCGATAACTCAAAAAATAACGGGCCGATCTTGATCAAATTTGGTGAATACCGTCATTTTGCAAGTGGCTTGGATAAGTTCGTTACCCAGGAAAATCGGCCTAGGTTTTCCCGGAAAATTTTGTGTTTTCTTTTCAAAAAAATATCTCCTGACATAACAAAGTAAGGGCAACCAAATTTGGTACGCGTGTTTGTATTATAAAGAACCATGTGAATTATTATATTAGTATTATAAGTGAATAATGTACCAAAATTTAGGTCTCTAGATTTAAAGGCAAAAAAGTTATGGGCAGGTAAAGAAGAAAAAAATTGAGTTTTCTTCAAACCGACAAAGTCCCGATTTGAAACGTCAAAATCGGCAATGTTTAGGCAAAGAACGTGAAACAGATACGGATTGTGAAAAGAAAATGTTGCAAGAAGAGTGTTCCGCGAACCATTAAGTTTCAGCTTCAACCGTCATTGCTCTTTATTTTACTAAAATATTTACAGAAAATTAATTTCAAATAGACCCTTTCTCTGATGCTTTGGCTGTCGGTTTAGTCAAGTTGATGCTTTGGCTGTAGGTTTAATTAACTTTATGGTTTAACGGTCTATAATTTTTAGCTAATTTTCCTAGAACAAATTCGTTAATGCATTTTTGCATTTTTTGTCAATAATGATGCATGTTTGTAATAAAAAAAATTCTGGCTGCAGTAAGTGCGTTTTGGTAGCGAATTTTCATTAAATCCTTTAAATTTAAATATTCCAATTTGCTATTAACGTACGGTTTGTTGGCTAGGAGACCAACATTTAAGTTCCCAATGAGCAAGGTAATATTGCATTAACATTGCAGAATATTTTACAAAGCAAGTGTAAGTTTGATAGATTACTTGCAGAAAGCCTCCTGCAAGTTTGTTGCAAATGGCAAATCTTCCCCCCAGTGACTTTACATATGTAACTGTTTCTTTTATAAAGTTACTGCAAGTTTACTGTAGTGAGCTGTTTCAAACTTTCTTTATACTTACAAATGTTACCTTACAGCAAGCTTCAATTTTAAAAGGACCTAGCAAACTTGTAAAATTTAAACTTACATTTGCAACTTATCTGCAATTGTATATATTAAACATACAGTGCAAGTTTGTAACTTGGAATAATTCCAATTAATCTATTTTGGATTTTTTCAAAAACGCTCGGAGTCAGATAATGTTCTCAGTTGCAATCTTTTCAAAAATGTATTGTACAATTTGTGTCAAATTTCATTGATAATTTTAGTAAATGACAACCTTAGCTTTTTGTTGACTATTTTTAAAGTACACATCAAGCGATACAAAACCACCAAATTTCAAATTTTTATTATAAATCTTGAGTTGAAAGCACAAAAAAAATTAGAATAAAATCTTTATTACATAAAAAAATTAAAGACTTACAACATATTATTCATTTCTGCTGATAGATATATAGATTTAATTGACCATCAAATTGTACATGGTAAGTCATTGTCTTTATAAGTACCGACTATAGTTACTAGATAGAGATAGTTAGGACATATAGCGAGAGTGCCCATGTTTAGGCTAAAATGCAGTTCTAGGCAAAACCCGACGACAAAATAGATAACTTGAACTCGTGATATCGTTATTAATTGACCGTTTTCAAAAATTCTTTTTTCTAAATGAACATCGATTAATTGTTTTTAATATTGTTTTACTAAATAACTCTTAGTCGTCTAGGAAAACGTGTGAAACACCAATAACAAAAACGAAGTCTTCTGCAGCATTACTTATTTTGAGCGGCAAGAATTTTTTTAGCTTCTAAAGTATATGGTAACATATGTGACATAAAATCAAGTCAACATATCAAATACTATTGTGAAAAAAGAAATATCTAAAATGGTGCATTCATTTTGATTTTAGATAAAGTTTCATTAAGCAAACGTAAGAATATGCAATGGATAAATCAAGCGCAGGGAAACGAATACAACTTCAATGCGAAAATAGCCTAAATATGGTGACAGTCTCTAAAAGTGTCCACGCATGTCTTAACTATCCCTATCGAGTAAGTATAGTACTGTCAATGTATGTGTACTTTCAGAAACATTGAGTTAATATAAAGCAAAATTATGACTACAATGAATTACGTATATATAAAAAAGTCTGTGGCTAGTGGACCTTGCATTCCAAAGCTTTTCCCTAACACACACACACACAAACACACACACACACAAACACACACACTACAAAGAATGAATACAAATAGTATGTAACACTATACACATTAGTTTAGAGCACCAATAAATTCATTCACCTTGGTTTTTGTTTTATAACATCCACTAGTGCCTTCTTAAATCTTGTTAGTGGGAGCATCTTAATAACATTAGGTAGAAAATTGAGGAATTTGATTCCCAAGTAATTAAACATCTGCTTTGTTTTCTCCTTTTTGTGCAACCGTATTTTTTATTCATGCATGCAGCTGGTATTGATGTTGCGAGCTTCACCATTCACTGGATATTTTGAATACATATACTGAAGAAGAATATCGCTGGAGGGGTACCTAAGTATCCCATTGGCTTCGAACACATCAGGGCAGCTTTTTCTTGGACCTACGCACACAATGTCCTTATTGCTCTTTTTTGCATGATAAACACATGTTCCACTGCTGACGAGTTAACCCATATGAATGTTCCATATGATGGATATTCTACTGTTTTTATGATGTCGATTGCTCTGGATAAGCCTCATGCTTCCATAGGTCATATTTAACGTTTTAAAATGGATTGGTTTGACCAGGTAAGACATCTCCAGGCTTCTTCTAAGGACATAACAAAATTCGTATTTAGTAATTAGTTGTTTTTTTTTTAGTTAATTTTCGTAGAAAAAATTCACTAATGGGGAGATCCCGACTTCTGAATTTTCAAAAAATTTTTGCAAATGAGGGCGAACTAGGACCCCTAGAACCCATATCCGGGGTCAGTTTCAATTTTTATATGTTTATATATATATATATATATATATATATATATATATATATATATATATATATATATATATATATATATATATATATATATATATATATATATATATATATGTATGTATCACACCGATAACTCAAAAAATAATAGGCCGATTTTGATAAAATTTGGCATGTACCTTTCTTTTGTAAATGGCTTGGATAAGTTCGTTAGTCAGGAAAATCAGACGAGGTTTTCCGGGAAAATTTTGAGTTTTCATTCGAAAAAAAATCTTATCTCAAAAAGTAATAAGCCGATTTTAATAAAATTTGGCATGTACCTTCCTTTTGTAAATGACTTTGACCAGTTTGTTAGTCAGGAAAATAGGACGAGGTTTTCCGGGAAAATTTTGAGTTTTCATTCGAAAAAAATTTTTATCTCAAAGAATAATGGGCCGATTTTGATAAAATTTGCCACGTACCTTCCTTTTGTAAATGGCTTTGATAAATTCGTTAATCAGAAAAATAGAACGAGGTTTTCCGGGAAAATTTTCAGTTTTCATTTGAAAAAAATTTATATTAAAAAATAAAAAATCTATGATAACCAAATTTGGTAGGTAGGTTTATGATATAAAAAGTAAACTATACACCAAAATTTAGATTTCTATGTTACAAGAAAAAAAGGTTATAATAAAATATTTTGTGCCAGATCATTTCTATGAAAATTCACTACCATAACGCACTTGCTGCGTCCCGAGATTTTTTTTCGTTGAGTAGATTTCATAAAAAGAAACAAAAATATTAATAGGAACAGCCATTTGAGAATAATTCAACATTTAATTATGCTACAGAAAAGTGACTAATTTTATTGAATTCACACATGTATTTAGTATATAGCTATTTTAGGGATTCTTACCTGACATGTTTGTCGATATACTCCATGTTTCCCATGTTTCATTATCCACACTCCAGACAACGAATTACTTAATTACACCAAAAATCTAACAATTCAGACTACAATAAGATTGTTCAATCTTTAAAACTTCCAGAAAATTAAATTGACATAGATCAAATAACAGCATATCATAAATGTAAACAACAATCCGCCATTATTCATTATTGCCGGGCGCTTTGTCAGTTCGCTGTTGGAGTTGGTGTTGCTATGTTGCTATTGGACGACGATGACATACGATCGAACATACACGAAAACGCAAACGGTGGGAATTTAAATAAATGTTTACAAATTAAAACAAACTTTCAGAAACATTACAATTGTAACTTTACGTGAGCTTACAAATGGAAAAAAACAACAAGCCTGCAAAGGAGATATTACATTTGAAAGTTATGTTAAAGTTTCATTTGTAAGTTTGCATTGGTTTTTTGGCTGCAAACATTTAGAAATATTGCAAACTTAACTTGCCTAATGGTAAATTATCTAACGTTGCGGTAAGCATTTGTAAGTTATCATGCTTAGTGGGTTTATTTTGGGAAAATTTTTGTAGATTTTCAAACAATAAGTAATCTTGATAAAATATAGTACATCGTTTCTACTACATAGGCTATACCGGTAATCAGATTGATGCCTGCTCGCATTTGCTATTAAAAACATTTTAATGAAAATTCACTTCCATGACGCACTTGCTGCGTCCAGACTTTTATATAGTTCATCACCCTTCATATTTGATAACAGTTATGGGTTTGCTACATTTATTATTTTCTTTACAACTATGAGATTTGCTATCTAAAATTTCTGGACTATATAAATATATGTAGTTGACGATTTCTTTCAACTGATTAGTGTGGATATTTATGTATTTAAATATGCAATATATATTTTGATTTAATCTTATTTACTTTCATTTTTAGGTTCCACAAATGGATTATATATTCTAAGGTATTCTAAGGTATTTATTCAATGTAATATATATATATATATATATATATATATATATATATATATATATATATATATATATATATATATATATATATATATAGCCCTCCTAAGGAGAAATGACTTAAGTCTTGGCTATATATAGTTTGAAGAAAATGCACATTTCGTTAAATTGCTTAAGGACAGAGAGTTATTTCATTTCGAAAGTTTTTATTTTTGACTTACTATACTTCAGTAGTACCGAAACGTATGAGATAACATAATTTCATAGAATTTTCATTTTTTCTAATTAAAAATTGAGTTGTCTTTTTCGCTTAGAATCCCTATGCATAAAAGAATCCATGGTAATTCTAAGCGAAAAAGGCTTATCTAATTTTTTGGGAAGAATTAATGTAAGCTAACTGCATTATTGTGAATATAAAAATGTTTAGGGCGCAACAATAGAAATAATTAAACTGATCGAATTGGAATTTATTTCCAGTTAGTAAATTGAACTAACATTACAAAATAAAATTAAACATTGTATGTAAACTAACGAATCGAACGAACATAAATATGAACACATTTAAGAACAAACAAAAAATTCTAATAACTGAAGTCTTGAATTATTGCACGTACACATCAATCACATAACTAA
Source organism: Tillus elongatus (assembly GCA_964006375.1). Lineage (NCBI taxonomy): Eukaryota > Metazoa > Arthropoda > Insecta > Coleoptera > Cleridae > Tillus > Tillus elongatus. Next base: position 167,938,732 of record OZ023262.1, read on the forward strand.
CAAATCGAATAAACATAAATATGAACACATTTAAGAACAAACAAAAAATTCTAGTAACTGAAGTCTTGAATTATTGTAAGTACACATTAATCGCATACCGGCAGGTCTTTCGAAAACTACATACGATTTTACGTAACGCTCGCTAAATTCTTCATAATAGAGTCTTTTTTCTGGGAAGATATTTCAGTCACTTCAGTACGTTGTTTTGGAGGCGGTAATTCGTTGTTTTTGGTAATCTTCGCATTCAGAAAATTACCGTCAAAAGATTCACCATCGAAATCATTTTTATAGATCATATTGTGAGATCCTCTACGAAAGTTAACTTCTACCCTATTGTGAAGATACGGCCTAGTATTTATCTGCTTAAGCTTATGTTGTGACGAGTAATCTTCCCATGTGTAAAAATCATTCAGATTCATGGGAAAAGCTTCGGTTTTAGATGTAGATAGCTTCACAGTTTCGACAAAGTCTTGGAAGTCATATATCTTCACTTTTTTTTTCATTGAGAGTTCGCCATTGTGATGGAAACAATCCGCGGCCATGAACATATGGCCAGGCTCAATATATTTGGTCGTTATTGTCTTAGTGATGATTTCATTCGAATTGACCATGTAAATTACAAAAGAAAAATTTCGGGACGCAGCACGTGCGTTATAGTAGCGAATTTTCATAAGAATGGTACACTCCTATTATACGGCATATTAGTAAAGTTAATTCTTTAAACTTACACAGCCCTTAAAGAACGATTTTAGAGGTCCTAGTACGCGCACATTTGAAACATTCTTTCAAAAGTGTTACCATCGATCTCTCTATTATCAAAAAAATCTTGTGTTCTAACTCCTTTTGAGAAAAATGCCAAAAACTCAATTTTCTATGAAGCTAAAGAACTACATGTTGCTATATCTGTAGATAGTGTAAGTCTCTTTAAAAGAAACTTGTATTACAAATTTCATTAAAGTCATACAAAAGATTTCCAGAAGGAAATTTAATTCATATTTAGAAATGGAAAGTATCTGCCAAATTATAAAAGTAGCAGTTATTTTTCCTTAATAATCGCCAGTATGACTTCATTTGAGTCAACCTAATTAAACCGTTTTTTTTTTCAATATCAACAATAACAAAATTATAATTTCAGACTTAAAGGTGATAAACTTATTCAGGCGTTTTAAACAAAAATGAAATCTTGTTCAAAACGTATGAAATCTGTGCACTATTGTTTCTTCAAGTGTCAAAATAAAACAAACGCATCTGAAGAATGAAGAGCAAATGTTGACAACTTGTCACAAGATGAAATTTCGGGACGCAGCAATGGCGTTATGGTAGGGAATTTTCATTAAATGCTTCAAATTTGTATAATTTAATTTTCTATAAACTTAGAAAGTTGAGTTTTGGTGGAGTAAGGTATTTACGAGGGCAACATGCCAACCAAATTTGATCAAAACAACTTGATTATTTTTTTGAGATACAATTTTTTTTCGCAAAAATTATTTTTTTTAGAAAAACTGGTCCGATAGGGCTGGCGTACCAAGCATGCTGCTATGGGGATGAAATATAACAATCAGGCCAAGGTATCCATGTAAACAAGGTAGGGTCGTGTTACACATTATTGTTCAAAAAATATAAACATTTTCCGAAAATAAATATAATTGTCCCGAAACAACTGGTCTGATTTTCTAGACAACGAACCAATTCAAGCGATTTACACAAAAACTACACTAACTAGCCAAGATATAATTATTCACAAAAAGCTTTTTGACAAAAATTTTTAAAAAAATACACAAAAATGTGCAAACAACCCCTTTCACGAAAATTAACCATTTTCTTACGAAAATCGGCTTAAATGCTCACAAAATTTATATAAAATTCTTTTTACGAAAATGAGGTAGGTAAAAATATTTGACACAATTTGCTAAACAAATTACTTTTCAAGAAAATTCGAAAACAGATTTTTCATCTGAATTTGCAAACACCTTTTTTACAATAATCTATTAGATATTATATATAATACAGTACTTGATAATCACTAAGATTTCACAATAATTCGACAAAAAAATATGTCTGCGAAAACTGACACATATTTTACACGAAAATTTGCTGATAAAATACATGAAACTTAAATTACATAATCTGTAATTAAATTTGAAATAACATTGGGACGGCCCGTTTTGAAAAACGAACTTACCCAAGCTATTAATGTAATAAAGATTCTTGCCGAGTTTCATCAAAATTGGTTAATAACTTTTTCTGTTATGGTGTAGATATATATATATATATATATATATATATATATATATATATATATATATATATATATATATATATATATATATATATATATATATATATATATATATATATATATATATATATATATATATATATATATATATATATATATATATATATATATATATATATATATATATTTGTGTGTGTGTGTGTGTGTGTGTGTGTGTTTATTTATTTATTTATTAGTGAATTTCTATTTAAAAAAATTCACCAATAGAGAGGTATCGATGGTGAAACTGCAAACATTTTTTCAAATGGGCTCTAACTAGGACCCCTAGAACCCACATCCAGGGTCAGTTTCAATTTGAATATGTTTTTATATATATATATATATATATATATATATATATATATATATATATATATATATATATATATATATATATATATATATATATATATATATGTACGTATGCAAGCGATAACTCAACAAATTATTAATGGCTTGGATGAGTTCGTTAGCCAGGAAAATCTAACAAGGTTTTCCAGGAAAATTTTGTGTTTTCTTTCAAAAAAAAAATTTTCTCCGAAAGTTACAAAACTATAAAACTATTTTAATGAAATTTGGTGGATATGTTTCCTTACCACATACCAAAATTCAGCTTTCTAAGTTTATACAAAATTGAGTTATTCAAATTTGAAGCATTTAATGAAAATTCATTATCATAACGCACTTGCTGCGTCCCGAACTTTTTTATTTATTTCTGACATACCTACATTTTACAAGGTACACTACAAATAAGCTTAGGCTTGTGGCTGTATTAAATGTACAATTTTAAAGCATGGTATCTAAAATTTTTGCAGTCTCACTATCTCTATTAGCCATTTTTTAAAAATAAAATACGCTTAATTTTTTTAATAAAAAATCGCCGATAAGAACAAAACAAAAAAGTCAATATCTAAAAAAGAGGGTAACAGTATAGGATGCTCCCAGGTGGTCCCCCATTCAAGAAAAGACCGTGCCCGAGGTTGCTCAACCTCGGTGATCGTACGACAATCGGTTTTGTCAATGTGCTATCGTCGTTGGCTTGACAGGTTTATTTATCCAAGCTTTATACATTGATTATTAATTTTTAAGTTTAGATTTTAAATAAAGGATGAAATTATTTTCACATTTTGCAATATTTACACAATTTTTAACCGTCCTGATTGCATACGTACTGTTACTGCGTGAAATAATTAATTTAGTAACATAACTTATTTCAGGTTAGGGTCTTGGACAACTAATATGATCAAACAACTTTGATGTTTGCGGCAATGATTCAAGCTTTTCATATAAACTAAAATTATTAATCGAAAAATAACCTATTCTCTTATTAACCTAAAATAACTCACTGGCCAAATTTTTAATTTCATGTCTGACATTTTCCATAACTGCGGCCGAGATTACACAATTGTTGGTTCGGAAGAGCAGGATTCAAAGTGGTAGTTGTTGAAATATCCGTGTGGGGGGCTACTGTATCAATACTTGAATATTTTTAAAATATTAGCATTGCTCAGAACCATGAGAAATAATGTGTTTATTCAATAGGTATTAACTCCAATCGCCTAGTAACAAAGATTTATGAATGAAACAGCAATTTACATTTTGCATTGTGTGTATCCTAGGTTGCTAGGAGACGCATAAATTACTTAGCAACGTGAGCCGTAACTTAGTAACCTACATTCCTTTGTCAATTTACAAAGATGCATATTATAATATTATCACTGGATAAACTCATTTTAATTCTACACCGCGAACAAGAAATTTGACATCCCTTCCTTCAAATCTAACAGTAAGCGGAACCAATCAAATACGACGAAACATGTGGCGCGAGTTTCAACCTTCTCATAATAAAGTTCGAAGAGAGAAAGCAGAGATTTACTGTTTATAACTCTGAGCGATTCCATAATGTTTAGTATCCTGTAACTAATAAGTAGGTATTCTGTTATTATTAAGGCGTAAAATTAATAAATTAGAAAAAAACTAAAACAACGTTATAAACATTACATTTCCCTATTCTAGTTCATAATCAGATGGATTAAATGTAAGCAATACCCTTATACCCTTATGTAGTATGTAGACATCAGTTTTAAACGAGGTTGTGCTCTAGTTTTTGATAGAATATGTGCGTTTCATTTTATATTTGTCGAAGACATAATAATTATATATTGTAACAGGCACCTTTTTTATTTTATTTCTTTTTATTGCATCTAGAATTTTAAACGTTTTCCAATGATATTTGTTCCAAAACGTGTTAACGTTTTGGCGCGTATGCAGTCGATACTTTGGAGTCAGATGATTATAAAACCAACATGATTGGGATAACTACACTAACATTATTTTTAGCTGTTTGTTTTTAATTTTTGACACGAAAATACATTCGTTATTAGTTTTTTGCAAATATTTATAGACAATTCTGTGTATATACTCTTGTTTCATTTATTTTTTAAACGCATTTATTTTAAAATTGGCGGTCATCTAAAATCAAAGAAATTTTTCTTGGCTTATTATAGTTAGGTGATTAGATGACTTGATTTCTGCATTTCACTCATTCCGATCTTCATAAGCAATATAGCCCATTTGTCGAAACGTCGAGATATCAATAATTTCAATAAGTTTTAAGCGGGTCCGCCACAGAACCTACACTATTTCACACATTCAAAACGAGAATATATATATATATATATATATATATATATATATATATATATATATATATATATATATATATATATATATATATATATATATATATATATATATATATATATATATATATATATATAAAGGGTGAACCATTTACCAAAATTTGGGTCTGTTAGTTTAAAGAAAAAAAGTTAGAGGCATTTAAAAAAAAAGGGGGTTTTCCTCAAAACGTAAAAAGTCGTATCAGCTGTTTAAAAAACTCTTTTTTTAAAGCTTCGGCAGTGATAATTATTATACATTACTGCTTCGTCAGTCACTAAAAGGAAAGAATACAAGTAAAAAGTCAATAATTATTATAGAAAGGTACAAAATACTTTCTCAATTTCTTGTAAGTAAGTTGTTTTGTGCATTCCTATATTAATTATTGTATCGTTACATGTACCTATTCTTTTCAGTGATTTTTTTTTTTTTTTTTTTTTTTGTTCCCTCAGGGCTCGTCCGCGGCCTTGCCGCCCCGATAGCACCGCAACCCTTGGTTGATTGTGCATACCCCTAGTCTTACTCCACCCATTCCAAAATCACTGTGCCTTGAACTAGTCTGCACAGCGATTGGTAGGCACAGTGATTGGGGAAGCAATAAACTAATTGCGAAGGCTTTCACAAATAATTTTTAAATATCTGATACTCGCCAGTGAATAACACAATTTATTTCCTAATATAAAATTCAGCTACGAAATATCTCATTATATAGGTATATATACAGGTGTTTTTAAATTGATGCGAAAAATTTTACAGGGCGATTCTATGGAGAAAAATAAGGGGTGTCTTTTCTATAAAGTTTTTCTTAAAACCCCTTCTCCTCCAAGTTACAGCCCTTTGAAGTTTTGGCAAAAACAGTTTTCATTTAATTTCTCCGTTATGGAATAATTTTAAAAAACAAAATTTTGCAGATGCATGAGGCTAACAAAATGACAGTTTGAAAAGGATTTTATAACCCTATAATGTTATCACAAGAGGGTGAAAAAACCTACCCTTACATTATTTTTCATCAGTACTTTTTATTGTGTATACCATTTTCTATTAAAAGAAATGATTCAGAAAGAAGGATTCATTTAGCAACTTTTTATCTTGACATTTTCTTATAAAATTGTTAGTTTCATCACAAAAACATAAAATAACTCTGTAAATGCATGTGACATCGATCTGAGTAATATTTTTTTTTTTTATGATGAAACTAACAATTTTATGAGAAAATGTCGGGACATAAAAAAGTTTCTAAATGATCCCTTCTTTCTAAATCATTTTTCTTTAATAGAAAACGGTACACAAAAAAAAGTACTGATAAAAACAATATAAGGGTAGTTTTTTTTTCACCCTCTTGTGATAACATTATGGGGTTATAAAATCCTTTTAAAACTGTCATTTTGTTAGCCTTATGCATCTGCAAAATTTCGTTTTTTAAATTTATTCCATAACGGAGACATTTAATGAAAACTTTTTTTTTGCCAAAATTTCAAGGGGCTGTAACTTAGAGGAGAAGGGGTTTCAAGAAAAACTTTATAGAAAAGTCACCCCTTATTTTTCTCCAAAGAATCACCCTGTGAAAATTTTCGCATGAATTCAAAAACACCCTGTATATATATATATATATATATATATATATATATATATATATATATATATATATATATATATATATATATATATATATATATATATATATATATATATATATATATATATATTGTTGAACATGTGGTTATTATCTTATTACTGAGCATAACAAATTTAACAAAAACAAATTTAAGTCATCGACGAAGGGAAAAACATGGATAAAAAAGTACTTAATTATACATCTTTTTAGAAAAATTTGTATTGATTCCAAATGTCTCAAAAAATATGTAGTTCTTAGCAGTATAACACATCTTTATAATTATAGGGATTTATTTTAGTGAATTTTCGTAGAAAAAATTCACTAATGAGGAGATCCCGACTTTTGAAAAAAATTTTGCAAATGAGCGCGAACTAGGACCCCTAGAACCCATATCCGGTGTCAGTTTCAATATATATATATATATATATATATATATATATATATATATATATATATATATATATATATATATATATATATATATATATATATATATATATATATATATATATATCACACCGATAACTCAAAAAATAATGGCCCGATTTTGATAAAATTTGGCATGTACCTTCCTTTTGTAAGTGGCTTGGATAAGTTCGTTAGTCAGGAAAATCGGACGAGGTTTTCCGGGAAAATTTTGAGTTTTCATTCGAAAATAATTTTTATCTCAAAAAATAAAAAAGCTATGATAATAATTCGGTAGGTAGGTTTACGATATAAAAAGTAAACTATACACAAAAATTTAGATTTCTATGTTGCAAGAAAAAAAAGTTATAATAAAATATTTGGTGCCAGATCATTTCTATGAAAATTCACTACCATAACGCACTTGCTTGGTCTTTGAGTTTTTAAGTAGTCGCTTTTGATTTTTCACAATAGTTTTTTATTTTTTAACAAAATTTGTTTGTGTAGCTTATATAGTTCAGGATAGAGCCCATTGATACTGTCTCGAGGAATAGCTAGCGGTATCAAAAATATTTTAAATCATAAGAATTTTTTTTAGATACATGTTTTTCTGCTTTTCGGTTTTCTTCTACGTTTTTTTGTCAGTACAGGGTTAGGTATGGGTTAGGTAAGGATCCGGATCAGGTCAGGTCAGGTTAGGTCGTTCAGGTCTGCTTCGTAGAGTGTTTAGTGCATAAACATGAAAAATGGTGTCCCTTCAATCCCCAAAAAGCTGCGGGGGACTAGGAGCAAATATACGTGGTGCAGGGGAAAAACATGTTTAGGAGAAAGTGTTGATACAAAAAGTGAAAAGGCTGCTTATAGAGGTCGAACTAAGTTGTTTTTACTGATTTTTCCTTTATATTTCATTCTCCGCCGAGCATCCCTATTCACTCCAGGTCCCGTAACTTTTGGAGGGGTTGATTCCACAGCATATCTCTTGTTGCTTATGCACACATTGAGTCTTTTAAGCATGTTTAGTGTAAGATTTTTCAAAAAGCACGTATGCTGATCATCTGCATAATTACCGTTAAATATCTTCTACTTGCACAAAAAAAAGAAATTAGTTTCTGTGAATTATATTCATTACTGCATCCATACGCACCAGCAAGATTAACCATTTTTAAATCTAAAAAAACAAAGGTCAAACCGCTTAAGTCGCGGAAGCAAAAAAAGTCTGGACGCAACAAGTGCGTTATGGTAATCAATTTTCATTAAATGCTTCAAATTTGAATAACTCAATTTTCTATAAACCTAGAAGGTTGAATTTTGGCACGTGGTAAGGCCTTTACCAAGACAACATATTCACATAAATTTCATCAAAATAGCTTTGTAATTTTCGGAGATAAACATTTTTTTCGAAAGAAAACTTAACATTTTTATTTATATTATATTTACATAAACATATAAAAATTGAAACTGACCCAGGATATTTGTCCTATGGGTCCTATTTCGCGGTCATTTGAAAAAATGTTTGTCAAATCTTACCATAGATACCTCTCCATTTGAATTTAGTTAATTTTTCCTAATAAAAAATTTACTAAAAGGATAAACGGACCGGGCCGGACTCGAACCAGCATCGTCCGCTTGACAGGCAAAGTTTTCTTCGAATGAGCTACCGACGCTTCGTAATAAACGAATTATTTACATTGTATTTACACATACGGCACCTTACCGTCAGGAAATTAGTATCGGAAATTATATGTAAGTGGCTAGCTAAATAGCAAATTGCAGAATTGATTGATTTATTTCGCCGATCGCTGAAACATATTCGAGTGTAGACTGTTTCGGTCTGATAACATTCAAATGTCACTAATGGCATTTAACCTTAAAGATGATTTGACATATTATGAATGAATATGAAATGCGTTCGTGGAATCACATTTTTAGTGCGCCATCTTTTAGAAAATAGCTGGTCTACGGATGGTGCCGAAACGCACTAGTTTGACAAGACATATTGACTAAATAATTATGGTATGTCATATTTTACATTTCACTTTGCATTACGTTTTTATTTGGAATCCAAAAGACCTGAAATTTAAGAAACTTATTCTTGGATACCCAATCTAGGCAAAGAGTGATTTTGAGCTAATTCTGTGACAAAAAATTGTCAAATCATGGTTTGGCAAAAACGTTGTATTTTCGTTATAAACGTGATATTTGCTTACAAAAATCTTTATTGCCTTCCTCAAACCTCAATCTAGCTATTATATACTATATTTTCAGTCTAAGGCTTTAATTGGGACAGTTCAACAAGCTACAAATATAGTGTATTTTAAGCATTTTATTGAACCCCCCTCTTAGTATGTTTATGCCTGGTATATATTTAGTTTGGTTACTGTTGATGTATGGTGTATACCTGTTGTATGAATCAATTTACGCGCGGCAGTTAACTACTCTGTCTGTCAGGCATTGGACTTTAACCGCTAAGTCGTCGCAACGCATGTCTTTGGGATTTTAAGTTTAATTTGGAAAAAACTCTAAATATTGTGTACCAAATTACTTAAAATTCACAACATATGTTTATTTGCTCCATTTCTAGCCACATGTAAAGTATCATTCCAATTACTCTGATACTTACAAAAATATAGCGTTTAAAAAAGTTTCCCCCAACTTTCCACCGGAAAAACTTGAGCATAAAGGCTGATTAACTAACTCGACCTCGGTTTTCGCCCAAACAAGATTTTTGCCAAGTTTAATTGAAATCAGTTTAGTATTTTTTGAGTTATCGCCTCACAGTTACGAACCGCCTCACATTTTACAATGAAAGCTTCGTGCCAGTGGGTACAAAGCAGAAATGATGTAAATCACTCGCTGTCCTGTGGCATGAAGATTTATTTGGACGCAACAAGGAGCAGCTGATTAGTGCTTTCTATGTTTTCTTCAAATCAAAGCGATATATTTTGATCAATATATGGCTGGACAACTGCTCAGCGCAAAATAAAAATTTGTCCTTTCTTCAGATGTTCAGATATATATATATATATATATATATATATATATATATATATATATATATATATATATATATATATATATATATATATATATATATATATATATATATATACACACAGTGTGTCCCAAACTGGATGGGAATCTATTGCTATCTCCGTTATTATTAGAGATAGGGAGACGGTTAAACTACAATGTTTTGTAGAATTTCCTGCTCGTTCCAAATATTACTTGTATTTTACCCTGTCGCTTTTCGTTTTCGAATTATTTTGAAAAAACAAAACAAAATTTGTCGATTTCTTTTTTCTTCAATATCTAAGTAGGCGTTGATCTGACGTGTCTAAGACTTCCACATTATTAGGACACTTTTTATAGAGTAATCTTTTTGTGCTATTCTCAACTGTGGATTGTCATTTGTTTGTGAGCTACAGGTATCAACGTTTGTTTTTATAATGGCAGCCATATTGGATTTCTTGCTTATGTGATAGCCTGTGGAAAGAGCTTTCCAATGATGTACAACATGCTTGATAACTCTTGTAATTGCGCTGACAATGTTGAGAAAAACGGTTTTGAGGATAGTAGGCTATGAAATCCAATACCAGAAAACAAATGACAAAAAAAGTGTTCACAAAGCAGTAGTCCATGGAGTCTAACAATAGATTTTTACTTTTAACATAATTTTCCGTAATGATCCACGATAAAAAAAATAGGAACTTTGATCACACCAATGAATCGGCCCCTTATTACAAATAATATTTTACATTACAACATTATCCTAAAAAATTGTTATAATTTAATGAAATAGGTAAACCTAGTAAATAACTAAATTTACTAACAGAACTCAATAAAAGCAGATCAAGGATTTACGATGACGCATTTGAAAATTGTTTGATTTTAAAACGTAAGTCAACTGAAAAACAACAGAAGGGTTGCTATGGATATAACACTATCGCGACAATTAAGAATACTGTCATTCTTAATTATCTGAACAATTTGAGGTGTATTCAACACGTTGCTTAAAATTTTGTACTAAATAGTTTGTTTCCTGTTTCTTTTAAAAATTATTCAACAATATGTTCTGTAATGAAGAATATTTTGACATGTTGGAGTGTTATATACGTTCTAACCGAAATACTGAGGCAGCTGCAAATTCATATCAAAACAACTACCCAGAAACACGACAAGCAAACACCAAAATATTTCGCAGGATAGTGACCAATCTATTGAACGGCGGTAGCTTCCACGCAAAGAAGCTACCAATGCCTAGAAATGAAGAAAGAAATAATGCCGTCTTACAGGTTTCAAACGAAGACCCTCCGCAATCCGTTCGGTTTTATGGTGAACAAACTGACGTTCCAAAAACTACGGTCCACCGTGTATTAAAACAACGTCATTACCATCCATACAAACCTACAATCGTACAAGGCTTAAAAAAGGTTTCTATTTACATTTAAAATTACAATCAATTATACCAATTTAAAATACAAAAACAACAAAAAAGAGATTTACATTTATACAGGCTGATCATTTTCCTATAGATATAAATAAAAATCATTTTATACAAAATAATCATATAAATAATTAAAAATTAATTATACATTAATCAAGCCAATCTATATATATATATATATATATATATATATATATATATATATATATATATATATATATATATATATATATATATATATATATATATATATATATATATATATATATATATATATATATATATATACAGTGAGTAGATAGTCCGACACCTAAGACCACCCCTCCACTTTTTTCTGCGCATGCGCGATGACGTCACGCGCATGCGTGTGAAGTTGACAGTTGACAGCTGACCTGTGACAGTTGACATCTGTCAATGTCCGCTGACCTGTGACAGTTGACATCTGTCAATGTCCGCTGACCTGTGACAGCTGTCAAAGTCAGCTGTCAACTGTCAATGTCAAATGCCATGTGTCATCTGTCACATATCACATTTGACCTGTCTGATGACGTCAAATGTTCCAAGAGGTCCGATCCTGACAGTTGTGACCTGTCATGGTGTTCCATAGAACACTGGTTAGGTCTCTATGTGTTTGTTATCAACTGTCCTATGTCACATCTGACCTGTCTGATGACGTCAAATGTTCCAAGATGGCCACAATCAGGTTAGGTCTCCATGTGTGTTTGTTGTCATCTGTCTGTGGGCAGTCACATCTGACCTATCTGCTGACGTCAAATGTTCCAAGATGGCTACAATCCGGGTTCGGTCTCCATGTGTTTGTCGAATCTCTGCTATCTGGTTGTTTGTTAAGGTTATGTATGTGTTGTATGACATATAAGCATGGTGATTCCTGCTATAACAGACAAATGTGATTTGAATAACATGTTTGACAGATATGACAGCTAAATACAGACAGCTAACGTGTTAGAACTTGTCTGTACACTTGCTATCTGTTGTCATTTCGGGGTAGGTGACCTAGTTTTCAGAGTTAGAGCCGTGGCAGAGTTAGAATACACAGTTGTTATCAGTTCTCATTTCCGGTAGGCGACCTAGTTTTCAGAGATAGACCCATGGCAGACTTAGAATACAGTTGTTATCAGTTGTCATTTCCTGTCTATGACCTAGTTTCTCTGTTAGAGTTCGCTTTAAGCTCATTTATAATTGAGTTGTCGTTGAGAAAAGACGTGATTCAGTTTGCTCTACCCAAATCTGTTTTAAAATGGCTACATTAAGTGATGTGTGTTACCAGCAAATTAAAAATAACTTCTGGTATGGTCTATTTGGAGACTTTCAAGTTATTATCGATAAGAACACTGGATATTTTGAGAATAGCACAAAAAGATTACTCTGTAAAAAGTGTCCTGATAGTGTACAAGTCTTAGACATGTCAGATCAACGCCTACTTAGATAACAGCTGTATGACAGTTGTGTTAGACAGCTGACTGTCCTGTCTATCATTGTTTGTAACCAGTTAGAATAATATATATCTATCGAATCGAATGATTTGTTCAGCCAGTGGTGGCTGCGGCTGCTGCTGCTGCAGTGCTGATGTGTTTTTAGATATTTCACTTAGCGGCTCAACAACTGGTTTATATAAACGTTGCAGAGCATCATATCATTCTCAGCTCTGTTAAGTTTAAGCATTAAATGTTTTTTTCGAATATTGTCAGCAAGTTGTAAAATCCTTTTCTTAACTTTTCTCTCTTCCTTACCCAGCACTTCCATTGTGCTACAACTGGTCGTTGTTACCAGCCGGTCTAATCATTTGTTTGAGCGATACAGGTTGTGTGGTGGTTTAACGTATACTGACTCCGTCATGGTACATGTCTTCTTATTTATCACGATGTCCGTCTGTCTTGTTAGACAGCTGTGTTAGACAGCTGTATGACAGCTGTGTTAGACAGTTGTGTTAGACAGCTGTGTTAGACAGCTGTATGACAGTTGTGTGAAACAGCTGACTGCCCTGTCTATCATTGTTTGTTAGAATAATATATATCTATCGAATCCTTTTCTATATCGACCTTTGTGTACATCGTTTTCCTTCACAATCACCAACACACCATACTTATTATCTTTCCAGCATTGGTAGCAGATAGTTTTAAATTGTTTAAAGTCCATATCGGTGGTTACATGATCGTCGTACACATGTTTTAAATTGGTTTCATCTTGCTTGAATAACACAATAACATTGGTGTTGTCACGTACCAGATGTTTGGGTATTCGTGTATATGTTTGACAGAGATAGAATGAATCAATATTCTTATGTCTACCCATACTGAAGTTGCTCTTATTTTATCTTGTTTGTCACAAGCTACATAATCAAATATAAACACAGAGTTGTCCTTGGCATCTTCCGGATCTGATATTTCATCGTTTTCTCTATAAGGATAGTAACCAACACCTTTTGTTGCATTCAACACCTCCTTTAACATCTTGTATTTCGGTTGATACAGAGACTTTGAATACACATACACGTTATCAAATTTTAAACCGTTTGCTTCAAACAATAAACTCAACATTTTTTATTTTTTATTTTTTTTAATGTCAACAACACACCACGAGGGCTTACAGCCTAAATACTATCGTACCGTGGGTGTTGACAAGGAGGAAAGAGGCAGCTTGTTAATTCTGGACTTGAAGGTTTGGGGGTTCGGAGGAGAAGGAAAAACATGTGCCGGCAAGGAATTCCACAACTTGGAAGTCCTCGGGACAAAAGAGCGGGCGTAACAAGATGTTCTATGTCTGGTGACCTGGACATTAAAAGGGTGCATTCGCTCTGTTCCCCTGGTAGATCTGCTGGGGGCAGCAGGTGGGGGAATTATGGAGGAAAGCTCCACTGAGCAGTGCCCGTGCAGATATCTATAAAAGAGAGAGAGGTCACCAACGGCACGTCGGTGGGCAAGGGATGGAAGCCTTTGGGTGAGGGTAGGGTCACCGATGAGACGTATAGCTCTCTTTTGAATGGAGTCCAGGATAGCGAGTGTAGAAGCGGCAGCTGCACCCCAGATGTGGGAGCAGTATTCGAGGTTTGGCCTTATTTGTGAAGTGTATAAGGTATATAGATTAGTTGGTGAAAAGTATTTGCGAGCCCGGAAGAGGAAACCCAATTTCTTAGCAGCCGCTTCTGCAATTGATGTAACATGTTCGTGCCAATTAAGATTTCGATCCACAGAAATGCCAACAAGAGAAAAGGACTCATTACTTTGAATAACTTGGTTGTTCATTGTGATGGGTCTAGGGCTGCTGTATCTCTTGTGAGAAAGAAAGCAAGACTTAGTTTTGGTGGGGTTGAATTGTACAAGATTTCTATTTCCCCAGTCTAATATTTTTTGGAGGTCCACGGAGACAGAACCCTCCATGAGTCTGCGATCCTCATCTAATTGGGCTAAAGAGACAGGCTTAGAATATTGTATATTTGAGTGGAGGGTGCTGTCGTCCGCGTAACTGTGAACTGGGTTGGATGTGCTAGAGAGGAGGTCATTGATGTGGAGAAGAAACAAAGTAGGGGCTAAAGCTGAACCTTGAGGAACTCCTGCATTAATTGGATACAGTTTAGAGGAATGGCCATCCACAACAACAGATATGCTCCTGTTGGAGAGGAAATTTGCTGTCCAGGTACAAAGTTTTGGTGGTAGGCCATAGGCCGGAAGTTTATTAAGCAGCGCTGCGTGCCAGACCTGGTCGAATGCTTTGGATATGTCTAGAGCAACAATCTGGGATTCACCGTGTTGTTCCATAGACTTGTTCCAAGAATGGGTGACAAAGGAAAGGAGGTCGGCAGTCGATCTGCGCTGACGGAATCCATACTGCCTGTCGTGGATTAGACTGTGTTTTTCAAGGAATTTTAGTAGTTCGGTGTTTATATACTTTTCCATCACTTTAGAGATGACTGAAAGGAGAGAAATAGGCCTGTAGTTGCTAGGAAGCGCTTTGGATCCTTTCTTGGGGATGGGTTGTACTCGAGCAGTTTTCCAGTTACTAGGGAATATGCCTTTATTGTAAGATATCTGAAACAGACGAGTCAGGACAGGAGCAAGTTCTGGTGCGCATTTTTTGAGAACAATTGCTGGGATCTCGTCAAGGCCAGAGGCTTTCCTGGTATTAAGAGAAGAGAGCATCTTTCGTACCTTTTTAGTTTTGAAAATGATATCAGTCATTTTATGCGCGACATTGGAGACTGTTGGTGGTTGAACATTTGGAGGTGGGTTGAGAGTAGACTTTCTGGCGAACAATGAAGCACAAAGTTCAGCCTTGCCCAGGGCGGTAGAAACAATTTCATCCCCTGAGACAAGAGGTGGGAACGTGCTCTTGCAGAAATTATTCCCAATAGACTTAGCAAGAGTCCAGAAGGGTTTGCCGCCGTTGGAGCTTGAGAGGACTTTGTTTTTGATGTGGTTATTAAACGAGTTTTTTGCCTCAGAAAGAATGCGGACATAGCGGTTTCTTGCGTCGTTGAATGCTTGACGATTTTCTTGACTGGGATTGTGTAGAAGCGTTTTGTGAGCTTTGACCTTTTCAAGTCTGGCCTTGTCACAGGATTTAGAGAACCAGGGCTTTTGAGTGGCTGAAGAGGTTTTCTGTGTACGTGGAATAAATAATTCCATGCCAGCTTGGATAATTTCGGTGACGTTTTGTGAGATATCAGAGGGGTCAGGATGAGAGAAGCAGACAGACGCCCATGGAAATGAGGAAAAGTAATCCCGCATTTCGTCCCAGTTTGCGGAGTTGTAGTGCCAAACGATACGTGGGTGTGATGACTGTGTGACCTCGGGTTGCATTGCACAGGAAGCAGTGACCATACCGTGGTCTGAGCGACCAAGGGGGGCGGTGACTGATATCTTATAGCATTCAGGGTTTGTAGTAAGAAGGAGATCCACGGGATTTGAGCTGTGTGTTGGGATACGAGGAAAGTAAGTAGGTTGCTGAACCATATTGGCCAAAGAATTGCTGACTGCAAAGGCCTCCGCTGCTCTCCCTTGTGGATCGGTTTTTGAAGATCCTAGCCATTCCTTATTATGGACATTGAAGTCGCCAAGAGTAGTGACCTCGGAGGAAGGATATTCAGAAATCAGATAGTCGGTTTTTTCAGAAAGGTAGTCAAAGAGCTGGACAAAGTTGTTGTCAGAAGGTGACCGGTAAATGCAACAGATGAATTTAGTTGCAGCCCTGAGAGAGAGTTTTATCCAAAGTAAGTCTTTTCTTCCAGCTTCTAAATTGGGAAGTCTGGTGCAGGGTAGATTGCTACGGACGTATGCGCACACGCCTCCATGCAATCTAAAGGCAGTAAGGAGCTCATACCCCGGGAAATTAAGGTGATTAGTGGCTGTTTTGGCACTGATTTGGGTTTCGGTGAGGAAGAGGAGTTGGGGCCTGTTAGCCTGGAGGAAATGGTGGACGGAGTTCAGGTTAGAATTTAGGCCACATATATTCGAAAAGGAAATGTTAAATCTTGATGTTGGCGCCCCCTGTACACCCCTCTCCCGGAGATCCGAATGGAGGGGTATTTTGCCTCCGGAATATTTTATACAAGGAGGAGCCATCATCATTTTTGCTTATAAGGGAAACCGACTCATACACCAGAACCGGAAACGTCCGTTGGGACTTCACCGGCCCCTTGATGTATGGGGTGGTACCTCCTCGGGCGTGAAAAAATCCTTTACTATTACATAAAGGAAAATTCCACTACCACCTGCTATGGATTGGATTGGATCAATGTCTACCCCTTTAAAAATAAGATTAATAAAGGGACTATCAATTGTCCAGTAGTTATGATTTTCGACATAGTAGGAGGATACAAAACATTATCATCATTTTGCATCCATGCCTATTGTCGGCAAAAAAACATGACATTAGTTTTACCACACCCACTAGGACCACATATGATACAGCGAACGGTGTTTGGAAAGAGAGGACCATGCCTCAGTTGTTGTTTAGCTGTGTCCGTAACAACATCGTCTATATTTGTAATGGGTAAGGCAGAAGCGTGTTTGCTGGTACGCATCTTAACTTAAACTAAACTATATTTTTGGGTGTATATATATATATATATATATATATATATATATATATATATATATATATATATATATATATATATGAATGCAAGTGAGACACCCAGTCAGTATGCATGTTGGTGTCACAGGTTGTTATTAACAAAGACGGATACAGGTTTTGCTGAAACGTTGCGGGCGTTACAAACACCATGAAAGTTAACAGAAAACTTGGTGAGGGGCTTTATGTAATCAACTCGAAGCCAAAGAAGAAGGTTCCCTTTAAAAACATAATAAGTCTGATTGGGAAAGTTATAAAAGATAGAAACCTTATTCCAACAGAGAACGCCGTGTTTGATATAGCTCATACAATCGTTAGAAACATTGGTGGGCGTAAGAATGTGCAGAAACCTCGAGTTATTCAAATACCTAAAAGCGGAGGCTTCCTTCCGCTGTTGCCTCTGATATTTGGTGGGCTGTCAGCACTAGGAGCTCTGGGTGGTGGTGCTGCAGGTATTGCCAAAGCCGTGAACGATGCCAAGTCTGCGAAACAGAAACTGGAGGAGGAAAAACGGCACAACAAAACAATGGAAGCCATCGCGATGGGTAGGAGAGGGAGTGGCTTGAAATTTAAGCCAAAATGCAAGAGACTGGGCAAAGGCATATATCTCAAGAAACAGCGCTCCGATTATAGGTTGTATCTGCAAAAACCAAAAAACTAAAGTGTTTACCAGCAAGACCTCTGACAAATGTAGATCTTGTCAAATTTGCTGGTAAAATGAAAATCCCCTATTTTAGAGGTGTATACATGCGAGATGAGCTTCCACGCAATGGACCACGTAAAAATGAATCGTTCATCATGAATTTGCAAACACACAAGCAACCAGGCAGTTATTGGGTTGCTGTGAGGAAACGTGGTGACATCGTCGAGTACTTTGACTCGTATGGAAACTTGAAGCCTCCTGTGGAGCTGCAGCGTTACCTTAAAGACTATTCCATACTGTATAATCATGATGTGTATCAAACATACAACACATTTAATTGTGGTCACTTGTGTTTACAATTTTTGCAATAAAAGACTCAAACAGTAGCCTGTGTGTATCAGTCATTTTTTCCCTCAGGGCTCGTCCGCGGCCTCGCCGCCCCGATAGCACCGCAACCCTTGGTTGATTGTGCATACCCCTAGTCTTACTCCACCCATTCCAAAATCACTGTGCCTTGAACTAGTCTGCACAGCGATTGGTAGGGTGAAGTTTTATATTGCTCTGTCTCCGGCCTAGAGTGACCGTAGATCAGTTGTCTTTTCCGGTCCAGAGCTATACACTCGCACAAGATGTGCTGGGCTGATTCCTCCCCCTCGCCGCAGAGTCTGCATGCGAGGTCCCCTTCGAACCGCCCCATTTTATGTAGGTGTTTCTTGACGGCCATGTGTCCCGTCAAGAGACCTGTTGTGTTTCTGAGCTGTCCTCTGCTAAGGTTTAGCAGCTCCACAGCTATCTTTAAACTGGGTCCGTCAATTATTGACTTCCCATGTCTGAGCCCTGGACAGTCCGCCCAGTACACCTTGTGTTGGTTTCTGACCCAGGACTTAATGGCTCCCCTGGCAGTGCTCTTTGACACGCCCAGAGCCGGTTCTGGTCCCATAAATGGTTCTGCTGACCCTCTCTTCGCGAGACTGTCAGCTTCTTCATTGCCTTTGACCCCCGAGTGACCCGGCACCCAGATGAGGGTCACCTCATTCTGCCCAGCCAGGTCGCTCGTCTCGTCTCGGCACTCACTCACCAGCCAGGAATTTACCCGTGGGCTACTTAGTGCCTTAAGGGCTGCCTGGCTGTCTGTGGCTATGAGGATCCGCTTGTTGGTGTAGCCCCTCCTCTTGTTCTCCCGCACACAGTGCAGGATGGCGTACATCTCGGCCTGAAACACCGTTGCATGGGCTCCGAGGGAAATACTGTGACTTACCCTCGGTCCTTCCGAGTAAACACCTGCCCCCGTCCCACGCTCCCCGCCAGATCCGTCCGTGAACCAGACGAGCGCGTCCCGTGGTATGCCCGGCGTCTCCTCCCGCCATGCCCCGCGATCAGGGATTTCCACTGTGAAGTTGTTTTCCCTGCACATTCGCGGGCTCGCGAAGTCTGACCTCATTTCAAGCATGGGTTCCTTCACGATCTCCTGAATTTTGCAGTGGCCCCTGAAGCCTGGGTTGATCTTCAGTCTACCATTGCAGGCTAGTCTGTATAGTCCTAGCCTGGCCTCTCCCATAATAACTAAGTGTAGGGGGGGTAGATCCAGCAACACCTCCATGGCGGCTGTTGGGGTTGAAGACATGGCCCCTGTGATGCCTAGGCATCCTTTGGATCTTGCCTAGTTTTTGTTTGGCACTGGATTGTGTCACCTTAGGCCACCAGACCAGTGCCGCATATGTTAACGATGGTCTGACCACCCTTGTGTACAGCCAGTGGGCCATACTAGGTCTTAGTCCCCACGTTTTTCCATATAGCCGCCTAGTGACGGCTAAGGTCATGACTGCCTTACGCAGTATTTTTCCAATGTGACCATTCCAGGTTAGCTTAGAGTCCAATACGACCCCAAGATATTTTACCTCCCTGGCCATTGGAACGCTCCTACCGTATAGAGTGAGAGTTCTGTGGCTTTCACACTTCCTCCTCCTCGTAAACGGCACGACGGTTGCTTTCTCGGGGCTCACCCCGAGCCCTTGATCAACCGTCCACCCTTCCACCACTTTCAGTGCAGTCTGCATACGCTCCCACACTGCCTGTGTGACCTTTCCTCGGACTATGATGACAATGTCGTCCGCATAGCCCTGTACCTCATACCCCCCTCCCGAGAGCCTCCCCAGCAGGCCGTCCACGACTAGACACCACAGCAAGGGAGACAGAACGCTCCCCTGCGGACACCCCGCCGCGACCCCCGCCAGCAGCGTCCCTCCCGCGAGTGAGGTGAACACCGCCCTGTCCCTGAGCATGGAACCGATCCACCTGCAGCAGGTCTCCTCTATTCCACGCTCCCGGGCAGCTGCCAGAACCGATCCGAACGAGGTGTTGCTAAAGGCCCCCTCTATGTCTAGGAAGGCCCCCAGCGCCACCTCCTTGTTCTCCAGCGTATTCTCCAGTTTCAGCACCAGTTGGTGCAGTGCTGTTTCTGTTGACAATCCTGCTCTGTATGCATATTGTCCGCAGTGTAGAGGATATGCTTCCAGTACACCGCCCCTAATGTGCCGGTCGAGCAGTTTTTCCACTGTTTTCAGCAAGAAGGACATGAGACTTATTGGCCTCAGGGACTTTGCCTGGTCTGTTGGACGCCCAGGTTTAGGAATAAATACAACCCTGGCCAGTCTCCATGCCCTCGGAATGTACCCCAGAGCCAGGCTGGCCCTCATAATGAGGGTAAGCACCGGCGCCAGTATATCTATCCCCTGTTGGAGCATGATGGGCATTATTCCATCAAATCCCGGCGATTTGTATGGCTTAAAGCTGTTAATGGCCCATCTGATTTTGCTCCAGGTAACCACCTCTTTAGCGACTGTCCAGTCTACTCTAGATGCCCGCCTATAAGGCGCCTCTATTTCTGAGTGTTCCCAGTCCGGAGGTGATTGGTTTATTCTGTTACAGCCGGGGAAGTGCGTCTGGAGTAAAATTTCCATAGTTTCCTCCCCCGAGCTTGTAAAGCCTCCCGTGGGTGTTCTAAGGGAGCCTATGTTAGTCTGAGGGCCCTTAGACAGGATCTTGTGTAGTCGAGCACTCTCGGACGTGTTTTCCACTTCTTCGCAGTGCCTCCTCCACGACTCCTTCTTGGCGTCCCTCAGTCTTTTGTTATAGGTCGATAGGGCCTGTCTATATTCATCCCATGCTCCCGACCTTTTGGCCGCGTTAAACAGCTTACGAACCTGCGTCCTCCTTTGCCTGAGGCCCTCGTTCCACCATGGGACGTTCCTGGTGGACACCCTCATTTTCAGGGGGCAGTTGGCGTTATAGGCCGAGGTAATTGCGTCTCGCAATTGGACTGCTGCAATCTCGAGGTCTATTGAATCCCTTATGGCACTCTCAACCCCCCGCAGTTCCACAGCTAGGTCTGCCCTGTAGGCTTCCCAGTCCGCCTTGCGGGGGTCCCGGTACCATACCGTTTCTCTTTCGACTTTGGCGATTTCAAACCGGATGTATCTGTGGTCTGAGCTACTCACTTCCCCAGACACAACCCAGCTTTTAACAAAGTCACCCAGAAACTGGGTGGAAACTGTTAGGTCTAAAACTTCCTCACGCCGTGTTGTGACGAATGTCGGTTTATTACCTCTATTCAATATGTCTAAATTAAACTTCATAAAGAATTGTAAAAGTGCCTCACCCCTAGAGTTTGTGTCCGAGCTACCCCACAACTCATGGTGCGCATTCGCATCCATGCCGATGATGGTCTGCCATCCACCTGCTCTGCTACCCACCATCAGCTGCTCCAATTCGTTGGGTGGAGGAGGGTCCGTGCTGTCCCCAGGCAGATAGGCTGACGCGACAGTAATGTCCCTCAGCCCATCCGCTCCTCCACATCGGATTTTGATCGTTGCCAGGTCCCTGGAACAGAAATTCATTAGAGGGAGAAACTCTATCCCTTCCCTGACAAAAATGCAGGCCCTCGGATTCTCGCTGGACCTGCTGTAGATGAGCTTTCCAGTAGCTCCGCCGAGTCCCTTGATCTCTCCTTTGTAGGAGTACGGTTCCTGGATGAGGGCCACATCCGTGTTCTTCAGAGCCATTAGTAGTCCGGCCGTGGCTGCCCTACTGTGTTGGAGGTTGACCTGAAGGAACCTAAGTCCCATTAACCCTTAGTTGCTTCCCCAGTGGGCGGAAGCTAACCCTTCCCATGCCCCAGAATGCCTTGAAGGAGGTTCCTTCAAGGGCTCTGTAAGATGTTGGGTCGATCGAGAAGGCGAGCGTCTGTCCTTTCTCCTCTGCCTTCCTGCTTAGAACCGACCAGTGTTGCGTCCCCAGTTCAGGGTTCTGGATCTTAAGTCTGCTGATCACCGTCTCCTGCGGGACGGTGTCAGGGATCCGTACGAGGACCTTGCGTCTCTTTGGGAGTTCCTTGGGCTCGACGGCTGTCAAGTCCGCCCCCTCCCAAATCTGACCGAGGCCCCCGATCGTTTTCCGCAGCCAGTCCCGCGACGGCGGGCCGGCACAGGTTGTCCAGAGGATGCCCCCCGTCAGGCGCGTCCGGTGGAACTGAGGCGGGCTCTCCCCTTCCTGAAGAGAGTCCACTGCAGCTACCACCGCAGCCTGGATCAGGTCCGCCTTCCCCTGGTCTAGCGTGACCTCAGGATGGCGTCTGTCAATCACCGCCATCCCGAGGCCCTCCGCAGCCTCCCTGTAAGAGCCAGTCTGCGCCGGTGTTCCGGCCTTGGTTCCTTTGGGAGGTCTGTCTGTAGTAGGCGTGCTAGAGCCAGAGCGCGGCGTCTTCCGACTCGCACTCTCCTCTTGCGCCTTTACAGGCACCCTGGCCCTTTTGGAACGTCTGTCTGTAGTGGGCGTGCTAGAGTTCGAGCGCGTCCTCTTCTGACCCGCACTCCCCTCTTGCGCCTTTACAGGTTTCTCGACCGTCCAGGTCCCGGCCGCCATTTTTTGCGCCCTCCGGAGCTTCTTTCTTTGCGCCCCGGAAAGACGCTTGGACTGCCGGGGCAGTCCCTCTACTCTAACAGTAGAGTCCTCACTGGTGGAGGGGCCCCCGGAGTCCGCGGAGCTCGCCGCCCTCCGGTGGGACCCAGCCTCCAGCTTGGGTGTCGGGGACAGGTCTCTGGCCGAAGCTACCCCCTGATCCCCCGTATCTACGCCGGTCGTGGGACCTCCAGAGTCCGCTGCCGCCCCCTGGCTCGTCTCCGTTTCCGGGATAGACTCAAGGCACAAGTCTGTAGCCGGAGCCACTCCTCGAGCCTCATTGGTTTTGGTTTTGTATGTGTTTATTATCTTCATGTTGTTCCCACGAGAATGGGGGAAATACTGTCCACACTATCAGAACCCCCTGTGTGGTGCTAGGCAGGTCACTCTGGAGGGTTGCCTGGTACTCCAGAGGTTCCGTTCACGACACCATCGCCCTGGTGCCATCCATCCATAGGCACGGGTCACGTGACACCGTAGATTGGGGGAGTTTAGTTCGACCTCCTTGTCTAGATCCGTCATGTTTAGTTATTAGCAGGGTCACCTCGTGCAGGATGCGGATTTTTACCGCGCATGACGGTCTTGGGGAAAGCTTCATCGGGAGTTTATGTTGTTATTTCCACTTCCTCAGCTTGCCCCCTGGAGTCCTTTGGCCCGCGACTCCTTAACCCCGTGTATCAGTCATGGCGCACACCTTTGTGTTGAAAGACCGCAGCTCCCATCTGTCGTCAGACTACCATCCACCAATTGTTTGGATGGTAGTTATGCTGTTGCTTTGATAGGCTTTCACACCTACAACAACATACCCAACATCTATGAAGGTAAAAACAAATTTCATGTAAAAGAAGGAACCGGTTGGCGAACCATCACGATACCCACCGGTGCTTATGAAATAACACACTTGGAAGAGTTACTTCAAAATGAACTTGTTGGTGCTACAGCAACACACGAACAAAAGCAACAGGCTCTGATTCTGAGACCTAATCCGAACACCATCAAATGTAAACTAAAGTGTTATACAAATGTCAGTTTTGAATTTGATGGTTCGATTGGGCGAATGTTGGGCTTTTCAAAACAAGTTCTTCAACCGGACATCTTTTATGAATCTGATTTACCTGTTGAAATAGTGGATGTTAGACAAAATCGCATAAAAACCAATATTGTGTCTGGTTCCTATTATAACGGAAAACCCTCACATACGCTGTATGAGTTTGCTCCGATGGTTGATCCTAGCTACGCAATCGACATAGAACCTAAAAATTTAATTTACTTGCCGGTGAACAAGCAAGAGATTTCCATTATAAGCATCGACATCGTCGACCAAGAGTCAGTTCCTGTCAACTTTCAAGGTGAAGAGGTGTCTGTTCGCTTAAAACTTATAAAAGTTGCTCAGTATGTTGGTCTTTAAGGATATAAAAGCAAGTGCATCTACCAAAACAAATTCAGTTGAGTCAGACACTTCAAAGGGTACGCTTCGTCCCGATAATATTGAGTTCCTGAAAAGCCTGGGTTATCATGTCGTCAAAACTAGAAATATTCAAAGACCCCGTGTTTGATGATGCCATCGATCGAGAAGAACTGCGCTCTTACTATTCACCAACTAAATCGTTTGGTAACAGCGATGAAATTGAAATAGCCATCAACCAACAAGATGCGTTCGTATGTCTGGCCGAGTCAGCTCTAATAATCGAAGGTGCTCTGGAACCTGTAGCAGTCCAAAATGCCAATGGTGCTTGTTATCTGTCAAATAATGGAGGAGCAGCTCTGTTTGAATCAATGACCTATGAGTTAAATAACAAGGAAGTGGAACGAGTGCGAGACCCATACACCACAACAATCATCAAAAGTCTGCTATCCTTCAGTAAGAATGAAGCCCAATCTCTTAGCAATGCCGGACTGAATGTGTCGTCGGAGCACATCACCTTAAATGATAACAAGTTTCACATGCTCATACCTGTTTGGTTCCTCTTCAGTTTCTTTCATCATTTCAAAGGAGTTCTCTGTGGCAAACATACTTTCCGCTTTACAAGAGATCGAAACGATTCCAACGGCTTTTTAAAGGTAAAACATGTATTTCCCAATGATAAAATGAAATTGGAACTGATGGATAAAATAGCAAAAGACACATCTATATTTCTCGCATACCGCAAATGGGACATATATGAGTTACCATCACTCAGAGATATCAACAGAGATGTGTGGGCTGTTAAAACTGCAACCAACTTGGAAAGACCTCGATATGTGATTATAGCATTTCAAACAGATCGTAAAGATAACGTAAGGAAGATGCCAGACTATTTCGATAACATTGGTATGTTGGATCTCCGAGTGTTTCTAAATTCAGAATGCTACCCTTATGAATCTATGAATATGGATTTTGAGAAATCTAAATATGCGGAAGCCTATCACATGTATACAGATTTTCAAAAAAGCTTCTGTTATAAAAACATGTCGGAGCCTATCTTGAATTATGACGAGTTTAAAGACCGAGCTCTATTTGTGATTGACTGTCAGCACCAGAACGAGTCAATCAAGTCTTCAACGGTGGACATTAAGATGGAGTTTATGAGCCGCTCGAACTTCCCTATCAACACGCGTGCTTATTGTTTGGTTATTCATGACAGTGTATTGGAATATAAACCTCTAACGGGCATCGTTAGAGCCATTATGTAATAATAGTATGTCATTTATGTATCAATATGTACAGCTTAGTTAATCCTAATAAATTTTTATTGTATGTAAATCAGTTGTTTTATTTTTATTTTGTTGCATTTTGATTAACCCCTTTATATATTCATATATCAACAGTCTGTTTACATTCATTTCAAACAACACATATCAAACAACCCTCGTATATCAAAGTTAGTTTGTTGTTAAATTGAGTTTTGTTACTTGTATTTTTGATCGCTCCTTATATATACACACCCCCACAATATTATTTGGATTCACTGTAATAGAAAACACTCACATAAACTGACACCTACGCAAAACGGATAACATTTATCCTACCATTTTAGGAAACAGGTTAATTTGCATTTGCAAATACGTTTGTTTTCGATTTAATATTATACTCAAACGTTTTGTTTTTAGATTTAATATTACATATGTATTGGAACGTGTTTAAATCTATTTTACTATAGATATATTTCCCCAATATTTTTAAAATTAAAGTTCCTCTCTTATGTTAAAATTGGAATGTAATAGAGATAACGCCTACACACACCGCTTGATAAACACGTTTAAATTATCATATGTAAACAACAACTGGTTTTGTTTTATATATACAT
The DNA here is from genome assembly GCA_964006375.1 of Tillus elongatus. NCBI lineage: Eukaryota > Metazoa > Arthropoda > Insecta > Coleoptera > Cleridae > Tillus > Tillus elongatus. The sequence continues at coordinate 167,965,129 of OZ023262.1, forward strand.
GCATCGAACAAACCTTATCTTGTGCGTGTGTGTGGAATAATTGGTGTAGTGATGATACATGTATGTTAGATATATATATATATATATATATATATATATATATATATATATATATATATATATATATATATATATATATATATATATACGGTCAGTTCGAGGTCGGGGGTTCAAATCTAATTTCAGGCGAATGCTTTTCTTTCAAACCAGATTTCAAATTGTCTATCTATATCTCTCTCATATCTATATGTATGGCTAAACCGAATGTGTGTGTGTGTGTGTTCAAAGCCTAACTTGCCTTATAAGGGAATGTTCTCCCACTCTACCATACTTCCAATAAAATGTTCCCTTCCAAGACAAGTTAAACTGTGAACATGAAAGACGCTAATTTTCAATAAAATTCAAATTTCCCGCCAAAACCGAAATTACCTAGCAACAACAATACAAACATTCAGATAGCGGGTTGGCGACATAACAAATACAAGCGTAACCTCAACAAACAATCAGATAACACGGTAAATCAACATGTAACACGTGTGTACGAACATAACCTTAACAGTCAGATAGCAGAGATTCGACAAACACATATGGAGACCGAACCCGGGTTGTAGCCATCTTGGAACATTTGACGTCAGCAGACAGGTCAGATGTGACAGCCCTCAGACAGATGACAACAAACACACATGGAGACCTAACCTGATTGTGGCCATCTTGGAAAATTTGACGTCATCAGACAGGTCAGATGTGACATAGGACAGTTGATAACAAACACATGGAGACCTAACCCGGGCTGTGGCTATCTATGGAACATCATGACAGGTCACAACTGTCAGGATCTGACATCTTGGAACATTTGACGTCATCAGACAGGTCAGATGTGGTATGTGACAGATGACACATGACATTTGATAGCTGAGACAGGTCAGCTGACGTTGACAGCTGTCAACTGTCAACGTCACACGCATGCGCGTGACGTCATCGCGCATGCGCAGAAAAAAGTGGGGGGGTTGGTCCCAGGTGCCCCACTATCTACTACATTGTGTCCCAAACTGGATGGGAATGTATTGCTAACTCCGTTATTATCAGAGATAGGGAGCCCATTAAATTAGCAATGTTTTGTAGAATTTCATGCTCGTTCAAAATATGACTTGTATTTTACCCTGCCTCATTTCGTTTTCGAGTTATTTTGAAACAAAAAATTGTCGATTTTTTTTCTTCAATATCTAAGTAGGCGTTGATCTGACATGTCTAAGACTTGCACATTATCAGGACACTTTTTACATTGTAATCTTTTTGTGCTATTCTCAACTTTGGATTGTCATTTGTTCTTGAGTTAGAGGTATCAGCTTTTTTTAAATTATGGCAGCAATATTGGATTTTTTGCTCATGTGATATCCTGTGAAAAGAGTTTTCGAATGATGTACAACATGCTTGATAAATCTTGTAATTGCACTGACAATTTTGAGAAAAACCGTTTTGAGCATAGTAGGCTATGAACTCCAATACCAGAAAACAAATAACAAAAAAAGTGTTCAAAAAGCAGTAGTAGTAGTAGTAGTGGTAGCAGTGGTGGGGAGGCCAACGCCAAGCAAGTAGGCCACAATGGGCCCTTTTTGCCAACACCAGCAACCCAGCAACCATGCTCTACTCTTCCTCGGTTCCGTCGCCAAACCGCCTCGACCTTGAGATGAAGGCCGTGACGGTCTTCGATTGGACGGTACTTACCTGATTCCTCTGCAGAGTCCTTGATCCGAACAATTCTGCTCGAAGACTCCCAAAAGCCTCGCATTCACACAGGTAGTGGTAGGACGTTTCTTCGTCCTCGCCGCATTCCTGGCAAATGGGATCCCTCTCTAAGCCTATCAATGTGAGGTGTCTTCTAAGGGCGCAGTGACCTGTCAGCACCCCGAGGATGCGGCGAAGCGTAGGTCGACTCCTTTCGAGTAGCCAGACAGCTTTATCTCTGTCCGGCCCCTCCACGAAGTCCCTCGCCTGCCTGCAGCCACCAACCGACCCCCAGTGTCTCTCCATTGCTTTCTCGGTCCACCTGTCTAAGGCGACAGAGACGGTCTTCATACTTATGCCTATCGCAGGCTCCGGGCCATAGAACGGCCGCCGGGAACCGAGTCTTGCGAGATTATTCGCCACCTCAGTCCCCGCTACCCCGGAACTCACACCAGTTGCACCTCCTTCGTCCTGGCTAGCGCACTCCTGAACCAATGGTGACCTGATTCTGGCCGCGCAGACTGCCCGGAGGACCTCCTGGCTATCCGAGCAGATGCACACACATTTCTCGGGACTCATCTTCACATCCTGTCTATTGGGCACAGACAGGATAGCATACGCCTCTGTTTCAAATGCCGTGGTGTATCCGCCAAGAGCATAGCTCTCGCGCACCCCCAGGCCCTCGATGTATATTCCTGCCCCGGAGGATTGTTGGTCCTACAGCAGCGATCCGTCTGTGAAACAGACCAGGCTTGCGGGCTGGAATGCAACTTCATTTTCCCTCCACTGATCCCTACTGGGGATCCTGAGGTTGTATGTCCTAGTCAACCTAATATCGTCCTCGGCATCCCTCACCTTTATGGCGGAAATCGGAATTTCCTTTTCCACCTCCTTGGCGACTCTTGCATGGCCTATTACTGCTCCCCCTCCGCACCAGGTACCAGAGTCCTGGATTCTAAGATGCGACGCCATAGCCTCCCTTCTGATACAGATGCGAAGCGGTGGCAGCATCAACAGGACCTCTAGCGCGGCTGAGGGTGTCGTCCTCATAGCGCCTGTGATACCCAGGAGTGCCAGCCTTTGGAGTTTGGCCAGCTTCCTGCTGATATTTCGGTTCACACACCACCAGACCAACGCCCCATAGAGGATTCTCTGCCTGACGATCGCAGTGTAGATCCAATGAAGGATCCGAGGATTAAGTCCTCAGGTCCTCCCTATCACCCGACGCAGCTGCCAGAGGGTCGCTACTCCCTTCCTCACTACTCGTTCTATTTGCGACCCCCATGTTAATTTGGGGTCCAGGATCACCCCCAGATATTTGACCTCCCGCACTAAAGCTAAAGGTTTTCCAAACATCACGGGCGCTCTGAACCCCTCTACCTTCCTCTTCTTGGTAAATAGGATAATCTCCGTCTTCGCCGGGGACGGAGAGTCCCTGCTCACCACATCACCTTTCGATTATGCTACAGGCAGCCTGCATACACTCACAGACGACGCCGAGGAATTTGCCGGTGACTAAGTCCAGCCCATCATCAGCGTACGCCTGGGCGTAGAAGCCATTCTCAGAGAGCCGCTCCAATAGGCCGTCCATGACCAGACACCATAGATGAGGCAAATGGCAGCTGCCCTGAGGACAGCCGCCCGTCACCCCAACATCCAGCCCTCGGCCCCTCAAGGTCAGCGACACTCTCCTGTCCTCCAGCATGCTCGCCACCCAGCTTATTAGGGACCTCGGCGTTCCCCTCTCCTGTAGGGCGGTACAGACCGTATCCGCCCTTGCCTTATCAAAGGCCCCCTTCACATCGAAGAACACAGCTAGTGCGCTCTCCCCGTAGTGTAGGGCCCTTTCCACCTCCGCGTCACAGCGTGGAGCGCCGTCTCCGTCGATTTACCCCGCTGGTACGCATGCTGACCTTTGTGGAAGGGATGATCCTTGAGGATCCCTCCCAACATAAACCTATCTACTAACTTTTCCAATGCCTTGAGTAGGAAGGATGTTAGGCTGATTAGCCTGTACGTCTTGGCCAGCGTGTAGTCCTCCCTTCCCGGTTTGGGAATGAAGACCCTCCTAACCCGGCGCCAGGCCTTTGGGACGTATCCCTACGCCAGGCTGGCCCGAAAAACCTCCCTTATGTTGGGAAGCAGTAGATCCAGGCCCCCCTGGAGCAGGACCGGAAAAATCCCATCGCAGCCTGCGGATTTGAATGGAGCGAACTCGCTCACCGCCCAAGTTATAGAGCCATCTGTGACAACCCCCTCCGCCAGCTGCCAGTCCGCATTCGGGGCTGTCCACCGGCCCGGTTCGGCAGCCTCCGTGACGGCTCCACCGCCCTCAAGGTGAACTTCGGCGAGGTGACGCAGGGTCTCCTCACCGGTGCTTGTCCAGCTCCCGTCCTGTTTCCTCCAATACCCTACCTTACTACCTAACTCCTGTTTGAGTACTCTTACCAGCCTGGCTGCGTCAGGCAGGGAATTGACTTCCCCGCAGTACGCGCGCCAATCAGCTCGCTTACTCCAGCGTAATTCCTTCTTAAACTCCCTTCTGGCAGTCCTAAACTCGTCTCAGGCCGCTTCACCCGATTCTCGGACGGCTCGGTTTAAGGCCCTCCGAGTCCGCCCGCGTAGTACAGCGAGATCCCTGTTCCACCATCTAACTTTGATGGACGGTTCCCCCCTAAGTGGTGACGCGGCCTCGCAGGCTGCTATTATTTTCCCTTCTAGGGCCCCGACCTCGCTATCTAATGCCTCTATAGAGACTCTACTCCCCTCTGGGCTCCTTGGCGACCCACCGAGGCCCACTAGATAGGCATCCCAGTCGGTCTTCATTGGATCTCTCCTGGGGGGAGGACTTTCACGGTTCACATCCAATTCAAAGCTCATCATACGATGATCAGACATTGATATGTGTTCCGTCACCCTCCAGTTAGATATATCCTCCGTTATTCCTCTGCTCGCTAACGTAATGTCGATCACCTCCTGTCGGATACGATTGACAACAGTTGGAGCTGTACCTCTATTTAATACATCTAGGTTCGTTGTAGCCAAGTACTCTAGTAGAGCCTCAACGCGTGGGTTGGTATCCGTGCTGCCCCACAATCTGTGGTGAGAATTGGCATCGCAGCCTATTATCAGTTGTAGCCCATGCTCCCTCGCGAAATCGACGATACACACCAATTCCTCCGACGGAGGCAGCCTCCGCCGATAGTATGGAACATAAAGGCTGCACATCAGAACCTTAAGCGTAATATTACTCACCTTATATTCCAGGACAGCGGCTGTGACGTCCCTGGACTCGAGCTGCGGCAGAAACATCACGTCCAGGTCCCTCGACGCCAGTATGCATGTCTATGGTTGTTCTTCCTGTGCTTCACCACCAACGAGGATGTTGAAGCCAATTCCTCCAAGCCCTCTAACTTGCTTCCTAAACACATAAGGCTCTTGAATCAACACTACGCCGCCTGGACCGCCTGCGAGGAGCTTTTCTAGCTCCCCAGTGGCAGCCCGGCTATGCTGAAGGTTGATCTGGCCCACCCGCAGCAGCCCCGAGAATTTAATCGCGACGCCGCTCGGGCGGAGGCCTCCCCTGGTCGGAGCCCGTCCGTTCGCCCGCCGCAAGCCGGGCGGAGGCGACCGCACTCCATGTCGGAACTCTGGTTACACTCAGAGTGACCAACTCGAAATACAGCCGCCAGTCTTGCCCGTCCAGCTCGCGTGCCACCCTGGACCCCACCGAAAAGACCAGACGCCATGCCCCAGGTCCTCCTGCCATCTCCAGGTGCCGCCACTGCTCAACATTAAGCGAGCGGTTCTGGAGCTCAAGCATCCTGACAACATCCTCTAGGTCCACCCCTTGACTTCTGAGCCAAAAGCCGATCCGGACCGGCCATGGGGCGCCCCCTGCCCTTACGGCGCTGAAGGCGATCTCCTACACCGTCGTCCCGGACCAGCCGTTGAGAAGCCAACTCAGGGACTCGTCATCCTCGGCGGTCACCAAGAACCACCCCAGATCGACTATCCCAGAGTTGCGGAAGCGGAGCTGCAACGCCCTGTCGGATACCGTCATGGCGTCCAAACTCCTCCCCCCCCCCCCCCCCCCCAGCAAAATTCTCCTTATTGGCTCCGCCTCTTCCGTCAAGACTGCGTCATCCCCCCTGTTGGAGGTGATGACTACCTGCATATCCCTCCTACCCGCCGGACCTGAGGTTCCCGAGGGGCCAGGGCCCGCCCCAGCAGCCGGGGTCGCGGCGGCGCCCCGCCCCCGAAGGAGCGGGGACACATTAGCCGCTTCCCCCCGGCCGCCGGCGCACACCCGCGGCTAACCCTCTTGGCCCGCCTCTCCGGCGGTGTTTCTTTTTCCGCTCTTGGGCGCTTCGCGTACGTGCCCCAAATTGACTTGGGCCAGCCTGGCGGCCTCGACCGTGGAGAGCCTGATGGTCCTCCCTGAGTCGGTGGCCGCCTGTCCAGCTTCCGTCCCTGTGGGCTCGGCTGCGCCTCAAACCTCTTTTTGTCCTGCTTCTCTGCCGACCGCCCGGGGAGCGACACAGGGGTAGAGCCTTTCGGTCCCTCCCCCACACCTCGACCCTCGCCCGGTCCCGTCGGCAGGACAATCGCCTTCACTTCCTTTTCTCTCGCCTCACGGTGCCGTCGTCACACCTGCTGCGAGGCCGCCCGATGCGGCAGCTTCCCAGCCCTGACGATCCCTGAGGGTTCACCCGGCTCGGAAGCAGCCCGACCGGCCGCAGAGGCGAAGGGGATTTGCGGCGGCCGCCCGCCTTGCGGGGCCGTGGCCGCCGAAGCAGCCTGCGCCTCTGGAGGGCCAACACCCCCCTGACGACGTTGCTGCCTCAGCTCCTCCCTCTCTCGCCTCCTTTTCTGGGCTCTCCACTTCCTCTTCCTTCCTCTCTTCCGCTTCCTTCGCCACTCCTCGTCCTCGGCCCCTCCCATGGACACGTCCATGGGCCCGGCCAGACTCGCAGCCGACGAAGTTCGCCCCCCGACAGCAACGTCCCCGACAGACCCGTAGACAGGGATCTCTCTACCTTTTACCTCCTCACTTATTTTTGGCACGTTACCTGTATCTTTTTTATCCTTGTCCATGGTTGCTAGATGAGTTTTGTGTGATGGTGTGCTTATGGTTTGGTGAGCGTATAGATACGGGAGGTCACCCGCGGTCCGGCGCTTCATTCATGATGATACTTGATTCCGTTAAGAGCGGCTCTGCGGCCACGCCGTGGCGACGCGAAACGTGCAGCTAAACCCCTGTTCTGGAGCTACTCGATGCTGCGACACGATCGAGCATTTTTCGAATGGATGATAGGGCAGCCCTCTACACCGGCCAAGGCAAGGGTGGGCCCCTGTACTGTCCATACGGCGCCAGGTGTGCCGGCCCTGGTTTGCACAGCGCTGCCAGTCCAGAGCAGGCTCCGCTCGGAGTCCCTCCTCGGAGTCCGCACCGAAGGCCGAGAAGCCCAACCCGATCTATGTGTCTCGTGTCTGTGTTTGTATGCGTGTGGATGATGTGTGTGTGAAGGTTTGAGACTTAGTAGACCATCGGAGTAGGTATAGATAGGCGGTTCTGGAACCTCCGCCACCTCCGCCAGGCTACTGCGCTGGCGCGAAGCGCCGGCATGACGTCACAGTGACGACGTTTTGGGCAAAGCCCCACCCCGTGGAAACATATAAATACCCAACGCAGCGAAATGACAGTTAAATATTAGTATGGAGTCACGCAAAAGAACAATGTCTATGCCTGAACACAGAGGCAAACAAATTAAAGTTCTTGAAAATATCTTGCTTAAACAAAGTAGTGTAGTTAAAGAAGAAGAAGTAAAAAGTGATCAATCTCTACAGCAAATAATAGACGAGATGTTTCTACCAGACGCAGCAGATAATTATCAGCCTTCACAAGAAGATATATTTAACCAAAAGTTATTAGAGATCAATAGGAAAATCAGCGAGGAAAAACTAAGCCCAGAAGACTGTGCACTTATATCTCAGACAACATATTTTCTTACACCAAACGGCGAAAGACAAATACATGTGGGCGTACACCCCCTAATAGAATTCCTTCCCATGGCAAAATTATCGCAAAAAAAGTGCAGTGTGCCAGTATTTTTCGATTTATGGACATTCGAAGAATTTTTAAATGTATTACCCACAATAATTTATAATATGGAGAATAGTGTGGGGGAGAAAACTAGTGAATCATATAATTTAAGTAAATATGTAGTGAAAACACAAAGAAAAACAGCCTTGTTTAAACTAAATAATGGTGAAATAATGAACAATTTTAATATGCCTTTGGAAGCCCTTAAAATAATAGAAGAGATTGGTAGTGTAATTAAAGACTCATTATTAGAATTAAAGTTCAAACCTTTTTTTAATTTAGACATGTTTGTAGCCGACATTAGAGCAGAATTATCTAGATATAAGGATATTTCACCCCTTCCCTGTATGTTTTTCATTGCAAAACAAAAATATCAAGAACAGCTATCTATAGTTATAGAATTCATTTCAAAATTTCAACGTATTTTAAACATACTCGTTTATAATCAATTTTAATGTAATAACTATATATTGTAATATTTTTATAATACAACTAAAGATATTTCAGGACATATATGTTTTTTTATTATAATTCCTATTTGCAGCAAAATAGTGCAATCAGTATAATAGATATACCAAACAGCATGCATTAACTACAAAGTAGAGAGGTCGTCACAGGTCAATCTAACAATTGATAGTTGCATATCGAAAATAGCCTGTGTTTTTATATTTATGAGATGCAACTTAGTAAAGACAATAACCATACATGTATCGTCTGACGTCACTATGACACACGTCGGGGTAGAGAAAAACAAGATTCGGGTATAAATATGAGCAATCGAAAAATCATTTTGTAGTGTTGTGTAAACTAGAAACATGTCGTACAACAGTGACTTATGGTATGGAGTTAAAAGCAGAATATCCAACGAAGCAAGAAATCTAAAACAGCTGGTGTTGGAAATACAAGAGCAAGCATATATAGACGAACGTGATTCAGAAGGCGAAGACTTTCAAAGCAAACAGTTAGTTGAATTATGTGACGTATACTTGGCTGGCTACTGTTCTACACAATTATTTGCATTGGTTTACATTCAACACCGACCAGGAGATCCATTAAGCAAACCGTTCTTTAAATATTTACCCGGAGAGGCCCAATATCAGTATAGAATGTATTACAATGGAGAAACCACCTCAGATATTTAGTTTACATAATGTATTCAGTGATCGCAATAGATTTTTAAAGTTTACACAACAACCGAACAGAAAAATACAACCGACGAGAGTGAACGAAAAGATAGAGGGGAGGGGCACAAACATATTTAACAGTAAACTAGGCAATAATAAGTTCAATCCAAGTATAACTGTTGAAGATGTTTGGTGTAAATCTGAAAGTTAATTGTGATTGTACTAGTATGATGTGTGACGACAGTAATGATTCTGGAATTACAAGAAAACGATGTGATTTAGACGAAAATGGTGGTCCTGATTTTGCAGAACGGCAACTTAGAAGAATACGATTTAACCAATACCAAGAGGATGAGAGGATGCTGATGGAAACACCATTCAACGTCACTGATTCCTTGAAATTAATTACCGGTGTTACTCTAAGAAGTTTTACAACACTTGAGAAATTTATCTGCCCAATCTCGTTCGATAACCACAACCAATACCTAGCTCTAGAAGATTGGCAATATTACGATTTTATGGAGAATATACGCATGCTGTCTTCAAAGTATTTCAAAGGTGACTATCAACCAAATCAATCTTTAATTCATCATCTAGGATACTGCCGCATAACTTTTATACAGAATCAAAGTGATAGGGGGTTAGTGATTGATAATGGTTTCACGGCTAAACGTTTATATCTAAGTCCGTATATTGTGGAAAAGCTCATAGAGCTTGAAACACTTGTTAAAGAAAGGTTAGAATATATGAAAGAGATGCAATTTGCGTGGACCTATGATTGTTTTCTCCGTGATATTGTTCAAACACTGAAAGATCTATATATTTCAGATGTTAGTTCATCACAAACAATCCGAGTAATAAAAACTCTACTCAACAACACATCTCCCACATTCAAATATTACATGTCCGAGTGCGTACACTACGCTCAAAACCAAGTGTTGACTGATATAGCCAACCTCAACAATGGCTCCCCCACTTAAGAGAAGTTTCATTATCCTAACTGCTCTATGTCAAAATATGTTTTATATTTACATACCGCCTAATGTGACAGAAGTGAGAATTTGTTTCGACACCGATGATTGCATGATATGGTCTGGTCTACCAAGAACACCTCTACACAACGATGAACTAGTTGAACTGTCAACTTACAACGTGTCTACAATAAAATCTGATATTGTTCATTATAAACTTATGTTTTTGTTTCATGATAGTACTCGTGGCGAAATCCCTGACTGAATAACTCTTGTGTTAACCGAGTCCCATCTATTCACCTCAAACTATATTTTTATATTTATATCATATGGTTTTTTTATATCTCTAGCTGTATTTATGTGAATATACTGTTTTGTTAAATGTATCTCAACAACTTATGTTAATAAATGTATATAAAGGAAAGATGTTTTTATTTTAGTCTATAAGCAGCCATCATTGAGACAATATGTCTAACAAAGAAAATAACATGAGATATTGTGAATCATGCTGATTACAAGTGAAAAAGAATGAATTTTCTGGTCATTTACGCAGTGAAGCTCACAAATCAAAAGTATGTGAACCATGGCAAGTTGAACAAGTACAGATGCTAGCTCAAGCTTTCAAAAATAGAGCTGCTACGTATCGTATTAATACGGATGGTAATAACATAGAGGGCGCCATGAAAGCCATGAAACATGTATTCTTTCAACTAATTGAAGCTGCTCTAGCTAAACACGATACAATTAAAATAAATTTGGAATTGTTTGGAAGGTATATGCTCCAAAATCAAACTAGAAAAGAAATCAAATCGTTTAATACTAAAAACAAAACTGTTAGAGTTTCAACTAAATTTGAAACGCTATATCAAGAATTCACCAAGGAGATTTACACGAAAGCTTTAGAGTTTGCAGAAGCCGAGAGTGGATGGATGCTGGAACGATTAATATGGTTGGAAATAAATATTAATAAATGTAGTTTAAAATAGTCAATAAAAAACATATAGAACTTACAAGCTGTTTTATTTTGGTAACAAGTGTACAAGATAAGTAAATAATAATACACAATTATTAATACTACAAACAGATTTTCTATTATTAAATTTAACAGTGTGTTCCATACATAGCGGTGTATCTGCTACAAGTTTGGGGCATCCTGCATCACTCTCTAAATTAATAACATCTACGTTGTAGCCACATCTCAACAGTATATCGGTAATAAACCTTTTCTTGATATCACCTTTCACGTAAACTATCCACCTGTTGCTTGATAAGATGTTTTTCTAATATGTTAGGCAGTTCCTCTAAAGCAACACTGCCACAATCATAATCAAGGTAGTGATGTGTTCCCTGTAGAAATTTGATTTGTCTAACTATATCTGCATTTAATGAATTTCGCGGCTTCGGTGGCTTAAAAATATAATGTGCAGTTTGATAACCATTATAGATTACCAATTCTTTAGGTGTATACTCTGGTATACAGAAGCCCTGTGTATCCACAACTACAATCTTCATCTCGAACTACCGTGTAGATCAATAAACACCTACATTATATAACGTACTATGTTGGAGAGTGGGGCGTATTCGATGACGCAATCATGTATAATTACACAATAACATTTTGTGTGATTGGGAAAATTGCTATGACTTTCCATTTCCAATTTGATATCCACCGTAGAAGATTTTATAGATTCGCTATACTTGGAGCAATCAAATACAAACATGGGATATTTTAGGAAATCCTTGTAATATAATGTAGGCTGTGGCTCTCTACCAACATATGAGCGCTGAAACTCAATCATGTTTCTGTATGCTTCGAGGTAATTTGCTTGGTTAAAGTTCAGGTTCATACCCTCTGTGGGGATTTGTTTAGAATTTAAGTGGAGTCTTATATCTCGAATGGCCACATGATCAAAGTCGTTGATGTCTTTTCTAACGTTATTGTATCGATCTGTTTGGAATATCACAATAACAAATCTGGGTCGTTCGGTGGTTGAAGATGTCTTAATGGACCACAAATCTTTCGTTGAATTATTGAGGTTTGGTAATTCATACATTTCCCATTTTCTATATGGTATAAGAATCTTTTTATCTTGGGCGATCGACTTTAATAGTTGCTGCTGTATAACTTCGCTGGGGTGGATATGTTTCACCTGCAGAGACATGTACTCAATGTTAAACTTTAAAGTCTTATCTGCATTTGCAGCACCAACCAAAAGGAAACAATTTCTATCATTCTGAGCTCTAGTTATACGTATCAGTAATTTACTGAAGATCGCTTTTCTGTAGTCTTTGAAAATATTACACATGTAGCTAAGAGGTATGCAGTAGCAAAAACGATCATCTTTCAGCATTGTATTGTATGCAGTAGGGTGCCATCCGGCTGGAATCAGAGCTCTTGCTTCGTCACTGTTTGTCTCCAAAAGTGTTCGAATTGCTGTAACTAAGCCAGGATTTCTTACATGTTCAATAATCTGATTACACATTTCAACTGCGATAGACGAAAATAAATGGGTTGCTGCATTAGACGTTACTTGTACATCTCCAATCGTGCCAGTTCTCTCAACGTTACCATTTATTAGTAGAACAGCCGAAGACCAATCGTAAAAAACATCTTGTTGGTTTATTGCAAACTTGCAGGTATCATTATGATCAAACGATCTGGTTTGTGGAGCGTATGTGTGTATTTCTTCCCCTTTGATTGATTCGTCGTACACAGGGTCTGCGAATATGTGTAGTTTGCTTAACATCGTAACCCAATGATTTTAGAAACTCTATGTTCTCCAGCGACAGGTCTGTCTTCGATACAGGTAGTGGAGATACTGAAGCTGGAGCGATTTGATGGCTGCTATTTATAATCAACATAATATGTTGGCGTCTTTCTCAATTCCAATACCACAATGATCTCTTCACCTTGAAAGTTCACAGGTACTGAGTTCTGATCGATAATGTTTACGTTTATATGTGAAATGATACGTGTGGTAAGAGGCATAAATACCTTACTATATGGTTTTATATCAATCGCATAGCCTGGGTCTACCATAGGAGCAAACTCATACACTGTATGCGTAGGTTTGCCGTCGTGATAAGACCCATCCACTATGTTACACTCTAAGCGAATCGTCTTTACTCGCACAATTTCCACAGGTAAATTGGAAACGTGTAGTTTACCTGCAGCAAGACGTTGCTTAGAAAAACCCAATATTGGAGCTATTGAAGCATCGACAGCAAAGTCTATATCATGCTGGCATGTTACCTCACATTTTAAAGTGTTGTTGTTGGCTTTTAGCGAAAACAGCTTCACCACATCAATGTTGTGATGTATTGCAGGATCCAAATGTTTATCTTTAATATAACGGTGTAACAGCTCAGTCTGAATATACTTCTCAATATCACTGATTTCATATGAACCATCAGGAATAATTATTTCTTGACGGATCTTTCTACCACTCACAGCAGAAAAATAATTAAACTTATTACACCCACGTTCTATGTTCGGTATAGTGTTATATGTATGGAAGTTTGCAAGTGCGAGCGAATAATCAAACTGCGGCTTTAAGACTAACGGTGGAAATATTTCCATCGATAGAGAGGACGTAAAGCCCTTCAAGGCAAACGTTTGAGCCATGACTGAAACACACAGACCACTGTTTAGATCTTTTATTTAAAAAGTTTAAACATAGGTGACCACAATTATAAGTATTATATTTCTGATACACATCGTGATTATATAATATAGAACAGTCTTTAAGGTAACGCTGTAGGTCGACAGGCGGCTTCAAGTTTCCATACGAGTCAAAGTACTCGGCTATGTTACCACGTTTCCTAATTGCAACCCAATGACTACCAGGCTCCTTGTTGGTTTGTAAATTTATGATGAACGATTCATTTTTACATGGTCCATGTTGAGGTAGAGCATCTCGCATGTATACACCTCTAAAATAAGGGATTTTCATTTTACCAGCAAATTTTACAAGATCTTCATTTGTTAGAGGTCTCGCTGGTAAACATCCTACATGTTTTTTGGCTTTTCCAGATACAATCCATAACCAGTCCGTTGTTTCTTAAGATATATACCATCACCCAAACCACTACCTCGCTTGCCAACAGCAATAGCCTCCATTGTTTGATTGTGACGTTTAGCTTCTTCCAATTTTTGTTTAGCCGATTTGGCATCATTGACAGCTTTAGCAATACCTGCTGCGCCACCACCCGGAGCACCTAGTGCTGATAGACCACCAAATATTAGAGGTAAGGGTGGGAGGAAGCCACCGCTTTTCGGTATTGGGATAACCCGAGGTGTCTTGACTTTGTTTCTACCACCAGCATTTTTAATAACTTTTCTCGCTACATGTAGTAAATTTTTCACAGATGGGACTTCTGTACCCACATTTAGAGCGCTTCGCATTAAAGTTAATATCTTTTTAAACGGTAGTTTTCCACCACACTTTACTTTTTTACTACTGCGCTTGTGTTTAGTAGGCGATTTCACACCCATGCCAAGCTTTCTTTTAACTTTCATAGTGTTTGTAACACTCCAAGCGGCCAACTTTTCACCAAAACTTGCGTCCTGTGACTTGACTCTCTCCCACGCTTGGTTCTCCAACACCTCGTCAGCTCGATGTCTATCACTCAACTGTTTTGATTGAGAGTAAGCGATATCGTGGTCTCGACAAGCACGATCTAAAGGATTGATACCTTAATCATCTCTAGCCAGACGTTCTTTAAGTTTAGTACCCGGACCACAAAACTGATAACCAGGTATGTGTAACTCAACAGGTAATTTGTTAATAGCTGTGTTTACAAGACCTTCACCCTGTGACACCAACATTGATACTGCTACTGATATGTAATAACTCCGAGTACTTATAGGATACAGTAGCTGCACCAAACTTAGTATAGTTAACGATGCGTATTGTAAAACATGCAGTAGCCACTCTACCAGTCACAAATATAGATGATGTTGTTAGCACATCATCAATCAAGCAAAGACATGGACTCCTTTTACCAAACACAGTTAGATGTTTAATATGTGGACCTAGTGGATGTGGAAAAACAAACGTTATGCTGAGTTTGTTGTTTGAACCGAATGGTTTAAAGTTTGAAAACGTATATGTGTATTCAAAATCTTTATACCAACCCAAATATAACATGTTGAAAGAGGTGCTGGATGCTACAAAAGGTGTTGGTTATTATCCATATAGTGAAAACGAAGAGATATTAGATCCAACAGACGCAAAGAGTAATTCAATTTTTATATTTGATGACGTAGCCTGTGATAAGCAAGATAAAATAAAAACGTATTTTTGTATGGGTAGACACAAAAATATTGATAGTTTCTACTTGTGTCAGACGTATAGTAAAGTTCCGAAACAGTTGGTGCGTGATAATGCAAACGTTATAGTTTTATTTAAACAAGATGAAACAAATTTAAAACATGTATATGATGATCATGTAACTACTGATATGACTTTTGATCAGTTCAAGCTTCTTTGTGGTGAATGCTAGCAAAACAAACACGATGTGGTAGTTGTTGTTAAAGACTCTGATTTAACGCAGGGGAGATATCGCAAAGGGTTCCATCACTTTATATATCTCACTTAACCGGGAAACGTCAGTATTGAATTGCTCGGCATACAGTAAACATGTCGAAAAAACATCGTAAAATAGTAACACCACCAACCATCCAACGTAAAATAGCCGACCTATCAAAAATAATTAGAAAGAAATATTTAGCTCTAAAGCTGAACAAAACCGAGACTGATGAAACTTTACAACGTTTATACAAACCCATCTTAAAACCTCTAAGTGAAATAAATAAAACTACATCAGCGCTGGTAGCTAGTCAACCAGTAATTAAACCTGAAACTAAGGAGCCACCCATACCGCCATTAGCACCACCATTAACACCACAGAAGCAAGAAATTCCATTCCTCGACGATGATGAAGTGTTTGAAGCAAAACCAGAACCACCTAAACCTAAACTGTGGATAACTAAAGCTTATGAGGAAATAGACGCCGCTGCAAATACAGACGAAGCAGTCTATGAGCAATTTTTAAGTCAGTTTCCTCCTGCTCTTAGACATTATGCAAATAAATATTTTACAAGTAGGAAGGAGATTGATACGACCTATGGTATTTCGTATGATCAAACAACTAACAATTGGATGCTCGGTAATAAACACGTTCACTTTATTGTTAGGCCCAGCCAACTTACTATGATAGGTAGAGAAGTTCTTGAACTTGTAATTGGAAAGAGACGATATGTTGCATCCAATCACCTGTTGGAATTATTTTTTTTGAAAAAAACCGACTGTTCGAGCTACAGAAAATATGCAGGCGATGCGAGATTATGCAGACATTATGACTGTCACTAGTCTACATCATAAAGAGGGTGATCCTAAAGAAGCAGTTTTGAGAAACAGCTCTAAGAAGTACCAGCAGGTGATAAAACCAATTTTAGAGAATCTGATTGATTTCAGACCGCGATCGTCTTCAGTAACTACAGGACATGGTATGCCATACATGTTAAATACTAATAAAGAGAAAGAATATGTGTATTGGGATGACATAAACGAGTTGGTTGATAGACTTAAACTTTTAGTAGCTTCCCAAGCTGCTGGTAATAATGCACACAACAATGAAATTCAATCTATTATCGAAGAACTGAAGGAAGTAGGTGTTATATAAACAGACAGATTTGTGTATTTTTAAATCAGTTTCAAAATGTCAATCGATAAGTTTGGACGTTCAGCAAAGCCTCCCAGCTTATTAAACAAAATTGTACATAGAGAGACATTTCCGAAAACTACAAGTGGCGATTTTGATGTGCAAAACCATAAATTGTGTAACGTAGGTGATCCCATCGAGCCTGCTGATGGTGTAAATAGAAAATTTGTCGATGTGTTGGCAGATGATTATAAGAAGAATAAAGATGAGGTAGCACAGAGTCTAGTTACCATAACTCTTGAAGCTGTACATAAAACAGAGTTAGCTGCTCTAAAACGCGACTTTGAAAACAAATTGAAAAATTTAGACAAGAACATAGTTGCTCAAGTTTTAAAGGATATTGATGTGTCAAAGAATAACGAGTTGAAGAGGAAACTGGGTGAGATAGATAGCAAACTAAAAGATTTACATGATAAGTGGATCCTTTTAAATCCAACGTCACCATGAGACGTAAAGCAGTTGAACCATCTGATGCTAAAAAACGAATTATTGATGAGTTATATAAACCAGCAATAATCAATTTTCAGCGTAGGCGTACAATAATCAAAGGTTTGAACGACTTGTGGCAGATTGATTTAGCTGAATTTACAGACTACTACAAAGAAAACTCTGGTTACAAGTACATTTTAGTGGTAATAAATTGTTTTTCAAAGTATGTGTGGACTCGTCCACTTAAATCTAAAAATGCAGAAGAGGTGACTAAAGCTATGGCTGATATTTTAGCTAACAGTACAGCGCCCACTAACATACAGTCTGATCTTGGCCGCGAATTCTATAACTCCAAATTTAACACCTTAATGAAAAAATACAGCATTAATCACTACAGCACTTATAGTGTAAAGAAGGCTGCAATTGTGGAAAGAGTCATACGTACCTTAAAAGAAAAGATATACAAGAACTTCAACTTGTTTGGCTCCTACAAATGGCTTAATACACTACCTGATATTACAGCTGCTTACAATTCAACCATCCATCGAACAACAGGTGTAAAGTCAAAATGTTAATAAGAAAAATGAGCACGCTATTCTTAGACAAGTCTACTCAAATCTCAAAGTGTTTAACAAAAATAAATTTAAAGTGGATGATGTTGTACGTCTAAGCAAAGCTAAAACACTATTCGAGAAAGGCTATACACCACGTTGGTCAACAGAACTGTTTAAGATCACTAAGGTTCACTACACTAACCCGGTCACCTATTTAATAGAAGACATGCAGGGCAAACCAATCAGTGGAGGATTTTATGAAGAGGAGCTGCAGCAAACAGCATCTCCAGATTATTATTTAGTTGAAAAAGTGCTAAGAAAGAAAGGTAGCAAGTCATATGTGAAATGGCTTGGTTTTGATAAAACTCATAATTCTTGGATAACTAGTAAAGACATTAAATAAGTTATATTAAATGTATTAAAATATATTATTTGTATTAAATTTAGGAAATAAAACATATCTATATTACAATGTTTGTTTTATTTCCTACCTGTTATAATATGAAGTTTGAGAAAAAATAATACACCTCTAAAGGTGAGTGTAACTTAAGAAAATACACCAGCAAGAAATCTACTTTGAATTGAAATATAGTAATATAATATAATACAAGAATAATAAAAATAATATACAAGTGTACCTAATCTAAATGAATGAAATGAGTTACCCTGAGAACGAATTGAATTTTCCTTGTATTAAGCTGCTGTACGAATAACATATCAGGCATCGTTTACGCATTAGAGAAACATTTCAACAACTATTCGCAAAAGAGCAGTCCGCGTTACTCTTTCACGATGTCTTTGTGGCCCCAAGCAAGAGTTCTATATTCGCCGGCTATAAGGTAGCGTTTATCATCAAACTGTGACAACGCTACCTTATTCACCATCTGAGTATACACCTCATGCAAACTGGTACGAAAAACATTCATACGTTTAAAAACTCTACCATCCTGGACCAATACACGCCCATCATCATCTGTCTTTGTTCCACCCATGCTCTCCACAACATTCCTGTAATCATCTGCGCTCAAATCTCGCTTGGTCACACACGCTTGCACTCCTTTGGCCTTTTTAGTTAAAACACCCTCCCCATCAACCATATATGATTTAGCTCCCGTCCCAACCATTTCGTACAAAATTTTACCCTTATACTCATCCTTCATCCTACCAAGCACGCTCTCATTCACAGGTATCCCGCGAGGGTTTCCTTCAGTATAGTTTGATGTATCGTATTTATGTATGTCTTGTTTCATGTCGTTGTAAAAGTTGTCTGTCTCTACTAAAATAATCAAAGAGTCAGTATCTGTGTACAGTAAAGTCACTTTATCGCCATATTTAGTCTTTAAGTAGCCGTACATAAAGTCGTATATGATGGTTTTCGATATATCTAATATTGAAAAGCCAACATATATGGATCTGTCGTAAGTTACGTGAGTCCTGTTCATCTGAATGGCGGCAAACTCTTCCGTGAAAATAGAAACATTTTTAAAGTGTGGTTTGTTAATGTATGCCGCCGCGCCCGGTTTACGTCCGATATTGTCCCAGTGTGTCACAAGTTTCACGTCTACCCTTTTATCCAAATTTTGCATGGTCTTACCGAATACCGCGTTGTTCATTAATTTATAAAAATCTTTCTCAAATTCATTTTTAGCCTGATTCCTCAATTTAGTGTTCTTATCGATGTAAATTTTCAACCATGGAGATTGCCTAAATGTTATAACGCGGTGTATCTTCTTCAGTGTCAGTCCGTTTGCCAAGCATTGCTTTAAATTTCTATAATGAATAATATACTTTGTTTTATCATTTAAATTTGGAATAAGTTTCGGCAGGTTGGTTTTACCGGTTGGGGGTATAAAGGGTTCTGGACAAAAAGGCAGTTCATTGTGTAAATCGTGTAGATGCTCCGGATATTCCAAATCAACTTCGAAAACATAGCCAAAATCATCATCATCCCCCAAATTTTCAATTTTTAAATTTTAAATTTCGGTTTCGGTGAGCCAACGAAAGCTCCCGATGGGCATGGGCTCACTTTGGGCTCTACCATACATGTTGGTAGCATCAAGATATACAACCCAGGTTTTGGGCTTTGTAGCGTCATAATTAGGGGTATGTTCGTTGTTAGCTACTGCTCGTCTAACACTACACTGACTGACACCCCCTCGTATACCTTTTTTAAAGAAGTGGTGCATCTCAATGTCCGTCAACAGCTCAAGTTCCACCCCTGTAGCTTTTAGAGCAGCATTCCAAGTAAGAGATGGAGCAGTGACGTGTTGACAGGGGTCTAGATTGTACACCTTAAAACAAACATTCCGAAAATTCTCAAACACATCGGCCAAAAGTAACACATCTTGATTTTAAATAAATATCGGAATAATCCCCCAAAGTTTTACACTCAAACGTCTCCCATACTTTACACGCACGCTCATAGTCAGCATGCGTGATGTGTTCCCCTCGTAGACTATCATATAACCCTTCTTCAGATGGAAGCTTAGTCTCTTGTAATTTTTCAAAAGAGTCTACATACGAATATGGAAATACACCCTTCTGTCGAATTAAATTAAACTTGTATACATCCGCGAAATATTTCTTAACTTCCCTGCACTGATCATTATCTCAATTTTTAGCTAACTTTTCTAAACTTTTTGCCATAAACCTGAATGAATCTAAAAATCTAAGTTTAATGTGTGTTTTCTTCGTTTTTCCATCCAGTTCCTCCTGATCAACCAAAACATGTTTGCTGAACGTGATGTATCGCTCTTTATTTTGAGCGACTACATCTAATTTTGAACCATACTCTGCCAGCTCTTTGATGAAGAGATGAGCATCGTAACCGGAGAGATTATGAAAAAATACCGGAATGTATTTTGGTACTTTATAATTTAGATTACAGATGGAGTGATGGTCTCGGACTTTCTCCTCGTTTAAGCCGAAAGGTCTTTCACAAATGTGACATATTTGGGAATTTTGAAATTCACGGTCTTGTTCTGCGGTTAAAGGAGTCATGGGCCAAATTTTACCTAAATGGTTTTGATGAATCTCTCTAACATCATTTTCTAGGCGTTCTACAAAAACGCGAGAGGCATCCTGACCACGATAAGTGACAAATTTTGAAAGCGAGTCATCAAAGGAACATTTTATACAGTATGCGAATGAATACGGTATGTGTTTGTGAGTCTTTTGTGTAAAGGACTCACAGCAATTTTGAGGTAGTTCAGTTTCCAGAGGGGACAAAAGACTCTCAAAATCAGCATACACAACGAAAGAAACACGCATTTTCTTTTCAAAATCGACAAATCTAAGTAAATTCTCCGGTACGTATTTACCATATTTATCCTTGCGTAAATCGGTGGTGGGTAAATTGACTCTAACATGATTACAATCATATTTATGATGCTCTAATAATTTTGCCTCTGTTCCAAAAAAAACTAAACAACCATCACATATAAATTTCTTGTGTTGATGTTTCGAAATCTGGCTTCTCACAAGGCGAGACATATCTTTTATTAAACAATAATGTGTGTTGCTTTCGATGTCATCTGTTAATAACAATAAATTGATATGTCTCGTCTTGCGAGAATTTGTAAAATATAGGGGACCACATACATCATAGTAAAATTTGTTATTATCAAAATGTTTCTCTACTCCGTAAACGTTAACTGATATATCATTCTGCTCTTCAAATTTAGAAATTTGGTTTAAAGATACAGGAAACTCTATACCTGAAAAATCCAACTCGTTCTCATAAGGCAAATAATGCTGAATGCGATGAGGATTCTGTTCCGCTGGGTGGAGGGCTGCCAGGACTGACCACATGAAGCATCGCTCATCATTGTTTTGTATATTGATCACGGCCTTCTTGTTAGCGATGCTCTTAGGTAGCTCCATATAGGAAGTGCCTCCGAGTGGGGAGTACCTTGCG
Source organism: Tillus elongatus (assembly GCA_964006375.1). Classification (NCBI taxonomy): domain Eukaryota; kingdom Metazoa; phylum Arthropoda; class Insecta; order Coleoptera; family Cleridae; genus Tillus; species Tillus elongatus. The sequence goes on from OZ023262.1 coordinate 167,986,680, forward strand.
ATGTTAATCTCCAACCAAAGCCAGTTTTTCAACACCCAACCTATAAAGAAATATGTATAAGTAACAGTTTAATACTAAACACATATAAACAGCAGTCTCCTAGAGCTGAAAACAAAATAAAAAGACTTCTTTTTGCACCTACAAAACACCTTGGTTGCTGAAATAAATATGCTGTAAATATCTCTGTGAAATCTAAACATATTACAGCCATAAACTAAATTTATAATAGTAAATAACATACCGCTTTCATTGTGTTGAAACTCTTGGGCTTTGGTTTTCATAACATCTTCGAGTCTTCCCACTATATCAGCTACCTCTCCGGGTGTAGTGATCGGTGTTGCCTTGGTGTTGAAACTTTTGGTTTGCTCGAGCTGTTTGGTTGGGTGATGGTAAAGACCAAACAACTCGAGACTAAATTTCAAACACCCAAGCTGCTCCATCTTCTTTCCTACAGTATGTAAGGTCTTGGTGTGGGTATACTGTAGGAAGTCGTTGATGTTGATCACTACATCTTCAACTGGAACCCGGAATGTGGTTAGTCGCGTGTCAAATGCGTGCTTGATTATTTGGATCCCATCTTCCCCATCAACACAGGCTCTATTTTTATGTTCCAAACTTAAAAGGTGGGATCCAAATAATGCCTGTAAAGCGAAAAACATATATAATACTTGTATGAAAATTCGCTGGTAATAATTAATATTACACCTCACTGCAAAATCTAGATTAATAACACCTTAAATAATATCATGAAAATTTGTCACACATTATAAGTTTTAAATAATTCGCTAACAATAATGTTGAGATATATAAACATGCATTATTACATACTTTGTCAATGTCTAGGCAACATGTGAAACAGCGTGAAACACCCCTTCCTCTTGACCCCGCTGGTAGACGGCTCATGGGTAGAGTATGGCTCCGTAGGTTGCATAGATCGGGCTGAAAAACACATTCTTTGAAATACTTTTCCCATAGCTGTAAAGTTTTACTTTCATACACGTATCACTCTTACTGCTTCGCATTCTTATGAAAAATCGCTTCTATCTATTAAAAACATTACTCAGAGGTTTGCAAATGCTGCATAGTTGATATATATATATATATATATATATATATATATATATATATATATATATATATATATATATATATATATATATATATATATATATTTCAATGTATTACCAAATAGTAAATAATTATTATAAATAAGGACTAATACTCACCGCTTTTCGGAGGCAGAGGCATGCCTTTGTGGCTGCGACCCCAATGTTTAATCATTTGGTCTCTTCTTGTGAAAAAACTGAAGCATGCCAGACACTGTACTAGAGCCCGTACGACGTTTCCGCACTGATTCTGGTGACGTATTAGATTATCTCGGCGAGAGAAATATTTTCCGCAGCTACAGTTGAACATGATGATAATATTGACTATGAAACGGCTTAGTTTCGCCTCGTATTTATACCTGAATCTTGTTTTTCTCTACCCCGACGTGTGTCATAGTGACGTCAGACGATACATGTATGGCTATTGTCTTTACTAAGTTGCATCTCATAAATATAAAAACACAGGCTATTTTCGATATGCAACTATCAATTGTTAGATTGACCTGTGACGACCTCTCTACTTTGTAGTTAATGCATGCTGTTTGGTATATCTATTATACTGATTGCACTATTTTGCTGCAAATAGGAATTATAATAAAAAAACATATATATCCTGAAATATCTTTAGTTGTATTATAAAAATATTACAATATATAGTTATTACATTAAAATTGATTATAAACGAGTATGTTTAAAATACGTTGAAATTTTGAAATGAATTCTATAACTATAGATAGCTGTTCTTGATATTTTTGTTTTGCAATGAAAAACATACAGGGAAGGGGTGAAATATCCTTATATCTAGATAATTCTGCTCTAATGTCGGCTACAAACATGTCTAAATTAAAAAAAGGTTTGAACTTTAATTCTAATAATGAGTCTTTAATTACACTACCAATCTCTTCTATTATTTTAAGGGCTTCCAAAGGCATATTAAAATTGTTCATTATTTCACCATTATTTAGTTTAAACAAGGCTGTTTTTCTTTGTGTTTTCACTACATATTTACTTAAATTATATGATTCACTAGTTTTCTCCCCCACACTATTCTCCATATTATAAATTATTGTGGGTAATACATTTAAAAATTCTTCGAATGTCCATAAATCGAAAAATACTGGCACACTGCACTTTTTTTGCGATAATTTTGCCATGGGAAGGAATTCTATTAGGGGGTGTACGCCCACATGTATTTGTCTTTCGCCGTTTGGTGTAAGAAAATATGTTGTCTGAGATATAAGTGCACAGTCTTCTGGGCTTAGTTTTTCCTCGCTGATTTTCCTGTTGATCTCTAATAACTTTTGGTTAAATATATCTTCTTGTGAAGGCTGATAATTATCTGCTGCGTCTGGTAGAAACATCTCGTCTATTATTTGCTGTAAAGATTGATCACTTTTTACTTCTTCTTCTTTAACTACACTACTTTGTTTAAGCAAGATATTTTCAAGAACTTTAATTTGTTTGCCTCTGTGTTCAGGCATAGACATTGTTCTTTTGCGTGACTCCATACTAATATTTAACTGTAATTTCGCTGCGTTGGGTATTTATATGTTTCAAAAAGCACGGTAATTGCATGGGCTCTTTAACATGTGTACCTAAAATGCATTAACTTACGTGTTATTTTACTTATATTTGTCTTTTTTACATGGTTTCTTATGGGATATAAGCACAAATTCGATACAACGGCCGGCCTTTTTTCTATCATGTAGAGTTTACCAACATTTTCTATTCCGAGCGTGCTCAGACTTGCAAAACCGCAAACATCCAGTGTTTTTTTACTTCGATTTCATCACTATGGGCACCATGTTGCCAAATTTGGTTTCTCCTCGTCGAGACGATTAATATAACACCAAACACTATACATCTACGTCACTTAATAACAAAGTTAGGTTTGCGCTGCCCCACCGTCACCGCCGCCTCCCAACCACCGCCTCCGGCGGCGGACTTATATTCTACTACCCAAGGCGAGTAACATGACATCAAACACTATACCTCTACACCGCTTAATAACAAAGTTGGGCTTGCGCATGCGCAAACCGCCATCTTTGTCTACGTCACATCACCAAAAATCAAAATGGCGGATCCTCTTACATTGACAGGTGGTGCCACCTGTCATTTAAAAATTTAAATTTCCCGCGTTTTTCACTTCCGGTCGACCATCTTGGCCGCCATCTTGGATTACGTCATCTCAAGTTAGCGCCCTATTAACTCTCTGTCCAGTGACGTCACCAAAACGTCACTCCGGCGCTTCGCGCCAGTTAGGGTGTGGTCGGGGCGTGGTCGGGGTGTGGTCGGGGCGTGGTCGGGGTGTGGTCGGGGCGTGGTCGGGGTGTGGTTGGGGTGTGGTCGGATGTGGTCGAGGTGTGGTCGCGTATTGGGCTCCGCCCAAGTGGGCGGGTGGGTCTCCGTCCCAAAAGGAGCGGGGCTACGCCCCACGGGGTCGGGCTTTGCCCAAAACGGGGCGGGGCGGGGCTCCGCCCTGACTCCAGCCAATGGCGTCACTGTGACGTCATGCCGGCGCTTCGCGCCGGCGCAGTAGCCTGGCGGAGGTGGCGGAGGTTCCAGAACCGCCTATCTATACCTACTCATCGGCCCTGGGCGTTATTCCCATTGCCGACAGTCGCGCCAGGGGTGGCACGTGGAGCCAGTCTCTAGGAGTCCAGTAGCTAAGTCACGCGCTGATCGATCAAGAGACCGATCAACGCACGACCAGGCTAAGGGACCACATCCCCCTCAAAAAGCAGTAGGCCATGGAGTCTAACAATAGACTTCTACTTTTAACATAATTTTCCGTAATGATTCACGATAAAAAAAATAGGAACTTTGAGCACACCAATGAATCAGCCTATTATAACAAATTATATTTTACATTATAACATTATCCTAAAAAATTGTTATAATTTAATTAAATAGGTAAACCTAGCAAATAACTAAATTTACTAACAGAACTCAATAAAAAGCAGAATAATGATTTACGAAGACGCCTTTAAAAAAATTTTGATTTTTAAACGTAAGTCAACTGAAAAACAACAGGAAAAATGTTGCTATGGATATAACACTATCGCGACAATTAAGAATACTGTCATTCTTAATTATCTGAACAATTTGAGGTCTATTTAACACGTTGCTTAAAATTTTGTACTAAATAATTCGTTTCCTGTTTATTTTAAATATTGTTCAACAATATGTTCAGTAATGAAGAATATTTTGACATGTTGGAATGTTTTATTCGTTCCAACCGAAATACCGAGGCAGCTGCAAATTCATATCAAAACAACTACCCAGAAAGACGACAACCAAACACCAAATTTCGCAGGATAGTGACCAATTTATTAAATGACGGTAGCTTCCACGCAAAGAAACTACCAATGCCTAGAAATGAAGAAAGAAATAGATGCCGTCTTACAGGTTTCAAACGAAAACCCTCCGCAATCTGTTCGGTTTTATGGTGAACAAATTGACGTTACACCGTGTATTAAAACAAAGTCATTACCATCCATACAAACCTACAATCGTACAAGGCTTCAATGTTGACGATTATCCTAAGCGACTTCAATTCTGTAGATTGTCACAATGTCAGCAAGATGAAATTTTTCATCTGAAAATAATATGGACTGATGAATCCAGATTTACAAATTGTGGTGTGTATAATCGCCATAATAGGCATTATTGGGCAAATGAAAATCCCATCTAAAGGAAGAAAGACGATTGCAAGACAGATTCGGTATTAATGTTTGGTGCGGCTTATTAGGTAAAAAACTGTTATTTTTATTTGTAGATTAGACAGTTAATTTTAAAAAAAATCAGGTAACCTCATTGTTGGTACTTTTTGTTTGAAAATAATTTCACTGGGGAAAGGTATCTTAATCTATTGAGAAATGTTATCTTACCAACAATTAGAAGAGTTCATGATATTTTAGACGAGATTTGGTACCAACAAGACGGTTGTCGAGCTCACAATGCTAGGATCGTCAAAGAACTTTTGTGCCAAAATTTTAATAATCGTGTCATTTGTAACAATGGGCCGGTGCATTGGTGTGCTCGTAGTCCAGGTATAACACTCATGGATTTTTATTTTATGGGTACTCTGAAGAATTGTGTGTATAAATTCGATCCACCACAAAATTACGAATCAGAATCACGGAAGCTATATATCATATTAACCAAAACACCATAACCAGAGTTTTCAGGATGTTTCAAAAAGGTGTATGAAGTGCATTGAACAAAACGGTGGCCATATTAAACTATTTTCAATTTAGTGGTTTTTTTTTAGTTTCTATTTTATTATTTGTTGAGTTCTGTTTCTAATAGTGTTGTTTTGTGGAGTTTAAGTTTATATTTGTTATTGCCGCGTTTCGTTAATAAACTGTTTCAGATAATATTACCTACCCCGACAGCACAGACACATTCTGAGAATATACCAGGAATGTTTCGAAAGAATATTCAAACATTTCCAGAACATTCTCACAAGGTACAATATATATTCATAGAACATTCTATGAACATGATAATGGGACAGATTCTGTCATACTAATAAGGTTCTTATAATGTTATTTATAATATTCTTAGGAGCTCCCAGTATCTTCTCAAAATGTTTCGCGAACATTCAATGAATCTCCTCAAAATGTTCATACATATAATCATGGGAACATTGCGTTTTTTAAAAAGATTTACAGCGTGTTTCGCATAAGAAACGACAGAGAGCAAGAGCATGTAGGGGAACCTAAAATATGGTGATTTAACGCAACTTTCCCCTATACTAAGGTACATCCCTGAGAAGTTATAGGCCTTCAAAATGGGGTTTTAAATTTCAAAAGACAATCAATAGCTCAGTAATACTTCAACCTAGAAAAACCAAATTTGGTGCATGTTTTGGGTATACCAAGAGCATTAATCGTTGGTCAGTAGAGTTCAAGTGAAGCATTTCAAAGTGTTGAATAGTGGTGATGCACCGAACAGAATTTTTTAACCTATTGCGGATCTAAAAAATTATAATTTCGTTTTATGGACAAGTAAATTATAAATCTTGTTTACTCTTGTTATTTTTCAAAAAACTTTTGTCGTTTTCAAGAAAAACCCGAATAACTAAAGACACATATATTACTTAAAATCATCAATAATTCAATAGATGCCTGTGAAATTATCATATTGAAGAATTTCTATAACTTATCGATAGCACTTTTTTATTTCTGTTGTGTGAGTTGTCTATTTTCTAATAAATTAAACTTATTCACACTTTTTTCCTGGTTGTCAAGTTTTTCTTGAAAACAACAAAGTTATTTGAAAATAACATGAGTAACAAAGTTTTAAAGTTAAATTCCCCATAAAATGAAATATTTTCTTAAATCTACCAATCAGTTAAAAAATTGTGACATTTTAAGAGTGCATCGCCACTAATCAACCATTTCAAGTGCCTTAATTGAACTCTACTTACCACTGATTAATGCTCTTGGTACACTCAAAACGGGTACTAAATTTGGTTTTTCTAAATTACAGTATTACAGATTTTTGTTGATTTTTTTCGAAATTTGAAACCCCACTTTAAAGACTTATAACTTCTCAGGGGTGCAACTTAATATAGGGGTAAATCATCATATTTTATGTTTACCTACATGCCCCTGCCCTGTGTCGGTTCTTATGCGAAAAACCCTGTATGCATTTTTTTGAGTGATACAGAAATTAAGAAAATGCAAAGATATGAAATATTGGATTTATCTTCAAAATTTACTGATTTTCCACCATTCAACTGGCCTTTTATATATTTTCGTATAAGCAAGCCCAACAGTCTAGAATTTAAACATCAATCACTCACCCTTGTGTAGGTTACCATATTGTTCCAGTGGCTACACACACATGTAAACTCAAGTTCAGATACGTAGTAAGTCAACAATTCGAGTATTGCACATTTATTCAGATTAAGTATGTACTTATAACAACTACAAAGAAATGTCTGAATAAAATAGTAATAAAACAATTTAGATTTCAATAACATAAAAATCAAATAAATAAAGATACAGTTCTTGGAGTTGCCAGAAAATTTAATAGCCAAATACAAAGTTTCCGATATGAATAATCGCGGTTACCCCACTGAAGTGACTTGAAATTTGACTAGACTATGGATCCTACAGGCTTTCAGCGTGGCAATAAAAGAATTGCATTACACAATAATACTTACACCTTTATAGAATACAACTAAATTGGACATAACATACCACAAAATCACAGTCACTTGCACTTACACAAAACTACAACTGAAAGTCATCGATCAGACCTTCTGACCATTCCCTTGTATTGTTGCTTTCTGCTCTCCTCCCGAGGACTTGATTTTTACTTCTTAAGCTATTTCCATATCCCGATGCTTGTCACCAACAGCTTGGATATTCTGGTTGTAAAGGCATACTTTGGCAAAGTGATTCCGTATCTGCTAAATTGCAAGTTTTATTGTACATTCATCTTCCCACCACATGTTAAGGTCCACATTTTCTGCACTTTATAGTGATACTTCTCACAGCATTAACTTCTTCCACAGGCGTAAAAAGCCCGAGATGTTGCTTAGACAATTCTATAGATTTGCAGTATTCTTGCACTTTTCCAGTCCATCAGTCCATTTACATAAAACGGTGGTGGTGGTTTATATTGCATGACTTAGGTACTATTGAACATAACACAATTTTTAATTATTTATTATACAATGTAGGTGTACCTAATTCGTAAGATGATCCAGTCTCAATCAACCCAAAATTGGCGAACCCATCGTTAGTGTCGACTACAGGAGATGCTTTAAAACTTGTTTCTTTACTGGGTGCGTTTTAATTAACCTGACATCATATTTCAGTTGCTTCTCTACTCTGGATCCATGTTTGCAATTACATACTGTTCTCCGTGTTCACGTCACATTATTATTTTTAATTAACTATGTTAGAATATAACCTTAGACAACATTGACCGCACCACTATTCATTTTGACATTAATTTTCATTTACGTCTAGCGGCCATCTTCCTATTTGCCTTCTTCCCTTCACGGTGGCATGGACATGCACTCTATGCCTAAGAAAGAGATTGCATAAATACACAATGTGTTTACCACAGACAGGTAACAGAATCAAACATGCAAAATAGTTACTATTATAGTTCTCACCACTATACCGCAATCATCATCTATCTTTTTAATTAAATTTTAAAGTTATATAGTATTATAAGGACATCTCAAGCACATTCTAAGCATATATTCGGAATAATAATCTATTCGAATATTCTCAGTATATTGATTAAGAATTTTCTTAGGATGTGATTGAATGAATGTACTCAGAATATTCAAGATTGAAGTTTGCAATTCCATAAATGTTATTAGAACATTCCGAGACAAATATTCTGAAAAAAGAATGTTCTCACATTGTGAGAACATTCTAAGAATATCTTGTGCTCTATGGGTAGCATTATTACCTAATTAAGTATTGTAAATTAAATCACTTTTTTTATATCGTAAACCATGACGGAAAATTATGTTAAAAGTAGAAGTCTATTGTTAGACTCCATGGCCTACTGCTTTTTGAACACTTTTTTTTGTCATTTGTTTTCTCGTATTTGATTTCATAGCCTACTATCCTCAAAACGGCTTTTCTCAAGATTGTCAGTGCAATTACAATATTTCTCAACGTTTGTTTTTATTATGGCACCCATATTGGATTTTTTGCTCATGTGATCGCCTTTGAAAAGAGCTTTCCAATAATGTACAGCATGCTTGAAAAATATTGTAATTGCACTGACAATTTTGAGAAAAACCGTTTTGAGGATAGTATGCTATGAAATCCAATACCAGAAAACAAATGACAAAAAAAGTGTTCAAAAAGCAGTAGGCCATGGAGTCTAACAATAGACTTCTACTTTTAACATAATTTGCCGTCATGATTTACGATAAAAAATATTGTGATTTAATTTACAATACTTAATTAGGTAATAATGCTACCCATACAGCACAAGATATTCTCAGAATGTTCTCACGATGTGAGAACATTCTATTTTCAGAATATTTGTTTCGGAATGTTCTAATAACATTTATGGAAATGCAAACTTTAATCTTGAATATTCTGAGTACATTCATTCAATATCATCCTAAGAAAATTCTTCATCAATATACTGAGCATATTTATATAGATTATTATTCCGAATATTCGCTTAGAATGTGCTTGAGATACCCTTTTTCAAAATAACTCGAAAGTGAAAAGGGGCAGTGCAACATACAAGTCATATTTGGAACGAAAATGAAATTCTACAAAATATTGCTAATTTAACCGTCTCCCTGTCTCTAATAATAACGGAGATAGCAATACATTCCCATCCAGTTTGGGACAGACTGTATATATATATATATATATATATATATATATATATATATATATATATATATATATATATATATATATATATATATATATATATATATATATATATATTGAGACGTTCTGGCCTATTTACATTTGAATTTGATCAGTCAACATTTATTTAGGCCCTCTAATAATTAGCTTCCTGCTGAAAAACTCGACAAGTTAAAATCATCTCGTAATAAGATATTAATACTGCGATAGTTCTGTATTCAGTCCCGAGATAAATGTACAGACGTATTTGTGTAATTCAATAACACCACAGTTAATACAGGCATTCATCGTGCTCTTTGATAAAAGGTTAAATTTTGTTGACACCAGCTGGAACATAAATTTATCACTTAATGTGTCTGCATCTTGAAAACTCTGAGATCTTCTCTGCATAAGGGGTGTTAAGTATGATTTCGAGTATCTGGAAGGCAATTAGAAATCATTATAGTTGGTTGAAGCTAGAGATACCGTGAGAAACACGAAGGGACATATGGCCTGAACATTCTTACAAACAATGAAAATAGAACAATGCTTGCGGATTTTGTATTAACCGCAAATCTTTATGTCAATGTTTGGAAATATGCAGCTTATGAGCTACGTATTTTAATTATAAGTGTCTCTTTGTGAAATAAATGGCTTCCCACTTGCTTTCACGTCTAGTAAACTTTGCCATTTACCCTTGTATCTTTGGCACTATTATTCAGATAAGACATTGTAACTGCTCACTAAAAATGTATTGTGAAGTTTAAAAAAAGAGGCACTTGTAATTTAATAGACACATATTTCGTTAAAGGAAAGGTTAGTCGTTTGTTATAATTATGCGAACCAAAGCGGCACCCCTTGCGATTGTTCAGATACCCCGTTATTATAAAACACATGTTTCGGCAACATTGGACATGTTTAGTTATGTGACACTTTGTGCGCATTTTCATGAAATTTCTACAGTAAGATAATATTTTAACGGTAGCCAGTTAATCATTTATTAAGAACTTGCGAATGCTAGACTGTCGAGCATATGTGCAGGTTGATACACAGTTGTGACAAGCGGGTATATTATTGCAATTTAGCTGTATAAACATGTAATTAGCCTTATGCAATTAGTAAGTAGAGGGAAGGAGACGAATAATGGTTTTTGTGCATTGTTAGTAACTAGGAGAACCAGTGGGACATTCGCAACTAGGTACACTTTCAAAATGGTTATTGTACATAGAATATGTGTATTAAAATTTAGTTTTAACTAGAAGAAGACGCATAAAAATATATGTGAGTATCAAGACAGTTTTTCATAAAAGACTAGAGTGACATGCTGCAGATCACGTAGGCACTAATAAAGTCGATAATTATGTACATAGCCGGTATCTTTTCACCCGTAGTGACTAGGCCTGGAATTCTTTGTTCTCACGCTCGAGGCGGAGCGAATTCATATAAAAGCACGTACTATTGAAACATATAGGGAGACTTCATCTATACCTTAGAGTTGTCTTTTCTGCAAAGCTGTCTTAGAACTTAAGGTTCTTTAAGCAGACTTGTAGACACTGTCCTGCTGGGAAATCCTGGGCTAGTAAGCAACAGCACACTCTCGCCATTTCGATCGATTCGGGCTGATTGGTGCTGATGTTGAAAACTGTGGTTTTCCTTGGAAATGTGTCTGCCTTTTGAACGTCTTTCTGCTGAAAAGTTCCCTGTGGTTACTAGGCACAGCATACTATCGCAATGATCGATTCTGACAGATTTATGCTGTGTTGAACCCTGTAGGGTTCCTAGAACCTCGTCTGAAGTCAGCTGGTTATAGTGCAGAAATTCCATAGGTATTTTCCATAGCGTACTGGTGGAGAAAGTCTCTGGTAAACACTAGCGCCATGAATAAAATTCGAGCGAGAGTGTCGAAGTAGGGGACCTCTGCTGGTATTGTTAACGCGAATCTCACTACACCCTCGCACATAGACGAGACTCAGGAGTCGAGCCTCCGTCCCCGCTTGGAGGTCCTGCCGCAGCCTGTCGGGACGAGAAGTAACTCAGCAAACGGTGAGTGTATCTTTAAAATGACATATGCTATCGGGTGTCCCTAAATTGCTTGCCCAATTTGATATATTTGAACAGAAACTTGAACCCTGTAAGTTTATTTGCCTGCATATTATTTAAATAAATTTATTTGTGCATTAAATGTTGCCAAGTTTGTTATATTTAATCTAAACTTGAAACCTAGCATTTTATTTACTTACATATCATGTATAGAAAGTATTTTTTGCATCTAAATGTTACCGAAATCGGCGTATTTAGACTAAACTTGACCCCTAATATTTTAGTTGTTTGTATATCGTGTAGAGAAATTATTTGTGCATTAAAAGTTGCCAAGTTCGATATATTTAAACTAAAACTTGAGAGCTGGGATTTTGTTGATTTGCATATCATCAAAGCGAAATTATTTGTGCATTTAAATGTTTCCAAATTTTAATATGAATAAACTATAACTTAAAATCTGGAATTTTATCTGCTTGTTAGGTAAAGAAATTATCTCTACATCTAAAAACGTTGCCAAATTTAATATATTTAAACTAAACTTGAAACCTAGTATTTTAGTTGGTTGCATATTATGTGGAGAAATTATTTGTGCATTAAAATTTGATAAATTGAATTGAAACCTGAAATCTGGACTGTTATTTGTTTGCTAATTATGTAGAAAAATTATTTGTGGGTTCAGATGTTGTCAAATTTAATGTATTCAGACTAGAACTTGAAGTCTGGAATTTTAGTTTGTTTGCATAGAGTGTGGAGGAATTACTCGACCATTGAGACGTTGCCGAATTTAATATATTTAAACTAAACTTGAAACCTAGTATTTTAGTTGGTTGCATATTATATGTAAAAATTATTTGTGCATTTAAATTATGTAAATTAAACTGAAACTTGAAATCTGGACTGTTATTTGTTTGTATATTATGTAGAAAAATTATTCGTGCGTTCAGATGTTGCCAAATTTAATATATTTAGACTAAAACTTGAAGTCTGGAATTTTGATTTGTTTGCATATAGTGTATAGGAATTACTCGAGCATTGAGACGTTGCCAAATTTAATATATTTAAACTAAACTTAAAATTTGGAAACCTATCTGTTTACATTATGTCGAGAAATTATTTGTGCGGGTAAATGTTACAAAATCTGATATATTCAAACTGAAACTTGAAGGCTGCAATTTTATTTGTTTGTGTGTCATTCAGATAAATTACTTCCGCATCTGAAAGGTTGCCAAATTTACTGATAGGTAAACTGAAACTTGAAATCAGAAACGTTACTAGCTCATGCAGTATTTAATGAAGTTACTTTGCATTTGAAAACAGAAATCTTGTTCCCACCTAATGAAATTTAAATTTGAATCGTGAAACTAGAATTATGTAGCCCTTTATAATATAATTTAAATCTGAATCATGAAACCAGAATTGTGTAGCTTTTTATAATATAATTTAAATCTGAATCGTGAAACCAGAATTATGTAGCTCTTTATAATATAATTTAAATCTGAATCGTAAAACCAGAATTATGTAGCTCCTTATAATATAATTTGAATCTGAATCGTGAAACCCGAATTATGTAGCTCTTTATAATATAATTTAAATCTGAATCGTGAAACCAGAATCATGTAGCTCTTTATAATGTAATTTAAATCTGAATCGTGAAACCAGTATTATGTAGCTCTTTATAATACAATTTAAATCTGCATCGTGAAACCAGAATCATGTAGCTCTTTATAATATAATTTAAATCTGAATCGTGAAACCAGAATTATGTAGCTCCTTATAATATAATTTGAATCTGAATCGTGAAACCAGACTCATGTAGCTCTTTATAATATAATTTAAATCTGAATCGTGAAACCAGAATTATGTAGCTCTTTATAATATAATTTAAATCTGAATCGTGAAACCAGAATTATGTAGCTCTTTATAATCTAATTTAAATCTGAATCGTGAAACCAGAATTATGTAGCTCTTTATAATATAGTTTAAATCTGAATCGTGAAGCCAGAATTATGTAGCTCTTCATAATATAATTTAAATCTGAATCGTAAGACCAGAATTATGTAGCTCTTTATAATATAATTAAAATCTTAATTGTGAAACCAGAAGTACGTAGCTCTTTATAATATAATTCAACTCTGAATCATGAAACCAGGGACAGGTAGCTCTTTATGATATAGTTTAAATCTGAATTATGAAACCAGAAGTATGTATCTTATTATAAGGTGAATTAAATCTGAATCTGGTAACCAGAAGTATGCAGCTCTTTAGAATATAATTTTGAATCTGACACTTGAAAACGAGAGGTCCGTAGCTCTATATAAGACAATTTGAATCTGAAATTTGGAATCAACAGTATCAAGTCTTACATAATACAATTATGAACCTGAAACGGGAAACCAGAGATATATAGCTCAACATGATGTAATTTCAAACCTGAAACTTACAACTGAAAGTATGTAATTCCATTTCTGTGTAATATTGAAACTGAAACTTGAAGTCAAAAATATGTGGCACGCTTTTAATGCACTTTGAAACTAAAACCTAAGGTTATGAATCTCATTCTTTTGTATGTTACCTGATGAAATTGCTTTGTACCTGAAACAGACATCTTGGATCCCCCTTTTGTATTAACTAAAACTTGAAATTGAGAATATGTGGTGTGCACTGGACGGTTCGGAAAATAAAGCAAAGGGATATAGAATAAATGAAGTACTTCCCCCTGTGTTCTGACAAAGTTGTGTAATTATTCTCCTTGTGTCTAGAATGACATTCAGGTGAAGCCTCGTTTCACGAAGTGCCACGATCCGAACATTTAAGACCTCCAGTGAGGCATAGTCCAAGAAGGACTTCGCGATTTATCATAATTTAGACATGACTGAAACGAGAGGGCAATCTGAAGGTCAGTAATTAGTTGAAAGCCTTGCGATACACGTCATAATATTAGGTGAGGTAGTAATAGGTTTGTTGCCGTGCCCGCTTAGTCAGTCAACAGTTATCTGGCCTGGATTACAACAATGCCTTCCCCTTGCGTCTCCTACAGCCTACAGGTCCAAAACAAAATTCTTTTCAAGCGGTATTTGCGTGAACTTTCTACTTCTTGACCTGCCAAACTTCCGAAAATCTAAGACCTCCAGTGAGGCTATAGTCCAAGAAAGGGCTCGCGAAAAATCTTAACTGTGGCACCATGGAAGTGGAAAAGGCAACCCAAATGCGCAATGCGTCATTTCCTAGTGACCAATGGCCACATGAGAGACGTAGAGGGAGAAGTCGGTAAGCCTCAAGTATATGCCCGGATGTGGTGTCCTGTTCTGCGGTGTTGCTCAATCAGTCCCACGGTAATAAAGCAAAAACAAACCAAAACTGAAATGTGAACGATGAAACCAATAAAATCTAAATAATGAATATTGAAATGAAAATATCAATCTTTAATTCTACGCTACTGTGGAAACTGAGAGTGACATCGGATACCTTGATACACACCAGGTCATCATCCCTCCAAGCGATCCAAATCTTTTTATGCTAGTGCATTCCCCATATGTGTAATATTAGGCCCAGCCGTGTGATTTCTCGTAGCAATAGGGCGCCTAGATGTCTGTGCTTTCATGTCCGTTTCACTGTATTGGTCAAATGAGAAACTTTGTTAAATAAATTAAGTGTTTACGAATTATAGCGTTTCTCTCACAGTGTTTCAATCCCATAGTCTGAACAAACACAACCTGGTCCTAACCCTAGATTTTCACGCCCAAATATTTCTCCTGGTAGCCCAGAAAATTAGTCATTCTTAGTAAGTAAAGGTAGAATCCTTCCAAATAAGGTAAGTGAGTACATTTCAGGTCACCCGTAGTAATTTAATGCAGTCAGGGATTTAGTTGCATATTAGTCAACAATGCAAGACAAACTAAGATGCATTTCCTTAAAATAAAATATGTCTGAATTAGGTATTATACAATATCATGCTATGTTGCCATTTTAGTTGTATCGTTGCCTTTTGTTTGTAAAAATTTGATTAGCTTTTGGGGATATTACAATATATATATATATATATATATATATATATATATATATATATATATATATATATATATATATATATATATATATATATATATATATATACATCCTACGGTGGATATGGCGTCCATACATTAGGCATTTACGGTAGATGCGGGGTCCGCTGCGATATGGCGTCCATATACCAGACGTCATATCGCATTGTTAATTTTTTGTGTTCTATGATCATTTTAGACTTTTATGAAGTGATTCTGAGATTTTTATTTTGACGCCATAAACCAGGATTTTGAATGAAACTGTATATCTTAGTTCAAGCTTCTACCGCTTGTTATTAGCAGCGCCATCAAGAATCAATATACGCGACGTATATATTTAAACAGTCCACGTTTACTTTACAGTGGATACGGCGTCCAGGTATTGGCAACGTGGCTTATCGTTTGTTCTGCTTAAGATTTTAAGTTATACAGTTCGCTCTACGTTATTAGCATAAAAAGGACTCCCGCCTCTTTATATGTTATGGGTCTTCTGGAGCGTTTGTTTAAATGTGTGACATTCTATATTTAACTGACGTTTTCAAGGATATTTACATGGAAAATTTTATTAAAATCATTTTAGAGAACAGCCCTAATAAGCAAATCGCAAATAATAAATAAACAAAGTCATTTTAATTTTTGTTTTGTTTTAATTTAGTTTTATTCAGGAATGTACATTTAAAGATTGTTTAAGCGAATAAAATGTAAAAAAATAGGGTAAGAATATGAAAGTATGTGGAAGTCTGATTGTGTTGAACTCAGTTATTTTAATAAATGCAGTAAGGTTGAAAAGTACTGTACCGTTTAAAATTTTGAATTTTGTTTAATTTAATACACTAACATAGTTTATCAACACTACTTTTCTAAAACCTCTGATTTCACCTAAGTCTTTCATGCATGGTTCTGGTACAAACTCAAATAGGTTCTTGAGTAAATGAAAATATAAGTATAAAAATACTAAACTTTTTGAGGAACCTTGCGATAAAAGTGCGAGTGTACCTGTGTGCGTGCGTACGAGGGCGCGCGCGCGTTTGTGTGTGTGGGCGTGCGTAGTTGAATGTGCCTGTGTAGCACAATTTTGTACACAAGATAACTTTGAAAAGCATAAAGGTTATTTATGACTTCATTTTGGGTATATGGAATTCTTGGAAGCGTAGAATAGTTATTAAAAAAACCTGTCCTATCGTAATAGCCTTTAGTTTTTTTGTTTGTTTTGTCTTTAAAATAGAAAACATTCAGCAAATCGTTAAAATGTGTTTTGAAATTGTCTTTAAAAACTCAAATAAGTATCTTATAATTTTTTACTGAACCGGCCGCTTTCAAAACGGCGGCAAGTGTTTCTTTAAAATTTTACTGTCACTATTTGACAAAATTTAAAGAAAAAAATGTATCTATAACAAAATAGCAGTCATTCATAAAAAAATATCTTATTAGTTAAAATAACCTCGTTCAAACACGTCAAATATACATTCAACATTCAGCAAGGTCGAATGTGTTTTTTTGTTTTTCTGGCAGGTATCTATTGACACTTGCTATAATTTATTATAAATATGCAGTAGCAAATGCATACCTCCTTATCAGAAAAGTCTATAAAACCTAACCAAGGTAAAAATCATATTGGATGTTAAAATGTAAAACGGGATATTAGAAATACATATTGCAGCTAAATGCTTACTGTATGTTTACGTGGTATGTTCTTTAAAACAGGCCAGATATAATCCAAAACAATAATGAATAATACGATTACTTGTATAATCAAAAATGTGTTTGTGAATCCTATCAGTTGGCAATTTTTTTAACTCCAATAATATAACTGTCTAGGCTTTGATACCGCTAGGTTGACTTACCTATTTTTCAGTTGGTTAAAAAAGTTATACCAAATATTTTAGGTTCGTATTAAAAGAACTCTTGTTTATTGTGTAATTTTTTTAATTTTGTAAAAGTTTTATTTAATTGAAATTAAGTAAGCTGAGAACTTGATTCATTTATACCGAAATCCCGCAAAATTTGGTATTGTGTTAATTGGCAAACCATTTTTTTTTCTTAGAGGTAATATAAAAAATTAATAATGTATTATCAAAATAACAAATAAACGATATATTTATACATCATAGAACAACTCCCTACTGAATATATTTAGGATGAGTATCAGCTTGAAGATAAATCCAGTTTATTTGAAGTATTTCCAACACTTCATAATTAATTTAACAACGAACATATTAAAAGCCAGGGAATTTATTTTATTTCAGTCCCAATAATTTTAGTAATAATACTCAGATTGGGCTGTTTAAGTGTTTTCCAGCTGTATCTATTCATGATCAGCATAATCTCAAAAATAACCTCACTTCCCACTAAATGAAGTTTTATTTCAAGCTTTTTTCTTTTAGTGAATTTTCTTAAAAAAATTGACTAATGAGGAGATCTCGACTTTTGAATTTTGAAAAAATTTCTTTAAATGAGCGCTAATTAGGCCCCCCAGAATACATATCCGGGGTCAGTTTCAATTTTTATATGTTTATATATATATATATATATATATATATATATATATATATATATATATATATATATATATATATATATATATATATATATATATATATATATATATATATATATATATATATATATATATATATATATGTATTACACCGATAACTCAAAAAATAATGGGCCGATTTTGATTAAATTTGGTAAATAAATTCCTCTTACAAATGGCTTGGATAAGTTCGTTAGCCAGGAAAATCTGCCCAGGTTTTCCCAGAAAATTTTGTGTTTTCTTTTGAAAAAAATTCATATCTCCGGAAATAACAAAGTAAGGGCAACCAAATTTAGTAGGCGGGTTTAGATCCTCATAGGTAAGTTAGATGCCAAAATTTAGCTACGTAGGTCACAATACAAAAAAGTTATAGGCATTTAAAAAAAAGGGGGTTTTCCTCAAAACGTCAAAATTGCGATTTAAAACGTCAAAATCGGCAACATTTAGGCAAATAACTTGAATCTAATACGGGCTATGGAAATCAAATGTCTCAAGAAGCATATTTCACAAACCCTGAAGTCTTAGTTTCAACCGTCATTGTCCTTCATTTTACTAAAATGTTTCCAGAAAATTCATTTCAAATAGACCCTTTCTCTGATGCTTGGCAGTAGTCTTAGCTATAGAGTTTATCGTTTAATGGTATATAATTTTTGTCGAATTTTCGTAAAAAATCAATAAAGCTCAATATATCCGTTATTATACAAGATATGAAAAAAATTTGTATATATTAATTATAGGGGGTCTTGAGCTACATCTTAAAAAAATATTTCTACAATCACAGGCTGGCCCATAAGTCGGTGGTGATACAAATTTTCTTTTTTTTTTTAATCAAACATGCCTTATGTTATTGCATTTATGCATTTTCCATCGATATATAATGCATGTTTGTAAGAAAATAAATTCTGGATGCAGCAAGTGCGTTATGGTAGCGAATTTTGATCAAATGCTTCATATTTGAATAGCCCAATTTGCTATTAATCTGTAAGGTTGACCAAGAAACGATTTTTTCCGGGAACACTTTAAGTTTACTTTAGGAAATGTTTGTACATTTTCACACAATAAAGTTATTTTTATGAAACCTGGCACATTGTTTTTACTATATAGGTTATACTGGTAACCAAAATTGATGGCTGCTTTCTTAAAAAGAAAACACACATATTTGCAATAAAAACATTTTAATGAAAATTCACTACCATAACGCACTTGCTGCGTCCAGAGTTTTTATGATAGAGTTCATGAAAGGTAAAGCTGGTTATGTGTCTCCAAGACATCATGAAATTGATTGTTCTGCCACATGATGGGTGTTTACTCGCTTCTTAAATAGTTAGGTTATATGTCTTCGGAAATATGTCTGCTGGGAGGGCATTCGAAAGCTTAGATGGTCTAGGAGAAAACAAAGATTCGTAACGAACCGTTCGACAAGTAGATAATTTGACACTTGAAGCGTGTGTTTTTTTTGACTAAAACGGGTTGGCCGATTAAAGGTTCCTGCTTTATTTGATATGCAGCTGTTTATACTACTATGTTTAGTTATCACTAATAGAAGTCATTTTTTTAAGGAGTAATAAGTAAATGATAATTCACAAACGGCTTTACATCCCTCTGAAGGCAGGAGCATAAAAGCATTTTACTTTTACCTATTAACTTTTGGAACGTTATATTCGGTATATTAGTCGAGTTTTATTGAAAAAAATTCAATTTTCACCAAATCATCCTTATTTATCCCCTACCCCCTGAAGCGCTCTTACCCAAAAACAATTCGAAGCGTTTCTTTGTCGCGTGCTAACCGGATACCAAGTTTGAAGATGATATCCCAATTCGTTCGAAAGTTATTGCGCCTATTAACAGACAGACGTACATACTGACAGACCAACAGACCGACCGACCGACAGACAAAAAAAAATTCGTTCCAGAATCAAGTTTTCTATAGTTTTTTAGACTTTTTACGCTGTTTTGCAAAAAAATTCGAAATTCTTTTCAACAATATTTCACCCCCACAGATTCAACCCATAATTTAATTTTAGCACAGAATGCCACATGTTTGATGAGATTAAATGTTTTCTAATAAATAAACCCTAAAACGTCATATTACTCGAGTTTTAACGAAAAAATGTAAATTTTCTCCAAATCACATTCCCTCCCATTCATCCCCTACCCCCTAAAGCAATTTTACCCACAAACAATCCGAACCGTTCGTTTGTCCACTGCTAACTGTATACCAAATTTGAAGACGATATCTCAATTCGTTTTAAAGTTATTGTGGCTACAAACAGACATTCAGACCGACAGACAAAAACAAATTTCGTTCCGAAATCATGTTTTATACATGTTTTGATACTTTTTACGACGTTCAAGCAAAAAAAAAGTTGTCACCGATGCGATACTTCCACACGTCACGATGTGGAAGTAATAGCTAATTTGATAGAACAGTGTTTTACATTTTAACATAATTAGATTAAATGTGTTGAGTAAAAAAAAATAATAATAATAATTGCCTTAATTGATGCTTCGGTCCTGCGGTCAGTAAGAATAATATAGTCGACTCTTTTCTTATAACTATATGCTTATGTTAAAGCTACTTGCAATAACTGTGACAATGCAAAGAGAAATTAAAAAACTCTTGTAATTAAAATTTAATAATTTCCCCAAAACTTAAGTAAAGAAGTTACTATAACATTTTCAAATGTATTAGTAAGAGCAACGGAATATAATGACCTAATTGGTTCGACAATAAAATCAGTACTCTGATTTTAATTGATAGCGATTCTGTTACCGAAACCAAATTACCTAGATGCTTGATTCCCCCTTTTAAACTTAACTCTTTTATCGTGTTAATGTAGGTATTTAGTAGGTATATATAGGTATATAAAGTGGCAACGACGTATGACGCCGTATCCACTGTAGATTGGGAAATATATACAATAAGGAGTTGGTATCGCTGCAGTCTGAATGATGAATATATGGACAGGAGTTCGCATGCCCTGTTTTTAAAAGGAGTTCATAAATACTGGAGAATGTAAGTTGACCAAAAGAAATTTTTTCTAATTAAAATTCGGTTTGCTAATGTACACTACTAAAAAATTAATATACATGAACAAATTTTAATATATTCGCGTTAATTCTGGTGGACGCCATATAACTTGTTTTCGTACTGACGCCGTATCCACCGCAGGATGTATATATATATATATATATATATATATATATATATATATATATATATATATATATATATATATATATATATATATATATATATATTGTTACGTTCTACGGGGTTCTGGATGTGTTGACTAACAAAACACAGCTTTTCAAACTACTATTTATTATACCCAACTATTTTCCAACACCATAAGCACATCAACTAAAATATTTATCTCTAATACTAAATGTCCATAGAACTATATTCCACTATCCGCCTCCTATGATCGCTTCTTATACACCAACACTTACTACTGCTGACTTGCTTAATACTCTATGATCACTTACTCTGCACCACACTAATTCAATACTGAACTAACTCACTCTATGTACCGTTCGTCTATTTATACTCTCCATCGAGATTCTAGACTTTCTACACTTTTCTACACCTGTCACTTCTGAAATATCATTCCAGAGTGTTCGCTGTTACCAACACTAAAACTGACCATAGAAGTAACATAGAAGTAACAAAGTCCCTAAACTTAACTCTCATAGACAAATGTGACACTCTGTCCCTCTTATATTCGATTGTCGTATTCTGACATTTATTGGTATGGCGTAAGTCTGTGCATATGGACCACCTTCATTTTGCTCTTCGGACTCCTCTGAATGCGATTGACAACGTCATTGATCCTTTTGACCACCTTATACGGACCTTCCCATAATTTATGTAGTTTAGGTGACCATCCCTTGCGTCGTACTGGATTGTAGAACCACACACGATCTCCTTCTTTAAAACCAGCTGAATTAGCTCGCACGTCATAACGGGTCTTCATGCGGTTGCTTTCTACTCGTATATGCATTCGGTCAGCAGAGTGAATTTCATCTATTCTTCTTTCCAAATCTTTTATGTATTCCTCAGTTGACCGTGGTGCATCTGTGGGTTGTCCAAATATGAGATCAGGAGGAACTCTTAACTCTCGCCCAAAAACCACGCTGACTGGTGTATGTCCGGTAGTCTCATGTACAGCCGAGCGGTAACTTTTCCAAAGTTTTCTTTACCCCTAAATGGCCTTCGCCTGCCCCGCCATGGATCTCCTCGATTACCTCCCTAACTCTTGGCCGCGGAAGGATTATTTGCTTCAATATGCGGGTTCCATCCTCTGACTCTCAATTCCTGACCAGAAGATTACCTTCTATTTCAATGGAGTCCCACTAGGCCCAGTAACTTTTGGTGACAACGCTTTTATCACTAACTTCTGACCAAGTGGGTCTTTCGTGGCAAGTCTCCTTCCATCTGTAGATTGGTTGGATATCAGGGTCTTCTTTTTGGTCCTTGCGCCGTTGTCATCCTACACACGATTCAATCCTTCTTTGTTTTCGGCAGAGATGCAATGCTTGGATTTTGGTGGGCAAGGTGCCCTAGACAGGGCGTTGGCAATGCCCTGCTGTCGTCCAGGGCGGTGTTCGATGGTAAAATTGTACTCTTGAAGGCGTTCAAGCCACCTCGCCATCTGCCCCTTTGGATTTTTAAATTGAAGAAGCCAACGTAGGGAAGCGTGGTCGGTTCTCAGGAGAAATTCTTGACCATATTTGTGAAAATGCTCCAACGTGATAATGGCTAGAAGTTCGTTCCTCGTCACGCAATAGCTCTTTTCTGCTTTGGAAAGGGCTTTGCTGAAATACCGTACAACCTTCTCTTGGCCTCCCTGTTCCTGCGACAGAACACCTCCAATACCAACATTGCTCGCGTCCGTGTCCACAATAAACCTGTGACCAGGCTGGGGATGTCAGAATCGGGGAGGAACAGAGAGCCCGTTTTAGTGTCTCAAATGCATTTTCACAATCATGAAGGGTGTCTTTTCTTCCGCCAGTTTATGCAAAGGTGTCGCGATGTCAGCAAACCCCTTTACAAAACAGCGGTAATATGTGCAGATGCCCAGAAAGCTTCGCAGCTGATGTACATTGGTTGGAATGCCCCAGTTCATAATACAGTCGGTCTTCTCTGGGTCGGTTTTGACTCCATCTGGGGTGATAATGTGGCCTAAGTACTTAACTGCTTTTTGAAAGAGACAGCATTTCATTTCGGATTTAATTTCAAATTGGCTCCTTTTAGTTTCTGAAACACTTGTTCGACATTCTTCATGTGATTTTCGAACGACTTTCCTAAGGTTATGACGTCATCTGTGCACACAAGGCATGCTTTTCAGTGTAGACCTTTTAGAACTGTCTCCATTAGACGCTCAAAAGTGGCTGGAGCATCACCAACCCAAACGCATGACGTTGAACTGTCACAGTTCACTACCAGTGGTAAACGCAGTCTTTTATTTGCTTTGGGCTCAATCTCGACTTGCCAGTAGCCACTTTTTAAGACCAATGTTGGAAACCATCTTGGACCTGCCAGTATATTAAGTGTATCGTCAATTCTGTGAAGTGGATAGCTGTCTTTCTTAGTGACATCATTTAACCGGCGGTAATCTACATAAAACCTCATGAAACCATCTTTCTTTTTAACTAATACTACTGGAGAGGCCCAAGGGCTTTGCGATGGTTCTATAACTCGTGCCTTCTCCATCTCCCTTAGCATGGTGTCAACTTCGTGCTGTTTTGCCAATGGTACTCTTCGCGGTGGTTGCTTGATTGGTACATATGTACCAGCCTCAATGCGATGGCGAACTAGGTCTGTTCTTCCAAAATCGTTATTGTCGGTTACGAAAACGTTGAGATATTTAGACAGCAATTTAGCCACTGCTTGCTTCTGTTGTGGAGAAACATTTCCACTAGCTTCTGCTAAGACATCGCGTAGATGTTCTGGAAGAGATTCATCCGGGATGGACGGGGCGGGGTCTTCTTGGTCGTGGCAACGCCGTATGATGGTTACTGGTGAAAATGTTCCGATTTCGGAACCTTTGGAAATCTTCTGCTCAAAGCTTATAAGGTTGGCTATTCTGACAGCTGCCAGCTCTTTTGCTTAAATAAGAGTTTTACCGACTAGTAGAGCTTTCTTAAAAAGATCGTTGTCTTCTGGTTCTATAATACCGACGACTTGTCCCGAAATGTCTCCAACTATCTTCACTGGGACAATACTTTTACTCAACTCTCACAACGACATCTTCTTTGGCCGTGACTTTTCGAATCGCAAGGTGATTGACAGTCGACATGACTACTTCCTCATCACCGATATTTAAAACATTGTTCTCGAGATCTAACTTGACACCGTGACCTTGTAGAACATCTAGTCCAAGTATAATGGGGTCTGATATGGCGGCAACAATAACTCGCTGTTTGGTTTTCCAAGCTCCAATTTGTAGCTTGACCTCAATCTCACCAAATACACGAATCTGTTCGCCACCAGCTGCGGTCACTTTGTAGATTCTTTCTGGCTCTCTTACCCGCCATCTTGGTACTATATCACGACAGATAATCGTTCTGGATGCGCCAGTGTCTACAACCATTTGAGCCTTCTTGTCGCTGATGTATCCGTCTACGATGAGCGTGTTGCCAGAATCGTTGACCAATGAGATGGTTGTCAACTTCGGGGCATTGTGGTGGGCAGCCAGCTCTCTCCCCCTAAAGCTAGCTGCATTTAGTTTACCTGTGCATTGGTTGAAGATGATCTTGGGGCCCGGCATTCACTCCTTATGTGTCCCACCTTGCTACAGTTCCAACAGCGTATGGTACTTGCACGATAAGCTTGTGTTGGCTCCTTATGAGTCGTGTGCTTCATCTGTTCTTCTAGTTTCTCCAATCGCTGCACAACCTTGGATAAGTTTGGTTTATTTTCCTCTTCTGGGATTTGGAGACTGCGAACCCTCACATTGCCTTTAGAGGCTTGCTTGGCAGCTTCAAATTCTAACGAATATGCCAAAGCATCGTTTAAGTTTTTATGTCTCGCCATCCTCAGCGCCTGTTGAGTGTCGGTATCGCTGATGCCGTCAATGAATGTTTGCAGCGCCAGCTGGTTTAAAAATTCCACCGGAGCTGTGGGGTAAGCTGATCGTGTTAGTGTGGCAACGTCGGCTTCAAATTGTTGCAGAGTTTCGCCCAATTTTTGACAGCGACTTTTCAACTGAGTTTGGTACAGCTGTTGTAAATTCTGGTCGCCAAATCTCATTTCTAGGTAATATCTAATGCTGTCGAAACTGTCCTGTTCTTACCTGGGGATACCTTGGAGCACATCTAGAGCATGTCCTCTGAGAGCTACAATTGGCGAAGTCGCTTTCTCTCTCGCCCCAACCATTTGCTGTAGCAGCTACTTCACACTGGCGTAGATAAATACCCCACGGGACTGAGCCATCAAATGTGAGGACCTTAATTCTTACGACTGGGTTATCTTCGAATCTGATGTTTCCATTGGCTAGGGTATCACACCTCTTTTCTAGTGATTGCATTTTCAGCTGAACATATTCTTGTATACTCGTCAGTTTGTCATATACATCGTCGCTGATACCCCTTACTCGGCTTTCTACTTGCTGAAAGATGTCGTCTTTTACTTGCTTCATACGTTCGTCCACACATAAAGTAATATTCTCAATTCTGCTGGCTTGTTCTTGCAGAATTTTCTTTGTTTCTTCGTCTTTTTTTCTGGCCTCTTCATCTCTTTTTCTCATTTCTTCTTTGGCTTCTTCGTCTCTTTTTCTCATTTCTTTTTTGACTTATTCGTCTCTTTTTCTGGCTTATTCATTTCTTTTTCTGGCTCCTTCATATCTTTTTCTCATTTCTTCTTTGGCTTATTCGTCTCCTCTTCTGGCATCTTCATCTTTTTTCTCATTTCTTCTTTGGCTTCTCCATCTTCTTTTCTCAGCTCTTCTTTAACCTCTTCATCTCTTTTTCTGGCATCTTCATCTCCTTTTCTCAGCTCTTCTTTAACCTTTTCATCTCTTTTTCTGGCCTTTTCTGTCATTTCTTTAATCAACTCCAATAGCTGGGCGTCCATATTGGCTGTTGCGCTATGTGTCTTAGGCATAGACGTACTTAAAGCTTGTACACAGTTTATTCTGTTTCAAGAACACACCCAGTTATGAATTACTGCTGACACTGGTCTTCCAGATATTATAGAGTTTTTCACGTTCAACGAATATTCTGGAAAATACTTCTGCTAGCAGCTTGAAAATCCCACTTCTGACAGAAGTTGTTACGTTCTACGGGGTTCTGGATTTGTTGACTAGCAAAACACAGCTTTTAAAACTAATATTTATTATAACCAACTATTTTCCAACACCATAAGCACATCAACTAAAATATTTATCTCTAATACTAAATGTCCATAGAACTATCCGCCTTCTATGATCGCTTCTTATACACCAACACTTACTACTGCTGACTCGCTTAATACTCCATGATCACTTACTCTGCACCACACTAATTCAATACTGAACTAACTCACTCTATGTACCGTTCGTCTATTTATACTCTCCATAGAGATTCTAGACCTTCTAGACTTCTCTACACCTGTCACTTCTGACCGCTTCTAGAAATATCATTCCAAAGTGTTCGCTGTTACCAACACTACAACTGACCATGGAAGTAACAAAGTCCATAATTTTAATTCTCATGACAAATGTGACAATATATATATATATATATATATATATATATATATATATATATATATATATATATATATATATATATATATATATATATATATGATATATATGTTAACGGACCTCTCTATTAGCCAATTTTTCTTAATGAAAATTCGGTAAAAAAAAGGACCAATTTTTATTTTGCGCTGAGCAGTTGTGCAGACATATATTGATTGTCAAAATATCTCGCTTTGGCTGAAAGAAAACATAGAAAGCACTAATCAGCTGCTTCTTGTTGCGTCCAAATAAAGCTTCATGCCACAGGACAGTGAGTGATTTACATCGTTTCTGCTTTGTACCCACTGGCACGAAGCTTTTATTGTAAACTGTGAGGCGATTCGTAAATATAGCAGTCTTGAACATTTCAAGCCGGGGCAGCATTATGAATTTCTACAAGCCTGCACAATAAGTGATGCTACTGCTGCCATGTTTTTCATGCAGCCTTTCTGCATCTTCGCAGTATTCTGCTCTTGATTTCTCAGCTTGTCTCAGGTTGTGTGCCAATTTGTTGCCTTCTTAACGTTAGGCTAGCTAAAGTAGATATTGGGAAGGACATGACTAGTTAGTCGTGGCCCATTGCACTCCGTAGTATTCAGAGAACTTCTAACCATATGTAGAGCTGGAGTGGTGAAGAGTACATTTCGGATAACCTTGTCAATTAAAATATCTTTGGAAAAGTATTGTCAACTAAATTCCAGCGGAAAAGCATGACTGTTGGGTATAATGACCAGTTATTAATATCTGATGATATGATTATTTTTATTATGGTTTGTATCATGGGAATCAAATTCATCGCATTGCTCACATCCTTGTGCTCAAGTTTTACAATTGAAATATTCATACTCTTTGTAACAACTCTGTATTTTTCGTACGAACATTTAAATTTTGGATTCTTTTTAACAAAGTCTTCATACATAGATGAAATCAGACGGCCAGTATAGCCTATGTGGGACATGTTCCCTCCGGTTGTGGGATATCGTTGGGTTGAATAATGCAATATGCTGTCGAATGATAGTATCGTCAATTTTGTTAGCAGGTTCTGCTTTACCCCTAGTATCTTCTGCAGGAGCTACAGAATTGTTGAAATGTTTCAGAACATTTCGAAGCATTTTGTTGTTAGTGTAACCAAGGGTGGCTAAGAAAAAAAGTTGGCAAACTGGTTGCATTGCACTTGAAGCATCTTTGAGGTAGTATGTATAACTATAGTTTCTTTTGTATCCAGTTTCTGCTTGTGCTACTGTAGTACGTTACGCATACGTTCACACAACTAATCAACTGTTGGCGCTTCGTGAACTCAGTTACCGTATAGATTAAACTAAAGTGACATTATGGCTTATAAACAATGAAAACCTTTTTTGACAAAAATGTAAAACTATAACATTAAATTGACAGACTGCATAACATTAAAGTAACACCGACAAGGCATATTCGCTGATCCCACTTAATAGTACATATACCTGTATTTTGAGAAATTAGTCGACAAACGAATGAATAGGATGGGTATCGGATGACAACATAACTTGATTTTTTGGTAATAATTATTCATTGTTATACTGCTACATTATTTTCATTTATGTGAAACAATCTGCCAGAAAAGTTCACACAGGCAGCCCAACCAGAATATATTTACGGACTTTAAACACAAAATTAGTATAATTTCATGTTTAAAGTCGAAACTATGCTTAATTTCGAGGTTAAACTGTAAATTATATATAGTATCGTGTTTGGACTCGAAATTAGTATAATTTCGAGTGCAAACACGAAATTAGGTATATTTTCGAGTTTAAACTGTAAATTAATAATAATTTCATGCTTAAAGTCGAAATTATCAATATTTTTATCTAGTGGTCGTCCTACGCCTTCGTACTTTTTAACCCCGGAAATGTAAATGTACAATAGACAATTTGAATGTTTTTTTTTCTCATCACATCTGACAGAAATCGCACAAAGATGATTTTTAACAGTTTTTTTTTTGCATTTCACATACTACAAAAATAACGATGCAGAAAAATATTTGACTGTGCGAATTTCAGAATTGATTTCAAACACGACTATTTTGCTGGCATGATCTATGACGTCACTGGACGGTAATGTCAACAATGACAATCAGCTTGCTTCTCTGTGTTTACGTCCTGTGTTGCAAGCTATTGATTGAATATTGGCTTCTGCACGTGATTTTATTTGATCATATGAAACATAAAGCTTATAAATACTGTATAGTACCAATGTGCACAAATAGGACTATAAAAACTTCAGAGAAACTGTTTTTAATTGTTCCAAAAGTGTGTCAAGTACAATTTTTGGCAAATTATTATTGCGCCTGTTGAAAACCATTGTCTCCCTTTTTATTACACACACTTTACACTATTCAACTAGAAGAAACGCAATAACATTTACTACGAAGTTGAGAAACAAGCGGTCGAAGTTATCATACCATAAGGCAAATGCAAACACGTCATTTACTTACTGTCCAAGTACGTTACAACAAATAACAGAACGTTCGCGGTCACATGATAATGATCCGAAATTTTTTTGATTTTAAAATGCATTTTCTATCCACTGCATATTACATATGTTTTTGGGTATTTTCATGCATGTAATGTTTTACGTATGAAAAACTACTAGGTGAATGTTAAATTCATTTACTGGAAAACCCAATTTTTCATCCTCTGGTGACGCTAACTTGGTTAGTGAAACGAGCGTCAGGTCTTTTACAATGTGTTGTGGTGATTTGGGTTCTCCAAGTGTACTTATCAGTGCTCATCACAGGTTACAATCTTCACTTAGTTAATTGTCTATTGTCAATAGCGTAGCATCAAGCGTGATGGATGGAATAGACGGCAGCATTTAACGAGTCTTGGTTGTCGTCGGTCACTGAAGTTAAGCAACGTCGGGCACGGTCAGTACTTGAAAGGGTGACCGCTGGGAACACAGTCTGCTGTTGCCGCCCTTTTTACTCTGAATTTCTATTGATTACATTTTTTCTTACCATGCGCACTAATCGGTTGTCACAAGTCTTTTGGCTATAAAGAAATAGGGTATATATTTGAACATGAAACCGCTAGTTCTGAAATATTACCCGTTTTTGTTGAAAAAATTATTCCAACAACTAAGTTTATCCACATGCATTTTCTTTTCATTACAATCTTCATATGTTGACGTAGTGGTATCTAAGGTAATACATATTATGTTTTTAACACCAATACCATTGGTAATAACTTATATGAGGAAATGTAAAACTACTGATGCTTCAGCGAAATATTATCTAATTACATTAAGTAATATAAATGGGTATTAAACTAATTCTCGCATACCTCCAGATTATGTTTAAAAAATTCATTCGCAATTAAGTTTTTGCAAAGTTCCTTTTCCATTGAAATATTTATGTGGTGGCTGTACCTACCTATACCTACATATTGTTTTTATCACAATGCAATCAAAATAGTTTATATTCTTCAAATACCTACAACTTAATTTACCGATTACTTATTATTGAAGTCGATCAAGTTTCAATTAGGTAGGTACGTTATTGACACACCGGGCACTGCTTTGACTTTTTAACTGACCATGGAAATGGGTTCCAGGGGCCCTAATTCGCGTTCATTTGAAGAAATGAAGAAAGAAGTCGATACCTCTCCTCTCTGTTAGTGAATTTTCTTAATGAAAATTCACTAAAACAATAATTTTACTTTCAATAATACCGCACCACACATTTATGCTGAATTGATTTTGATGATCAATTTCTATTATCCAATGAGGATTATTTGTAGACCAGTAATAGCTTTTATGTAGGTTTACTTTGCATCTACTAGTAAACTACTAAAAACCATCTGTCCATAAAATTTTAGACAAAAAATTTGGATTTACTCGAGTCATTTCAAGCATCCAGTTGCAGAAATCTACTCTCAGTCAAAATCAAGTGAGCACCTGATGCAGTTCCACGTGATATGCCTGTAATTTTTCTTCTTTTAGAATTCTTTGAACAGCCGATCGATGAACTACCAGATCTCTTTTTATATCCCTAATTTCTGCGTTTAGGATAACCTTCAATGCAAGCAAGCATATTAATAATATTGTCTTTATTTCAGTTCTGTGCGAACCCTGTTTTGAACTTGTATCGCTAACACTTGTCCAGTTCCTTGCAAACGGTTTGCTAAACGCTCCACAAAAAATGTCGTCTATACGAATATGGTACAGCGTACTCCTGCAAGGCAATAACTGAATTTTCAAAGCTTTGAAAATACACGGCGAGCGCATGGCATGTGCTTCAGCAACAGAATAAGGCATAATTTTCTAATTGTTTGAACTGTTTTTAAAAACAAAAGCCCAATATCCCAATTCAAAATAACCAATGACTTACTAAAGGCAATACCTAATGGTCAGGTCATTCCAGTATTTTGGTTTTCACAGCTCACTCATTATTAACAAACATTTCATGTTAGAATAACGCTACGTTCATTATTGATTTTTGGAGAAAATCTGACTTGACTATTTTAAATTAAAAATAAGTTATCTAGCGGTAAAATTTGAAAGTAGAAAATTATGTAAGTATACTTGTAGGGGTTACATTTTTCCCAAATAATTACATACAGATACAGGCGCTAGCCGACCTTAGCTGGACACCCGATATATATATATATATATATATATATATATATATATATATATATATATATATATATATATATATATATATATATATATATATATATATATATATATATATATATATATATATATATACATATATATATATATATATATATATATATATATATATATATATATATATATATATATATATATATATATATATATAAATATATATATATATATATATATATGCCTATCTGATTGTATGAGGACAGTATAAGTTTATACAGTATATTTTTATACCGTATAAAGATATACTGTCCTCAAACTTATAGATGGATGAATAAAAGAAGTGGTCCTCAAAGTCCTCCTTTGACAGTGCTCATGATTTATTAGTCACAGAAACAGTTTTTATGCTACAATACGTAGTTATGTTCCGTAACAATACTCACATGTTAATCAATGATATTTCCTGTCAGATATACAACATAATGCAACTCCTGTATTTTGTTTCAAATAACGTATGTTGTATTTATGGGTCGAAAATATAACACGTCACGGACGAAATTGCCTTGGTATTTGTAAAAATTTCCTCTGTCGATATGTTTTGAGTTAGCATGTATTATTGTCTAATTAATTTATAAAAACTTACAAGAAAGAGAATACTACTTCCGTAAACGCCTAGTAAGTCCTGGTAAAATACAATCTTAATATACAAAAACCCCACGGTGACCGCCATAAAATTCATTTGACATATGTTACTTAAATACCTACATATCATTCAACGTGTAGGTATATGATAAATTGCTTATGCACAGCTTTGTATAGCTATGTAATACATATATGCAATTTACAAGATGTTTAATGATATAATATATGTATGTACCTAACATATAGGTATGTGATATACTATGAATTTTGAGGAAGACTTGCTGAGTTCACCAGGCCCCAACAGTTGCTAACAGTTAAATAGTTGTACTTAAGGATGCGTTCGCCAGTCCCACTAGGTTGGTAGGTAACTGTTGCCGATTTGTCAAAACGGAATGACAGACAAACGTAACAAAATAGTGCTTGAAGTAAACAGTGCGCTCATTAGTCTCCAACCGCTAAAATGAGTCGGTAGTCAGCAGAGAAACGCTTAAACTCAGCTGTTGGCGCCTGGTGAACACGCTTCTGTCGGGCTATTGTATTTTAATTGTATGTGCGTTTGCTGAAAACAAAGAAGCTGATAGTGTACGATTTGAACATTCTGTGTGAAATGAGAAATCTTGTCTATATTGAAATATACATAGCTTAACTTTCTTCAAATAATTTTATCGCAAAATACTGAAATGATATTCAAATTGACGATTTTTCACTTAGCACTTGACGCGTAAAAACTCACTGGCAAAGTGACAAAGTAAGTGCGGTGAATGATTCATTTAAAAGATTGTTTCGTATTCAAAACGGCACAAATCATTTTTATAGGTAAATAGAGGTTTGTTTCATGCGTGCGCCCTAGATAATTTGTACGCTTACTCCTTACAGCGCACCAGTTTGAAAGTCTGTTGGAACAAATCTTATACCAAAACCCTTAAGAAAACACAGTCTGGATTTTGTTTGAGCATGTGTCTATACACAAGACAGTACTAATCGGAGAGCTGGTGACAAATTTAGGGTACGTATGTATTTTAGGCATTTATAAATCTTAAAAAAGTACAATTTCAATGTTAGTGAATCTGGAATAGTGAGGCAGGAAGGAAATTTGCGGTTATTCTGGTACTGCGCAGCATATGACATTTGCAAAACAATAATCCAAAAAAATAATCTTTGGTCAATTTGGAATTAATATGTGATTTTTTATTTTAGCATTCATAGAATCTAGCAATAAAAATCCCAGATTTCTTATATGGTTGTGAAGTACGACCAGACCATCCTAAATTTGTTTTATAAATATACGAAAAAATATACTTTAGGCAATCTTAAATGTTTACAGTATATTTATGACCAGCTACGAACCAATAATGTCAAATACTTGACAACAACAAATTATAAAATAAAATCATAACGTAAAAACGAATTTCCACAGCATAAAAATAGTGTAAAAATGAATATAATGTAGTAAACATTATATTCACACAGTATCAGCAGTCGATACCACATTGGTGATATTGCAGATGAGAGGCAAACTAGTTTTAATTATTAACTTTAATTCTAAAAGAGACTGACAAAACAAAAATAAAATAAAACAGCAATAATAATTGTCAAATAACTAAATGTTTTTTTCTTTCTTTAACTTCGGTCTATTTCCGCGATTATGGCCAATCACGGACCCCAAGAAGCAGTTTCACCTCGCTCTCCTGGGAATTTTGCCGAGCGCCTGCCTTTCTGTAAGAAGGGTAGGGATCTTTAACGTGCCCAACATGGCATGGGCACGGGACCAACGGCTTTACGCTCCTCTCCGAAGGGCGGAACGTGCACATTCAACTTGCTCAAATACAATGCCAGAACCTCGGTTGATTGTTGATTGACAGTATGTACTAAAAAAGTGAAAGGAGAACGCTGGGATCAAACCCGGTACCCTTGGGTTCAGAGGCACACGTTCTTCCACTGAACCACCGAGGCTAACTAAATGTTCAAAATGCTGTCCATTATTATCAGTACATAATTGAACTAGCGTTTCAAAGAAATTTATGACATTAATTAACCTGGAATGCACAATCCGTCTTGTTTGGTGAATAATTCTAGCTTTCTGGTCTTTCAGATTTAATGACCTGTCTCTGTAGACAACATTCTTCAAGCCACCCTAAAGAAAACAATCACATGGCGTCAAATCAAGAGAGCGAGCAGTTCATTTAAGGGCATCGCAGGGTCGGATTCACTTTTCTCTGAATCATCCAAATATTGCTGCAAGCGTCTCCCAAAATGACTGTGAGCCCCATGTTGCTGAAACCAAACTTCATTAAGTGGTCGCACTGCAACAACTGTGGTATAATTTCTTCTCTTAAAAAAATTAATACTTATCAGATGTTAGATTTCCGTCAGTAAATAACCGTCCAATATTACTACTGTCTAGTATGCCGGCCCATACATTATTATTTCGTGATCGTTGCAGCAGCATCCAATGTGGATTCTGCTGAAACCAATAACGATAATTTTGTTTACTAACAAATCAATGGGGTGGAGTGTTAATGTAGCTCCATCTGGGAAATAATATTTCTACCAAAGTCTGGATTCTCGTTAAATTTGGTCTTCCTATTCTTGGTTTATCTTTGACACTACCAGTTTAGTTAATTTTTTCAATATTTTGGAAACATACCGTCCATTAATGTGTGACCAGATTCATGAAAAAACATGCACATTTCTTTACAATTACGCTTCCTGTCACCGTATCCCAACATAATTATTATTTCAATTCTTAGCTTTTCGCTCAATCCTGCCATAATAAAAATTATTATTCATTTGTGTCAGTTCTCTATTTTCTAATCTGAAGCTCTCTAAAGTATAACAAACTGCAGATAACTGGCAAAAAACAATGTTTAAAATCGGCAGCTACAAATACTATTACATTTTTTTCAGTAGGTATAACTTCATAAGAAATTGATCAATGAAGTCCAACCGAAGGTAAGTTTTAAGAAACTTTTTATTTTATTTTTTTCCTGTGGAACCCGATTGAATTTTCATAACACCGTTTCTAAGAAGATGTTCTTTCCGTAAATGCAAAAAAAAATATCTTGCGGTTTAAAAAAAGATCTAGTTGCCACAGGAACGAAGTTTTTTACGCTAGGAGAATTTGAATATCGCCAGTTTTTAGTAAAAAATATGTCGAAAAAGTTTTGTTTAAACATTTTGTTTTAAAGCGACTATCTCTGGAAATATGAGTACCTTTTCATACATTTTACTAACACTGTATATGTTAATACATAAATGTAGCATGTGCGTGACGTACATGTTGTACCTTTCTTAAATCCTTTGAACCCTAATCTCCAAACTTACCTTTTACTAATTCATACATATTTCTAATAGTCTGGGTATTACATAACGTGATGTCAGTAATGAAGGGTGTAAATCTATCTATAATTTAGAGAAAAAATATCTGTAAGCATGGGTTCATTTGCTTGATTTTTGAAATACAGGGTGTTAAAAATTTGTTGGTTTTGATAGGTACCTAAACCAGAAAGTAAGTTATCTATACAGACCCATATTTGAGGATAAACGCAAATTTTCACATTTAACCAGCCGAACCCCCATAGATATTACCTTGACGTACTATTTTAAATAAAAATACATTACGCTGCTGCTTTTTTCAAAAGCAAAAATTATTCTCAGAATATTGCTGTAATTCATTATATTTAAAAAAGGTTTCCTAACTCTTTTTGTGTCTAAAACTGCTTTCAAAAAATTACAAATGCTTGTGATTCCCTTAACTAAGTTGTTCAAAAGGAATGACAAATATATAATTAACAGTCAATTAACATTACTAACAATGACAAATCAAATTATAAAGGATGCTCAAACTAGCGACCATTTTCTGTTTGGCAAACGTCATATCTTCTAATAAGCTCTAATGCTTTTCTAATAACTTGAGGCAAATTTTCTCTGCAGGCACGAGTAACTATGTTCATAGAATCCTCCAAATTTCTTGGTTCAACAACATAGACCACATATTTTACATAACTCCATAAAAAATCAAATGGTGTAAGGTCAGGCAAACTCGTGGGCCACCCTCAGTTCCCTATCCACCTTGTTCAAAATTTATAGTTTACAAAATTTGACATAGACATTCGAACCAACAGTTATAATACTGACAGAGTAGTTCTGATGCTGTCATTGTGGACAAATATAATCATTATTGAAAGGAAGAAGAAAACCTTTTTGTTGGGTTTTTTCGAAAACTGTTGAAATTAGAAAAAGGTTTGATATATTGTTGATCCAGAATGAAATAATAAATCCAAATCTTGACTAAAATACAGTGTTCCAATGAAAAAAATGAAATTTATGTCAAAAAGTAAACTTTGGACCCACCTTGTATGGCTAAGTAAAGCTTATTGAAGCAGCCTCTTTACCCAATAAATTTTGGTCGAAGGGAAGAAGAATTGCAAAGGACGTTCTCTGTAGTGCCCCAATTTATGAATGTGGAAGCCACAGTGAAATAAAAAGAGCTATTGCAGACAAGTCAATTGCGACGATAAGGTGACATTACTTTTAGACTGTAATGATACCCAAATAAATCGAAAAACCTATGGCATAATATTTTGGTTATGTAAAATTTACTTTATATTAATTTCACTTTTGCCTATCACAATTTTACTTAACAGGCATATTATCTTATTTTTTTGGAACTTTAATTAACTTCTGACTTAATAATAACTGTAATATGAAAAACATTTCTATGAAAATTCCCTATCATAACATATATAGAATTGATAAATATGTGTAGTAATTTTGAAATAAACCCGTACTATGACTCATACATACATTTCGTAAGCAATATAATGGACATACCTACTCCCAAATTTAGTAAACTTGTTTATTCTTCTTTGTGTCAAGCCTAATTCAAACAAACCAGTCCAGTTTATTTTTTGAACTGGTTTATTTACCGTTGGGTGTAATTCACAAGGATATCAATGTCTATATGGAAAAAAAAATTGGCAATAAAGTCAGGTCCCATAAGTATGATTGAGGTACGCGTTGTGTCAAGCCCCCGAAATAGAGACTGTGCATGTAGTGTATAAGAGACCCCACAAGCACACGCTTGTGGGGCCTCTTATACACTAGATGCATTTTCACTAAACATAATATTTTATTACATACAGACTTGGAGACTACTTCTCTGGCTTCACTGTTGGTTTTCGTTGGTGAAGGACGTAGCCAGCGCGTAAGCTAACTGAAGCAAGAGGCCCTTACGAATTCTGGAAGTTCTAGGATGTTCCTCAACGTTTCTGTGACTATAGTTTCGCTGCTTGACAGCATTCTCAGACAGATTAAAATTCAATTAGTACAAAATCATGACAACTACAAATAAAGATCTGTTGCTATGTTACGAGATGATGTTTTGATCAAAACATTTTTATCAAAATGAAAATAAAAAATGAAACAGATGACAGATGAGGCTTTCAAAATGTCTACGTGATGTATGCCAATATTTAACAGAAAAATAGAACTAGCCTTTAATAACTATGATAACAGTTACAACAATAAAATAACTAAACAATAACAGTACAAAAGCAGTCTCTATACAACGAAAATATCGACATACATCAACTCATTATCTCATTACAACTTTTTTGAAAGAATAGTTAAATTTATTTGCTTTGACTTATTTAATTAGAAAGAAGAATATCCAAGAAAGGGGAATTCATTAAATCAGTTTGCTCGTTGCAAATAAGGTAGCTATTGTCGTGTGTGTGCTTTTTGACTTCCAAAGCTTCAAAAAAGTCTAGTTTACGCTTGTCATTATAAAAATGTTGTGGTTGTATGCGGTTATTTACTGTAGGTCTATGTTCGGTATCAATAATATGTTTTGCAAATGTAGATTTGTCAGCGTGGTTATTTCTAAATGCAAAAATATGTTGTTTGTATCGGGTGTTAAAATTTCTAGAAGTTTGACCTATGTAGATTGCGTTACAATGTGTACAAGCTAATTTATAAACTCCAGCTTTTGTCAGGAAACAAGGTTTTTCTTTAGCGTTAAATAGTAAATCACGCGTCGTGTTATAATATTTAAAAGCTACCTTTGTATTTGTACAGGTATTTAACATTTTTTAAATGTTTTCTGAAATGGTTGATGTATGTTGATATTTTCGTTGTATAGAGACTGCTTTTATACTGTTATTGTTTAGTTATTTTATTGTTGTAACTGTTATCATAGTTATTATAGGCTAGTTCTATTTTTATGTTAAATGTTGACAAACATCACGTAGACATTTTGAAAGCCTCATCTGTCATCTGTTTCATTTTTTATTTTCATTTTGATAAAAATGTTTTGATCAAAACATCATATCATAACATAGCAACAGATCTTTATTTGTAGTTGTCATGATTTCGTACTAATTCAATTTTAATCTGTCTGAGAATGCTGTCAAGCAGCGAAACTATAGTCACAGAAACGTTGAAGAACATCCTAGAACTTCCAGAATTCGTAAGGGCCACTTGCTCCAGTTACCTTACGCGCTGGCTACGTCCTTCACCAACGAAAACCAACAGTGAAGCCAGAGAAGTAGTCTCCAAGTCTGTATGTAGTATGGACAAGTTTCACCAAGTAAGGGCAACAACAATCAATGAAATAATATTTTATCTTTATGATTTTTCTTTTATTTCCATAGTAATTTTGGTATTGGATTTTTTAGTGAATTTTCTTAAAAGAATGATTTTCTAAGCAAATTTTTGCGTAAAAAAATATGTAACATTGTTTCTGTATTTTTGAAGAAATTATTTTTGGAAGATTTTTTGTGAAGTGTTGGTAGTAATAAATGTATAAGTTATTGTAAAAAAATATTTCACATTTTCGTGAAAAATAATTGTTTAGCAAATTTTGGTAAAAAAAAAACATAATTTGCGTGTAACATTACTTTAACCAATTTTTGTATAGCAAATGGCAATTTTCGTTAAAGAAATTGTTTGCAAATTTTCATACAAACATTTTTTTTGGAATTTTTGTTAAAAAGTTTTTGTGGATAATTACATTTTATCAGGTGTGTAAATAGCTTGAAGAGATTCGTTGCCCAGGAAAATCGGACCAGTTTTTTGGGAATATTTTAAATTTGTTTTCGAAAAATTATTTTACTTTTTCAAACAATAAAGTTATTTTGATGAAATAAGGTACCCTGTTTCTCCTACATGTAGGTTATACCCAAAGAGGTTGTAAGGGATAGAGGTAACAAAGGTACAGTTTTGCAATGCAAGAAGCCTGTACATTTTTCCTGGCTGGGCGGAGTTCGGTGACTTAAGTGGGAGAAACGTCAGGGACGTATTTAGGAATTTTTAGTTTGGTTAGAAATAAAACTGAAATTATTGAATCATTGAAATTTAATGCTTATTCATGAATTTCTTAAGCTTTTGTATAAATAGGTAACCTAAAAAGCTTCGGAACGCAGCAAGTGCGTTATGGCAGTGAATTTTCATAACAATATATAATATATTTATATATGTTCAGAGAACATAGGATGTCTCATAACGGCCGTAATAGCCTTAGAAACATGATTGATAAAATCTCTAAAATAATTATTAAAAGTAGTCCAGTTTAATTCTGTAAGGAAGGAATATTAAACATTGCAATTAATTAGAGGTCAGCATTGTATCGATTGACATTGAAAATATCACATTCAGTATGTAAACAATAACAAGCAAATTCGTAGGAATGTTATAGTCAGCAGATCAGAAGGTTAAGAATCGAAATGTGTCATTGTTTGGTAAATATAAAGGAGATCAATTTTAGTAAGAGATATAGTCAATTAAATAAGCTTCTACAATGTAGTCGGAAAGATAACGATGCGATAATTATAATTTAATTATTCAAACATAAACACTGTTAACCTTAATAGTCAACATATCAGTAACTATGTAAGTCTTTTTTTGTTATATAATAATTTTTAAATATTAAGTTTGTGAATTAACCTCGTTAACAATATACCGTTACCTATATGCTTAGTTCGACGATTTTATCTCTATAGTTATCCTACGCTGTGAATAAATAACTATTTGTTGAGAGAGTGATAATGTGTATTAACATAAAATAACAAACAGAAATATACAGAAAGAAGTAATTAAAATAAAGAGGACTCTTCACTCTACTACTTACACCATCTTATTACTATTATTACTAAAACATAGTTGTCAACCTAACCAAACAGAAATTCCCTAGCAGGGTTGCCCAACTTGAATATACAAACTTATTAACATCCCCCTTCAAACCTGCAAAGAATTTTTGTTTTATACTCTTAAATAGTTCTTTAACAAATTTATTAAACTTTACACAACTTAAAGATTTGGTAAAAACATCAGCTAACTGTTCGTTAGTACAAATATAATCCAATTTTACAATTCCCTTATTAACTAGGTCTATTATAAAATGTATTTTCACATCAATATGTTTGCATCGTTTATTATTTTCAAAATTTTGTAATAATCGAATTGTACTTTGATTATCTTCATACAATGTAAAAGGCAGTGAAAAATGAATCTCTAAATCACTTAACACATGTTTTATGTGCAAAAGTTCACAAGATGCTGCAGATACTGCTACAAATTCTGATTCAGTACTTGACAATGTCACAATTGACTGTTTCTTGGAACTCCATGAAATTAAGTTATCAAAAAGTTTGAAGCAATATCCACTGACAGATTTTCGATCATTAATATCATTTGCCCAATCTGCATCAGAATAACCTACTAAATCACTATCAGACTTACAGAAATACAATTTATAATTTAATGTTGATTTTAGGTATTTCAGGACTCTTAGCAAATGTTTAAAATGTTCATCTGTAGCACAGTCCTGAAACTTTCCAAAATAACTAACACTATAACAAATATCTGGTCTTGAACCCATCATTATATACATCAGACTACCTAACAGTTCTTTATATGGTAAACTTGTTTTATTTGTCTCATCATTGTTCTTTGTTAAATTGAAATTCACTTCAATTGGTGTCTTAACAATTTTACAATTATCTACATTAAACTTCTTAAATAAACTTTCAATTGCAGTTATTTGATCAATAGTTATTACGTTATTTTCAAAATCTCTATTTATTCGAATCCCTAGAAAATTATTTACGTTATTTAGAGTTTTCATTTTAAAACCTTGACATAATTTTGTTTTCAAATACAATAGAAAATCACGATCACTACAAGCCATTAAAATGTCATCAACATACAACAGTAAGTAGGCTCGTATGTTCTGCTCAAGAAAAGTATACAAACAATAATCAGACTTTGATCGTTTAAACTTTAATCCATACATAAAGTCATCAAACAGTGTATTCCATGCTTTAGGCGCTTGTTTGAGTCCATATATTGCCTTTTTCAATAAGCAAATTTTACCTTTTTCTTTTTCTGAAAATCTAAATCCTTCGGGTATTTTCATGTAAACTTTTTCTTCCAATGTACTATTTAAGAAAGCATTCTTTACATCTAACTGTTCCACAATTAAATTATGGTTGTTGCACACAGATAATAGTAATCTTACCGTTGATAATTTTGCCACTGGTGCATGCAATTGAGAAAAACTACCAAGTTCCTGTTCAAAACCCCTTGCCACGAGTCGAGCTTTGTACACAAGACTTCCATTATCCTTTTCTTTTACTCTAAACACCCAACGATTACTTATTACATCATTATTTTCTGGTTCGTTAATTAAATTCCATGTATTATTATTCACTAAAGCATTTAATTCTTCTTCAATAGCCTTTTTCCAGTTATTCCAATTTGGACTTTGTTTAGCTTCTGTGTATGATTTTGGTACATCTGACAATTCACTTAGTAATGTCAAACAACTTATATTCATATCATAATCTTCAAACCTTGTTGGCATTTTTCTGTTACGTTGTGGTTTCAATTTTTCTTTATTCTGAATCACATCCAATTCTTCTGTTTCTTCATCTATTTCAATTTCTCTATTAACTTCTTCTTTATTCAATACATTTTCCACCTCCTCTGAATAATCTTCTTCAACATTTCTCTTCTTTTCTTTTATATACATAAAATTCATTTCATCAAATACCACATTTCTAGAATGAATTATTTTATTCTGTTCTTCATGCCATAAACGATAACCATTTTCTGTATACCCAACAAATCTAGATTTTATTCCTTTATCATCTAATTTTGTTCTTAATGAATCTGGCACTCTGGCATAAGCTATACAAAAACACGCATATTAGAAACATTAGGCTTCTTACCTAGCCATAATTCATAAGGTTTTTTTTATCTTTCACTAGACATGATTGTGTTCTATTTGTTATGTAAGCTACCACGAGTACTGCATCTTCCCAGAAACGTTTATCCATATTAGCTTGCATAATCATTGATCTCGCTTTATCCATTAGTGTTTGATTCATGCGCTCAGCAACACCGTTCATTTGTGGATTGTATGGTGGAGTAAATGAAATCTGAATACCCTTCTTTGAACAAAAATCTGATAAATATGTAGAACGGTATTCACCACCATTATCACATCTTAATTTGGAGACCCTTCTCGAACAGAACAACGATGTCACTTTCGCTTCATAATCTTTGAAACACTCAAAAACTTTATTCTTTTGTTTCATTACATATACCATTACAAATCTAGAGTAATCATCTACAAAAGTTGCAAAATAGCGATTACCATTAATTGAAGTAGGGGTGACTGGACCACACACATCCGTGTGTACCAATTCTAGCACTCTACTTGACCGAATAGTTTTAGAAGAATATGGTAAACACTTTTGCTTAGATCTAACACAAATCTCACAAATATTATTATCATTAGCTATCTCTGCAAAGCCTAAACCATTTACTAAATTTAACTTATTCAATCTCAACAATGAAGAGTAACTTAAATGACCATATCTTTTGTGCCAAAGATCTTTATCAGGTTTAACTGCAAAATTTACCCTTTCAGTGTTTTTTGATATGAAAGTTAGTTTATATAGATTTCCTGATCTCACGCCCTCTGCATATTATACAACTTTACCTTTGTTAATAAAGATTTTTCCCTCTGTACATACAACTTTAAAACCTGCTTTTTCAATAGTAGATATCGATAATAAATTAACCCTCAACCCCAGAACACATAAGACATTTTTTAAAGTAATCGTTACCTGTCTGTTTTCTACAAAACTTATTACTTCTATGTCCCCTTCACAAGTTGCTTCCATTGACTTTCCTCTCTCAGCTAACTGAATCTCTTTTGGTTTTTCAAAAACCTTCTTGTTTTTTAGCAATTCGTCCCTATTTGTATAAAGATGTGTAGCTCCTGAATCAGCATACCATTCAATTTTACTTGAGGAAGTTTCTTCTAAGCTCGCACAAAAAGCCACCTCACTATCAACATTCAAACTGGATTTATTATTTACATAATTTGCTTCTTTCTTTTCGTTTTTATTTCTACAGTCTTTAGCTTTATGTCCAAATTTGTTACACAAGAAACATTTTACCCCACACATACTTTTTACATGTCCACTTTTTCCACACTTGAAGCATTTTACTTTCTTCGCAACAAATGATGATGGTGCCACATTCTTACTTTTACCCTGTGTTGACTTGTTGCTTACACTAAATTCTAACAATCTATTTTTCACAAATTCCATTTTTAATTTATCTTCTGACACTGTTCTTATTGCAGTTACTACACTTTCATACTCAATTGGCATCGATAACAAAAGGAAACATGCCGTATCCAACTCATCAAAGTTACTTCCCAAATTTTTAAGTTCTCTAAATATTTTATCACATTTTGCAAAATGTTCTTGTATATCTGTCATGCAATCGTATTTTAAATGTACAAGTTCTTCAAGTAAATAAAATTTCGAGCATGTACCTTTCTTTGCAAAAATCCCTTCTAATTTTTTCATCATCTGTGCCGCATCATTAACGCCCTTTACATATTCTAAATGTGAATCAGCAATACTTTGTATTATCACCATAACAGCTTTATTATTTTTCTTTATCCATGCCTCGTTCTTTTGAATATCTCCTTCCATTTTCAAAACTTCGTCGACCTCTAGTGCCTTTAATACAGATTCTAGTCTGAACTTCCAATTGTCGAAATTGGACCCACAGAATGGAACAATTCCATGTCTATTTTCAAGATTCTTCAATGAGTCCATCTTGACTTGATCAAGGTTCACAAAAACTTTTTTAAACGACTCACGTGACCAACTTTTTTACCTTCCACTTCTTTCTTCAATTTCACCTTTCAGCACAGTTTATCACTCTCTTTCTGAGCCCATAACCAATGTTATGAATAAATAACTATTTGTTGAGAGAGTGATAATGTGTATTAACATAAAATAACAAACAGAAATATACAGAAAGAAGTAATTAAAATAAACAGGACTCTTCACTCTACTACTTACACCATATTATTACTATTATTACTAAAACATAGTTGTCAACCTAACCAAACAGAAATTCCCTAGCAGGGTTGCCAACTTGAATATACAAACTTATTAACATAC
This sequence comes from Tillus elongatus, assembly GCA_964006375.1. Lineage (NCBI taxonomy): Eukaryota > Metazoa > Arthropoda > Insecta > Coleoptera > Cleridae > Tillus > Tillus elongatus. The sequence continues at coordinate 168,031,223 of OZ023262.1, forward strand.
GCTCCCCTAAACATGGTCCTTCGAGGACAGAACCTTAACATGGTCCTTCGAATACAAGAGTAGTTGAAGAGCAGGGCCCTTCGACGAAAAAGAACCAGTGCCAGTGAAAATACAGTGCTCACTTAAACCTTATCAAATATCCTTTAACCCAAGTCTCCAAATACCCTTTATTTTAGTGAAAATAATCAGGGCAGTACCGGAAGAAGGTCAGGTCCAATAAAGCAAAAATACAGAGCAGAAAACGTCCAGGGCAGTGCCAGAAGAAGGTCAGTTCCAGTAAAACAGATACAGGGTCAAAGACAACAATACAGGGTTAAAGACAAGATATAGGTCACAGGCAACCAGTAATCAGAATCAAAGAAGAACTAAGCATCATACAAGGTAACAAAGCCACAAAACTTATTAAATCAAATAAAACTAAGGAAGCATAATGGAGGAAGTCAATAACCTAGCAGTATCCCAGGAGGCAATAGGTAAATCAATGAACAAGTTCGAAGTATTAAGGCCACTAGAACACCCGTACTATGAAATTAGATATTTTGAACAAATGGAAAAAGTACATAATGACATCAAAGAATTCACAAGATTAACAAAAAAACGAAAAGTTATGGTAAACCAATTTAAAAGAATATTAGGAGAAGCAGAAGCTATGGGCGATGACAATCTACTTTCCAGCTATGAAAGAAATCGGGACGAGTTAGAGAAACAATGGGAATTACTGGAAGAAAACATATTTGAGATAAATATACTAAGAGAATCAGAAATTGAAGATGAGGCATATTTCACGCTAAGGCAAAGCTACCAGAATACCAGTGACAAGCTGTCAGAAACAATTAGGAACCGAACAACCCACTATGTAAGGGCTAGGTTACCCAAGCTACCGAAAATAAAAGTACCAATCTTCGCTGGCAAGTTCAAGGACCAGGTAGCACCCCAAGGGAGAGTCCAGAAGACAATAGATATAGATGTTGAGAAATTATACCCAAAAACAGCGTCAACAAACGATCATGAAAGATTTAATTTAAATTTAAGTAAAGAAATGCCAGAGGTAGAAGAAGCCACAAACGAGCAAGAAATATTTAACTTAAATTTAATTAAAGAAATGCCAGAAGTAGAAGCCAAAAACGAGCAAAAAATATTTAATTTAAATTTAATTAAAGAAATGCCAGAAGTAGAAGAAGCCAAAAACGAGCAAGAAATATTTAACTTAAATTTAATTAAAGAACTGCCAGAAGTAGAAGCCAAAAACGAGCAAGAAATATTTAATTTGAATTTAAGTAAAGAAATGCCAGAAGTAGAAGAAACCAGAAACGAGCAAGAAAGGTTTGATTTAAATTTAAGTAAAGAAATACCAGAAGTTGAAGAAGCAAGAAGCAATCATGAAAGATTTAATTTAAACTCAAGTAAAGAGATACCAGAAGTAGAAGAAGCCACAAACGAGCAAGAAATATTTAATTTAATTAAAGAAATGCCAGAAGTAGAAGAAGTCAAAAACGAGCAAGAAATATTTAATTTAAACTCAAGTAAAGAGATACCAGAAGTAGAAGAAGCCACAGACAAGCAAGAAATATTTAAGTTAAAGTTAAGTAAAGAAATACCAAGGATAGAAGAAGCCAAAGACGAGCAGGAAAGAGTTAATTTAAAAAGTTATCCAGATAATCTCATATCTGGAGCCAAATCAGCGGCGAAGAAAACTAATGTAAGTAGAGAGAGCAAATTATTAAAGGGGAAGAAAGAAGTACAAGAAGTAAAACAAGCAGTATTACAAATAGAAAAAGTCCCAATAGAAACGAAGATAGAAAATAAAGAAAGTTATAGAAAATGGTCCAGCAACAAATCAAAAATGGTTGTCAAGCTGAAAATTCCCAAATTGTGGAGGAGTCAACCAAGGGGAGAAGAAACAACGACCACATCAAGGGTAAAGGTTAATGGTTTGACCAATGCGTCCAAGAAAGGAACCACGAAGCAGTTGAGGTATAAAGTAAGAGCAGTAAGAAGTACAACCACCCAGAGAGTTACACACACTGGGGTGGAGTATGGAGGTCGGAAGCAAGGACAAGCAAAAATGGGCAGAGGCCACAAAATATACAAGGGCTATCCAGCAAAAATGGAGGGCTCACGAACAAAGCAAAAGTACAAGGTATATGGGTATAAGGTGTATATTCGCCAATGGAAGCACAGGTTTAGATGGAAGTTCAAGAGGAAGAAAAACACGCAGGGCACATGGTAACAACCAAACAATGACCGCTGCGTGGTCAAGTTCAGTCATGGGTCAATGGGAAAGCACTCCAAAACGACTCAGGGTCGGCGTGGCTGGATTTTGTAGAGTGGGAAGAGCTCTGCAAGCAAAGCAGAGACAGTTCACACAACATGGAGGAGAGACACCAGAAGGAAGACGAGATTACGTATTCAACCCATCACCAGAAAGAAGGAAGAAATTGTTAGATCATGTAAATTATATTACGCTCCTATAATGGTATACATAATTCAATTATTTTAATCATTGTTAATTCTATTATGATACATAGAGTGTATCAAAAATATTATTTTATTTATTATATTACCATCCTAGAGCGGTATACATAGTTCTATTATTTTAATCATTGTTATTTCTATTATGATACATAGAGTGTATCAAAAATATTATTTTATTTATTATATTACCATCCTAGAGCGGGATACATAATTCTATTATTTTAATCATTTTTATTGCTATTATGATACATAGAGTGTATCAAAACATATTAATCATTACGATATCTACTACCATCCAAGAGTAGTAGACATAAGTATATTGTAATTGTAATTATTGTTATGTCGATTATCTCACGTAAGGTTGTATTCAAAAAGATTTATTTATTTATTATTACGATTACCATCATAGAGTGGTATGCATAGTTATATCATTTTAATTATTGTGATATCATACGTAGGATTGAATCCAAAATTATTAATTTTATTTTTAAGCCCAGTAACTTACCTAAGATTGTCTACATTAATCAAAATATTAGTAGTACAAATTCTCACCCTAGGGTACTATACAATTTAACATTCTTGCGATGATTATAATTAGTGCCAAACCTAGGTAAAAGATAAATTAAACATTTAGGTCAGAGCCATCGAGCGAGCTGTCATTTTTTGTTGACTTGGCAGAATGTTCAGAGAACATAGGATGTCTCATAACGGCCGTAATAGCCTTAGAAACATAATTGATAAAAACACTAAAATAATTATTAAGATTAGTCCAGTTTAATTCTGTAAGGAAGGAATATTAAACATTGCAATTAATTAGAGGTCAGCATTGTATCGATTGACATTGAAAATATCACATTCAGTATATAAACAATAACAAGCAAATTCGTAGGAATGTTATAGTCAGCATATCAGAAGGTTAAGAATCGAAATGTGTCATTGTTTGGTAAATATAAAGGAGATCAATTTTAGTAAGAGATATAGTCAATTAAATAAGCTTCTACAATGTAGTCGGAAAGATAACGCCGCGATAATTATAATTTAATTATGTAAACATAAATACTGTTGACCTTAATAGTCAACATATCAGTAACTATGTAAGTCTTTTTTTGTTATATAATAATTTTTAAATATTAAGTTTGTGAATTAACCTCGTTAACCATATACCGTTACCTATATGCTTAGTTCGACGATTTTATCCCTATAAAACTCGGCACGCAGCAAGTGCGTTATGGTAGTGAATTTTTATTAAATGCTTCAAATTTAAATAACTCTATTTTCTATAAACTTAGAGAGTTTAATTTTAATACGTAGTAAGGTCTTTCCTAAGGCAAGATATCCACAAAATTTCATCAAAATAACTTTGTAATTTTCGGAGAAAAAAATTTTTTTCGAAAGAAAACTCAAAATTTTTCCGGGAAACCCCGTCCGATTTTTCTGAATAACGAACTCATCCAAGCCATTAATAAAATAAAGGCACTTGCCAAGTTTCAGCGAAATCGGTTAATTATTTTTTGAGTTATGAGACGGATACCTATACATATACATATATATATATATATATATATATATATATATATATATATATATATATATATATATATATATATATATATATATATATATATATATATATAAACATATAAAAATTAAACCTATTTACAAATGAACTTTAATAAGATATTATGCTGTGACAATACCTCTCTCAAGCAGTGGCGATTGCTCCTAGTGAGCTAGGATATAAAATATAATCAAAATGTGGATATCTTGCCTTAGGAAAGACCTTACTACGTATTAAAATGTTTTATTTCTTTTTCCCTTAGTCTTAATACACTACATATTTTATGACAATCGATTTAATTTACTTATTTGATTTCATAAATAGTCGGTTAATAGTGACTTGGAATGAAGTAGATACCACGTTTCTAACATATTCAACGAATATGAGTAGATCAAAGCAACTGGGAATGAATTCGGTCACTCCCCGACACACGCGTTTATACAATAGTGAGGAAAATACTTGATTTTAACACTGCAGTGAGCTATAAAAATTTGATTAACTCAGTTTTCCATAATCTTAGAAAGTTTAATTTTGGTACGTAGTAAGGTATTTCCTAGGACAAGATATCCACCAAATTTCATTAAAATAACTGAGTAATTTTTGGAGAAAAAAAATTGTTTCGAAAGAAAATTTAAAATTTGAATAACTCAATTTTTTATAAACTGAGAAAGTTGAATTTTGGTACTTAGTAAGTCCTCTCCCAAGGCAACATATATAGTAAATTTCATTAAAGCAGCTTTGTTATTTTCGGAGAAAAAATTTTTTTTTTGAAAGAAAACTCAATTTTCCCGGAAAAACCCGTCCGATTTTCCTGCATAACGAACTCATCCGAGCCATTAATAAAAGAAAGGCACTTGCCGAGTTTCATTCAAATCGATTAATTATTTTTTGAGTTATCAGACGGATACATATATGTGTGTATATATATATATATATATATATATATATATATATATATATATATATATATATATATATATATATATATATATATATATATATATATATATATATATATATATATATATATAAACATATAAAAATTGAAACTTACCCCGGATATGGGTTCTAGGGGTCCTAAATCGCGCTCATTTGAAAAAATTTTTGCAAAGTCTCACCATCGATACCTCTCTATTAGTGAATTTTTTTTAATAAAAATTCACTAATCATCCTCCGCTTCCCCTAAACAATATAAGCTATAATATTTAGCCTTATGTTAAAAGTTATGAAAATTACTTTATTTAATTAGGAACAGTAAAACAAGGTAAAGAAGGCCAAGCAAAAACATGATCTATAACATATATATTTATAGAGTAATTTGGATACAAAACTCAAACAAAGCAATTGATAAACAGGAAATATACTCTAGAACAATACACTAGAAAGCTGAACATAAAAAAAATCCTGTGGTTGATGCATTGGGGGTGATTGTATGCATGCAGAAGGAGAAGAAGAACCCCCAGGAGGAAGAGGGTTTCTGCCCCTCACCCAAAAGTACGGGGGGTTCTCCTTCCCCTTGTGCATGCATACAACTACCTTCAAAGCATAACGCACAAGAATCATTTCTTGGGAGCAACCCCCAAGAAGGTTGCTGGACCTGGGCGAATATGGGTGTTGTACGGGGTACACAGGGTTTAAAGGAGGTATTGCTGCAAAATGTGAAAAACGCATCTTTTCAAAGTCCCTTAATTTTCTTGGGGGTTGTTTGCAACAAATTTGTCCTGTGGCCTGTATATCCGAGGGAGGTTCTAAGCATGTTGCTGGAAACAAAAATTCTAAAACCCCCGTGCAGTCAACTGCAAATTTACCGAAATTGCATTCTACTTCGTCGCCTATAATATCTTGTTCAGATAATATAGAATACAGCGCTAAATTAAAAAGGTTCACTTGCATTTTCATTTCTTTTTTATTTTTATATTACATTCATAAGCACAAGATAAGTATAATTAAGGGGACCCTTAATTAACATTGCGACAACACAAACTTGAAAAGTGGAGAAGTTATTTACAATATGTTAACAGTTATAAACTTGATTTCATCATCATGTCACAGTAGTATTCTGATAATAAAAAAATACAACTAACTGTATGCACACAAAAACTGGTGTGTTACGAGATGTGATGAAACGCCAAACTGACTGTACCGCAGCATTAGCATAATATTATTAGGCTGCCACATTATCATATCTCTCTAGTAATGGTATCATGTCTAAAACCTAAACTAGAGGCTAAATTTCCAATTTCTTCTTCTTTGTTTATGGTGTCTGTTTCTACTGTCCTAAATTTCCAATTTGATATTGACAATTGACAATAAATGACACTAGCACACAATGACAAATGACAGCTGAGCTTCAGCACAGACGCATTCTAACAAAGTTGTCGGATAGAGTAAATTATGATTGGATGGATACCTAACTTAAAAATCATGAGAAAGGGGTAATTCGAAATTTGCAGGTATTAAATACAACTATGGATTACAGTATTTTTTTAACTGACTGATAAAATTAAATTTTATAAAATGTGTTCTTTATTATCAGAAGTTGTGAAAATTTCGTATGTTCATACAGAAAAGGTTAAACTACATGAAATTTCTGAAGACCGAGCAACCCCGGTGAGCAACATCCTGACATCTGGCAATGGTTGTAACTTCCATTGTTTAGATTTTATCTACAATTTATTTAAATAGCATAGCAGTACAGGTAACGTCATTTATCTTTGCCCAACATTGTGATATTGCATTACCGAATTTGAAGTGATGTCGAGGATTATTTTATTATTAATTTCGAATAACTTCATTTTTCTTTGATCAGAAGACTTGAAAATTGGTACACAACCACGTCTCTGTACGTTCTTTTAAGTTGTAAATTTTCGTTTCAATCACTTAAACAATTTTAAAGCTATTTAAAAAATATATTTAATTTTTTATTAGGAAAAATTATGCGTTAAGATCTGATGAACGAACTCATCCAAGCCATTAGCAAAATAAGGGTAATTCCCAAATTTTCTCCAAATCTGTGAAATATTTTTTGGGTTATTGGTTGGATAAATAGTTGGATGAATATATTGGATAAAGTTGTATATTCAAAAGGTTGGATAAATAATAATAGAGTTTTTATTTTAACAACAGAAGAAAATAGAAAATAAAGTACATTGTACTGTTTACAAATTAATGTTAACATTCCTTGTCTTTTTTAAAGAAATAGAGATTAATTTCATTGATTGCTGTTGCCCTTACTTAGTAAAACTGGTCCATACTTCATACAGACTTGGAGACTACTTCTCTGGCTTCACTGTTGGTTTTCCTTTTTGGTAAATTAAGGACTTAGCCAGCGCGTAAGCTAACTGGAGCAAGCGGCCCTTCTGAATTCTAGATGTTCTTCAACGTTTCTGTTACCGGTTTTGCTGCTTGATAGTATCCTTAGACAGAAGAAATTTTAATTAATACGAAATCATGATAATTACAAATAAAGATATGTTGCTATTTTATGTTATAATCAAAAAATTCTTTAAAGGTGAAAATAAAATAAAACAAATATGACGGATCACACCTTTAAAATGTCTACGTGATGTATGTCAATATTTAACATAAAGATAGAAGTAACCTATAACAGTAATAACTATAATAACAATTACAACAATAAAATAACTAAACAAACACATTAATAAAGCAGACTATACAATGAATAGATCGACACACATCAACTCATTGTCTTATAACAACTTTTTTTGAAAAAATAGTTAGATTTATGTTGTTTGATTTATTTAATTAGGAAAAAGAATATCTCAGAAATCCAAAATATTGTCGTGTATATGCTTTTTTACTCCTAAAGCTTAAAAAGAGTCTAGTTTACGCTTGTCATGACAAGAATGTAGTGGTTTTATGCCGTTATATACTGTCACTAGAGTAATTATTTATATGAAATTCACCTTATACTAAAAACTCCATGACAAACAGCAATTGCTGTATTCATAATACACGCAATCGTCACAGTTACAGTTTGTGCGAGCGAGTAGAAATAGCAGTATACTTTCCTTCTCGCTCGTAGAACACAAGCATTTCTCCTTTTCCTATAGGTAGAAAACGAAAAACCCATGATACAAATAACGCGAGATATGATAAGGAGACTACCTATTTTTAGAACTGTCACACGTATGGTGTCATGTGGTGAGTCGAATGCAATAATAATGTGCTGTCGTACAGTGGAGTTTCACGTTGCATCACAACCTCTTAACAAATTAGGTATTTTACTAATATTTAAGTGCGCACAGTTGGAAGTAATCTTTTAACATCAGAATACTATACTATGATTATGTGACATGATGATCAAATCAAGTTTATGAATGCTAACGCCCCCTCTAAATGTCTACGAACGTCCTCTCTACTTTTAAGGTTTGTTTATCACCAATGCTAATTCAGGGCTCTCCTTAATTATTATACTTGACTTGTGCGTATATATATATATATATATATATATATATATATATATATATATATATATATATATATATATATATATAAATGAAAAAGATGAAATTATGTGCTGCGTTCTATATTATTTGAAACGACAATATAGACGACGAAGTGTAATGTAACTTCTACCGCATTAAACTGACGTATAGAAACTTTTTGATTGCGAATGACTTTGTTTTAAGTGTGTAGTTGTCCTTCTATAACGTTACTCACCACGTGACGTCATAGGAGGGGGCGGGGCATATGCGCAATATCATATCTCTTGTAAGTCGTTATATCATGGAAAAACCTGCTGAATCTAAAATTAAAGCAGCACCGAACTGTAGCATATATATATATATATATATATATATATATATATATATATATATATATATATATATATATATATATATATATATATATATATATATATATGCCTTCCAACTTTTTCATTTTATTAAAATTAAAATAATATGTAGATTTCTCTCATCGTATATTCTTGTAATATGCTAATTTTATAGAACTTCTATTAATAGTAAAAATCTGAGTAGTTTTAAAATTAATATAATTTAAAAGCTATCTGAAGATCATATTGTAGTTGCAATTAAGCAGTTAACACTAACACCTTGTAAGTGTTGAAAATAATAGCATACGCACATGCAGCATTGTAAATGGCTAAACCACAATCGCAGTATATGTTTAAAGTCTGTTATTCAAAAATAGCAATCACTGATAGCAGTGCCATTGAAAAACCGCTGTTTGGCTATATATAAATAAATAAATAAATAAATAAATAAATACATATATACATATATATATATATATATATATATATATATATATATATATATATATATATATATATATATATATATATATATATATATATATATATCACTAATAGTTACATAAATTAATAACCTTGATTCAGTACTTACCAATACAGGTATGGAACTTTTTTTAAGTGTACTGCAAAAGCTGATTTTTCTAAATCATAAGATTCCTCGGTAAAATGTAAATCGCACACATTTGAGTTCATAAAAGTATCTTCATCGCTTAAATTAAATGCTCGTTTCTTTCACCAGCTTTGGGAAATCTGAAAATAATATCTCGAATAATCTACTTTATCAGTGACTGAACCTTTAGAAAAATGCAGTAGTAGATAAAACAAAACTATTTTGCTTTTTATTCTGTTTCTAATGGAACTACATAGGGAAATACATCTAATTCAAGTAATAATTGCCAAACAAAATGCTTAATTTAATTACAAATATTCAGTAAATAATGCATCATTAAGATTTTATTTCTTAAAAAAACAATTGACAATAATAAATGCTAAATATTTAACAAAAGCAATACAATAATGTGTAAATACAGACCTGTGAAAACCAATAAACAATTTGGCGCCAAACAAGGAAACAGAAGACATGTAAACAACTTACCGAAATAAATGCACAGTTGCTTTATCCTTTTCATAATTGTCACTTTTATTGTACATACAGTTCTTCACAATACACGTTGGCATTTTTTAACTGTTACACTCTTAAAACACTGCTTAAAAACGGCAAAACAGACAAGATAACCTCTATCCGCAATTCAACAAACACTTCAAACACTTGTTGACAGCCGACAACAACTTCAAGAGGGGCCTGGGGGAACGAATTAAAACAAAGCACATTAGCGCGTTATTTAAAATTTTGTTTGTGATTGGACGGTGCCAAGAGTGAGAAATCGACAGGCTGCAAACTCGGCTTTGTTCCCTCTAACATATACAACCTCTTTGGTTATACCAAATTCCTTGCCTTTCATTTAAAACAAGACATTTGCTATTGAAAACATTTTAATGCAAATTCACTACCATAACGCACTTGCTGAGTCCAGACTTAAAATTTGATGTAATATTCGATTGCTGCGATCAAATTGAACTCTGTTGAAACAGTTTGCAAGCACGTAGCTATTAGCTCGTTGTTTTGTAAAATATCAGGTAAGTCACATAATTTTTATGCAGTGTTGAATAAAACATTGAAAATTTTCTGTACCATCAAGAAGCTCCAGTTTAAAAATATATATATTTCTTTAATTTCAAGTAATAACAAGTTGAAATAGCACCCAGTTTCAATTTATATATATATATATATATATATATATATATATATATATATATATATATATATATATATATATATATATATATATAATAGTATTAAGTTTTCGTGACGGTAATAGTGTTATTTTCTTAAAAAATTGTGGGAAAGCCGTCAGTTGCAAAATAAAACTCTTTATTAAAAGCCGAGCTTTCGGAAAAGTTTATTCCATTTTCAAGGATCTAACGTGAGTTTTACTATAACTAATTATGAAAATACAAACATGAACAAAACCGTTTTTTAAAATTTTTGTTCATGTTTGTATTTTCATAATTAGTTATAGTAAAACTCACGTTAGATCCTTGAAAATGGAATAAACTTTTCCGAAAGCTCGGCTTTTAATAAAGAGTTTTATTTTGCAACTGACGGCTTTCCCACAATTTTTTAAGAAAATATATATATATATATATATATATATATATATATATATATATATATATATATATATATATATATATATATATATATATATATATATATATATATATATATATATATATATATATATATATATATATATATATATAAACTTAAAAGATAATGGTCCGATTTTGATAAAATTTGGCATGTACCTTCCTTTTGTAAGTGGCTTGGACAAGTTCGTTACCCAGGAAAATATAACCAGGATTTTCGGGAAAATTTTGGGTTTTATTTCGAAAAATGGTAAAAGGAAACTACATACCAAAATTTATATTTCTATGTTACAAGAAAAAAAGGTTATAAAAAATATTTGGTGCCAGATCATTTCTATCAAAATTCACTATCATAACGCACTATCTCCCTCTAGACTTTTGATTTGCAGGATGATTACACACAACGTGTTTTTTCTGTTTTTGCCTATAACTTTTTCACTCGTCAACTGATTATCGTAATGGGCGGCACATGTTGAAACCAAAGCTTCAGGAAATAACGGTTAACAGAATTGACGCAGAATGAACCATCAAAATTGAGGCAAATCCCAATCGCGTTAAAAATTTTGTTTCAACAGCAGAATTGAATCAAAATAAAGTTGATTATGAAAGTACCATTAATTGTGGGCACTAAAAATTGTTTCTCGTCTGCATAGGTCGAAGCTTGTCGTTAAAAGAACTTAATTACAAGCGGCTTGTTTCCAAAGGAGACTCATTCAGACTCTCACCTGAACATTCCCGTAACTAAGGTAATGCTTTTCGTTTTCGTTATCAATTGCAAACAAGCCGCTTGTAGTTGAGTTTTTTTAATGACAATTTTTGACCTATGCAAATAAGAAGCAATTTTTAGTGCCCACAATTAATAGTTCTTTCATAAGCAACTTGATTTTTTAGTCAATTCTGCTGTGAAACGAAATTTTTAAAACGATTAGAATTTAGATTAGTTTTGATGCCGCGCTGTATATTAATCGTTTATTCTGCGTCGATTCTCTTAACTGTAGGTTCTTGCCTGAAGGTTTGGTTTCAATTAGAGCCCTCCATTATGAAAATCAGTTGACGAGTAAAAAGGTAGACCCAAGAACAAAAAAAAACTTTTGTAATCATCCTGTAAATAAAAAAGATACATGGAAAACTGAAACACCAGCCTGGAGCTTGGGTCCTCTTTCAATATGTTTTGTTAAAATTTAAAAGTTAAAATTTAAAAATTAAAATTTGTTTTTCAAACGGGAGCTTCTTGACGGTATATAAAATTTTCAATGTTTTATTCAACACCCTATATAAAATGTATGTAAATAATCTGATGTTTTGTAGAACAATGGGCTAATAGTGAAATCATCGTTCTTTGTAGAACAATGGGCTAATAGTGAAATCATCGTTCTTGCAAACGCTTTTAACAGATTTCAATTTGATCGCGGCAATCCAATGTTACATCAAATTTAAGAAGGGTAAAATTTTTGCGAGCGACGCTTTGAATGTTGAGTAGTGTAGTTCGAACAAAGAATTTTTGACATCTCTAAAAAAAATTACAACATTGACTTTAATATTAGATAATCATTACAAGTATTCTTAAATGTAGTATATCTATGCTTTCTCTTTACAGAATCGTGATCAAATTTGTATCAACAAACGATAAACACCTATTTGCTGGAAACTCACCTTGACATTTATTTTCTATCTTAACAAGATTCTTTTAAGTCGCTCACCTGAATAACGATTAGTAAAAGGCTATTGAGAAAAGCCCATGAATAATTATTATTTATTTGTTTTAAATACTATTTATTACAATAAATAGTAGTATTAAGGAATCATTCAACCCTACATTGAACCCCCTTCGAGTGACAGTTGCAATCCCGAATTTTTAAATAGTAAATAGGTACTTGTGATAGTTAATTTGAAAAATCTCTTCATTCTCTATCCAAAAATGCTATGGTTAAAAAATGTATTGCAAAAATTAAGAGAAAAAAAGAAATTCATCTGATTGACGAACTTTACTACAACCAACTAAAAAATTAATAACTAAGATCGTTTCATCATCGCGTAATAATACCAAATTGGATGTAATGCTTGACTTTGAGGACAATCCATATATTTTAAGTCGACAAGCGCCACAACATTGGATGTTAGCCATTCATTGATTATTTAAATATTAAAAGGAAATAAAATGCACCCTTATAAATTGATACAATCTCAGGAGCTCTTGAAAAGCGATTTTGATACAAGAACGTCTTTTGTGAACAAATGATGGAAATTAATTTTAGTGTAATAACAATGCTATCCAGCTAGAACATGATATATTTTCTCATGAGTGCAGTTTTACACTTCACGGCCTTGCCAATCGTCAAAATTGTCGCTACTAGTCTAAATAAAATACACACTAAATGAGAGAAGAACATACGCAATACCCTGAAAAGGTTAATGTTTGTGGAGAAATAGATGGAAACCATCTTCTTGGTCCCTTTTTTATTGTTTTATTGATGACAATTTAAATGAAGACAATTATTTAGCACCGCTCCAAAATAATCTCGTGCCAGCTTTGCAAACTTATATCCTCATCGAGCTAACCGACAAATTCCAGCGAATGTGATATGGTTGCAGCAGCATGGAGCACCAGCACATTACAAAATTAATGTCGGGCAGTACCTCAACTTAATATTTCCAAATCGGTGAATAGTGAAGCGAGGATAGTTATAATGATCAACACCCGATCTTACACTAATTAGACGTCTTGTCATGATGATACGTTAAAAGCATGATGTTCAAAACAAACCCACGGGATTTAACTGACTTGCGGTTAGGTCAATCACGCCTCATGTTGATTAACGTTAGAAGACATTTTTATTTACGATTAGGATGCTGCCAAGAGATCAAAGCATGCAATTTGAACCTCTCTTACATCAAGATTGATGTGTTTTTCATATTTTTTTCATTGTCAAGAATGAAACGCGATTAGTTATTAATTTTTAGGTGTGTTGTAGCAAAGTTGGTCTAAAATTGATCTGTTTCGGGATTTTTTTTATAATTATGCACAATAATTGAGCTACTGAATTTATTTCATTTGGCTATATGTATTAGTGATGGGTCGTTATTTAACTGTCAGCTATTTTTAAACGGTTACCGAGCCGTAACGGTAACCACCAGTTATGGATTTATAAAAATAGCTGCTTAAAAAATAACGCTTTTTACACTAAACTAGATTTCGGAGTCGTGTCTGTTTCAGTTCTACTGCAACTAGTTCGGGCTTCGATGAATAAACATCGGTTTTCATCGGCAACTGTTTATTTAAATATTTAACGGGATGAATAGCCTTGAGATTGGGAATGCTAAACACGTTATTTATACTGTGTGCTCGCTCTCGCTAACAGCTTTAGGAACGTAGGATTTTCGGTACAATAAAATGGTTTAATTTTAATTTTAACTTTAACCGGTTGCTGATGGGGATACGGCATACGGACACTACTACACAGAGTTATTCTGTTAAACTGAGAAGCTGTTATTTTTGAAACAGTTGAGTTTCCCACTAGTGTGTAAAGCCAAATATTTAATAATAAAAAATGTTGGGTGAAAAGATGAATTTCTGTAAAAACGTGTTATTACTTTCACTATAGACAACGCAAAATAGGGTTATTTCACGTGAAATTAAAGTACTTATTTATTTAAATTTATATACATTACCTAAGAAAACAGTTAACACGTCATTTTCGTTTGTCTGATAATAGTTATCAAATTGATTTAAAAAATATAATGATACAACATTTTTTAATATCTATATACATTTCAATATAAAAAATTAAATGAATATATATATATATATATATATATATATATATATATATATATATATATATATATATATATATATATATACATACATACATACAGGGTGTTTCCAAATTGATGCGAAAAATTTTACAGGGTGATTCTTTGGCGAAAAACAAGGGGTGTCTTTTTATTAAGTTTTTCTTGAAACCCTTTCTCCTCCAAGTTACAGCCCTTTGAAATTTTTGAATCTAATTTTAAAACAACGAATATTAAAAGAAGTAAATAAACAATGAATACTATATATCTTCCAATTTTTTTTTAAACTCAAACTCAATTTTTAATACTGTTTCTTTACCGAAATTTTATTAGCTGCTTTATGTTATGGAGTTCTTAGAATCACTCCCTGTGTAGCAATAAAAGTACAAACGTCCCAAGGCGTGATAAATAATGATATTTATTGATTCTTGCTGTGGCATTGACATTTACGTAAAGACCCCTCATAAAATAAATTTGTTAGAAATGACTAGTTTATAATTCCTAAAACATCTAAGTAAATACTAATATAAGACTCCTTTCTGATTTCTAAAAGTTTCACTTCAGAGTGGCAAAAGATTTACGACACGCTTATTATAATTTCTTAACCCTTTGTTTCCTTTTCATATCGACAAAATTTGAGATTTATACACTACGTGAAATAACGGGGTAAAAATACAATGCATTTATACTAGTGTGCTCGCTCTCGCTCACAGCTTTGGGAATGTAGGATACTATCGATCGACTATCCAGTTTAAAATAACCGAAGCCGTTATTTTCAACGGTTATTATTAAATAACGTTAACGGCTTCAACTGTTAACAGAATATAACTGTTCTTCCCATCACTAATATGTATGTAGTGCACTGCCATAAATTTATAATAATACGTATTGTATTACCTTATTAGGTCGATAATGAGAAATTAAGTTTGAAAACCCCGCAAACTCGAACAAAAGAATTCTAATGCTAATAGCAAGAATCTGGGCGGTAAGAAGAGCATAACTGTAGAATTACCGAGGTAAGTATCAATGTTATATATATATATATATATATATATATATATATATATATATATATATATATATATATATATATATATATATATATATATATATATATATATATATATATATATATATATATTCGCAAGAAGTGTGTAGTACATTTCTTTGAAAATTTGCTACCATATCGCACCTGCTGCGTTCAGACTTTTTATAATATATAAAGCATTTGTTGTGTGGCGAATCAACGTTTCTCAAATTTAAGAATACCAGCAAACAAAGGGACAAGGTGTCGAAAGTTTATCATTAATTGTAGTAATTTCCAAAATTTTCTCCCACGTAAATTGTTGTTGAAAAGTCATATCTTTGCACATAGGTAACATTTATACTAAAGATTTCATGTGCAAAGTTGAAACTATTAAAATAGTTGAAAAGCAATTCTGGCCGCCACAAGGAAATATTTAAAGTTACATAGTCAATGTGATTCTTATTTTGGAATATTTCTTCCATTAAATGTTAATTGATGAGTTTCATCTGAAAATAATGATTTATTTGACTTCAGGTGACATTAAGTTATTTTATTTTTTATTTTTCTTCATTATACAGTTATGTGCGCATTCGTAATATAATGCACACCAGACATTAAGTTAAGTATAAGATATTCATTTATAATATATCTACGACCTTCTCTTAATAAAATACACAACATTTCCAGATGCCATTTGGAATCCTTAATAGGTGCAGCATTGAAAAACTCACCTCTATTACAATATACATAGATCTACATGGTCTTGAACTTTTAGATAAATTCAATTGGTTTACTAAAAAAATCAAAACCATCTACGTTTGTTTTGATGCAACTGTACAGACAATAAGTAAACTGGTTCATGTTTTGACAATAGCAAAAGCATTATATATTTTATTAAGAAGTAATTAACGCCAACCACTGTATATTTCGCAACAGATATGTCTATCTTTCATAAGATGCAGTGACATTGTAAGATTCAAGGGTGTGACTAATGTTATTTACATTAAGCTAACGAGCAAGCTAAAAATATCACAAGTTTGCAGTAAAACCTCTATTGTTGTTTCTATATAAATATTAAATAAAAAGTTAATGGTGTGAAATGCAGGATGTTCGGCAATTAATGCGAAGAAGCAGATTTCTGAGATATTATGATTTAAGCAAATTAAGTTACCCAATCTATTTTTCATGGATTAGGAAGATTTAGTTTGTCAAAGTTAATGTTTGTAACCAATTTTCGACATCCATTAAATTTAGTCTTCTTACGAGTATCCATTTATTTGGAAATCTTTCATCAAGATATTGTTGCGTTACTGTTTCACATAATTATAGTGTTCTTCTTAATTTTGTATGGATGGATTCTTTTTAAATTTATTATTTTTATACTTGTACGATTCATGCCTGAAATATTTGCTAACATAATAGTACTTATGATGGAATCCATCATGACGTGTCCGAAAACTGCTACTTCTACAGCTCCATTCCTCACAGGCAATGCTGTAACGCATTTTTTGTTTACAACAGAACCAGTATTTTAAAACTTTCCTACTAGCGATTAATGAGTTTTTCAGGGTATTGCTATGTAAATAGTGCTGCAAATTAAATCATAACTTTCATATAGCTGTGATAATTTACTCTCCCCAGAAAGGCATTCGCATGAAGTGAATTTAGGGTCCATGACTTGACCACAAAGAAAATATTCGTATTCCTGTACCCATAAACTTCTGAAACGATATGTGACTAAATTTTTAACAATTAAACTATCCAGACTGTCATGAGGCATGTAACTAGGTGAATAAATACATTTCGATACAATTTAATTAACCATATATGCACCAGGTAAATTCATAAACATTAATTTATTTCATACAATTTGGTTTAAAGAATCAACACAGGAAACCGATAAAAAGTGGTTTAAGATAAATCAAGATACGTATTAATCAGGTGGTGATGACTTATCATCGGCTATTTACATTTTATCACTGACGGATGCATATAAAAGGGGGCCTAGAATTCAAGACCCAATTACAGGCCTAGTAGCCTACTCCCTGTCATCGGCAAAATCGCCGAAAAATTAGATCAGAAAAGGCTAGACTGATTCACCTCTAAAAACAATATCCTTTCGGACGAGTGATTCGATTTCAGACACCAGCACTCCACGTCAGACCAAGCCCTTTGAGTGGTGGAAAACATCATCGAAGGATTCAACAATAAACAAGCCAACTGGTGCAATATCTGGCGACATTGCTCAAGCCTTCGACAGAGTTTGGCATGCAGGCCTCCTAAACAAACTTCTATCATTTAATTATCAACTCCCTCTGATACTGCTAATTAGGTCATACCTGCAACAGAGAAAGTTCCAGGTCAAACATCTGGGAACCAGATCTAGAACCTACTTAACCACGGCTGGGCTCCCGCAGGGTTCAGCGAAAAAAAAGTTTGAAATTTCTGTCACCGATGCCACAGTTCCACACGTATTGACGATGTGATAGTCATAACTGCATCGTTCTGTTCGCACACTAGAAGAACAACGCAATAATTTCAGCACGTTCTTGAATTTAATATACTTACTATGATTTTAATACGATAAAATAGTTAAAAAGTGAAATGAAACACTTTACCACATCAACACAGTGTTGAGTATTCACTGCAGTTCATTTTCGTGTTTATATTTGGCCTTATCTGAAGTGATGAGTTAACACTCTGATAAAATACCCAAATTTTCACGTTCTACTAGCTAAAAGTACCTAGTCTCAATAATTTAAAATACATCAAGGAACAGCGAGAATGAGACTGGCGATATCAAATTTGATTTTTAATTTACTCCGAAAATCTGCAAGGACTTTCAAACACAAATAAACGTTTGAACAGTTAATTTTGCAGCCTTTCTAACGATGTGTCACTCTACTCTACTGGCTATTTAAGAATTAGATGATGGTAGCTACTACGTTTAGAAAGCTGGAATTTGTACATTTTAAGTCTTAAAAATTAAACAATATATTTTTTATCCGAAAATTTGCTTCAAAGGATGCATTAAATTCAAATTATATACTTAATCTCTGATTAAAATTTTAAAAAGAAAATGTAAAAAAGACGTTTTCTAACGTTTTAGGGAAATTTGGACCAGAGGAAGTGAAGAAAAAATATAAACTGAAAAATACTCATAGTTTCATGTCATAAGCTGCCACAAACAAGAAATTTATTTATTTTTATTGTACACTAATATTTACAATTAAAACCACCTAATATATTATATACATTGACTAATATGTATATACATTGAGTGCTATAAGTAAATGTGCTGACGAGAAATTGACATGAAGGAATTACACCCATTGGTGCTATCTGGCAATTGTGATTTTATTTCATACCTGCCTCCATAGATCTAATGGTCACTTTCTATTCCGTCGTCTTGTTTGGTTTTCAAGCAATGGTCTAACGGCATCATTTGGATGTGCTTCCGGTTTTTGAAGGTGTTTGTTTGCTCTTCTACTGATTTCTTCTGATCCGAAGGGTATACTTAGATCTCTGTAAAGGGTGTGGTTGTTTACATACCAAGGTGCATCTGTTATGATGCGAAGGGCTTTGGAGTGAAAGCGTCGAACTAGGTTACTGTTGGATACTTTGGAGGATTCCCATAATTCTAGGCCATAAGTCCAGATTGGCTTGATTACAGCCCCGTAAACCAGGACTTTGTTTTCTATGGCCATTGGAGATTTTCTACCTATTAGCCAGTACAGTTTATTCATTCTCAGATCCATCTCTTTACGCTCCTTTTTAATGTGGGTACTCCATGTGAGTGGTTTGTCTAGATGTAGTCCCAGATATCTAGGATGATCAGCTTGAGGAATTTCTGTGCTGTTGGTGTGGACAGGAGTAGAGTAGAACTAGGAGTTATGTGACAAAAGTTGAATATTTCTCATGTTATTCTTATGGGAAGAAGACACAGCTTTTTTTGTGACATCTAGGAGGTTAGGAGGTTCCGAGACCACGTGGGCGAGACGTGACGTCACATCTCACCTTGTTATGTAACCTGCAAACATTCCAAAGTGTCTAGCCTATTACGTCTAGAGAAATTATTATTTTTAAAAAAAGCTACATAGAGCACGCAAGTTTCGAACCCGGGACACTCAGCTGGGAGGCAACGATGCTACCCACTGAGCTATATAATCACTTATTACTTTACTGTTTTAGACCGGCATATACGACTCTTATTTATAAACAAGCCATACATGTAACATAATTAAAGTTTTTGTTATTATTAGACAAATGGACGATTTACAAAATAAGAATTAATATGTTTTTATATTATATAAATATTAAACATAAAGCAAACGACCTTGAACATAATAATTAGTTGTTATTAGATTTCGCATAGTGTGTTTCGAACGCTACAATTGAGAGACTGCGCTTCCTCCCTTTTGTGTTATTTTATATAATTAAAAACAAACCATGTAACATATTTAAATCTTTTGTTACTGGATGATTTATATTAGGAAATGCAATTAACAACAAATGCTAACACATTCAAAGCTTTTGTTATTGTTTTGATATTATATAGCATAAAGCAATATTCGTTGTTATTAAAAAATTAGCCAAATGGATAGGTAGGTTCTATAAATAACACATAGCAAAAAATACGAAGAATGGTTGGTTACAGATTCATTTGCAAGTTTTTAGTTTTAAGCCCTAAGTGTGAAGTATTAGGCTTAGGAAATAGATTTTTTTAAATTAGTATACGAGTAATTTTAGGTCAAGTTTTGTTTACACACATTTATATTCTGAACTAGTTTACCTAACAAAGCAAACTAAATGTCTTGAAAAGTAGTCTTCAATTTTTATAAAAAAAACAGGTCTCTATCATTTCAGAGCAATCTGAGCCATGTGACCATTCAAACTGATTGTCTTGAGGTGTAACTTTGAAGTTTTATTTTGTTTTCAAACATTTATATTCTGAGCCAGTTTACCTAACAAAGCAAACTAAATGTCTTGAAGAGTAGTCTTCAATTATTATAAAAAACAGGTCTCTATCATTTCAGAGAAATCTGAGCCATGTGACCACTCAAACTAATTGTTTTAAGTTGTAACTTTGAAGTTTTATTTTGTTTTCAAACATCCATATTCTGAGCCAGTTTACCTAACAAAGCAAACTAAATTGTTTGAGAAGCAACCTTTAATTTTTCGTTAACCAACACGACTCTACCATTTCAGAGTAATCTTAGCCATATGACCACTCAAACCAATTGTCTTGAGGTGTAGCTTTCACGTTTTATTTTGTTTTCAAACATTTATATTCTGAACTAGTTTACCTAACTACACAAACTAAATGTCTTGAAGAGTAGTCTTCATTTTTCATAAAATACAGATCTCTATCATTTTAGAGCAATCTGAGCCATGTGATCACTCAAACTAATTGTTTTAAGTTGTAACTTTGAAGTTTTATTTTGTTTTCAAACATCCATATTCTGAGCCAGTTTACCTAACAAAACAAACTAAATTGTTTGAGAAGCAACCTTTAATTTTTCGTTAACCAACACGACTCTACCATTTCAGAGTAATCTGAGCCATGTGACCACTCAAACCATTTGTCTTGAGGTGTAGCTTTCAAGTTTTATTTTGTTTTCAAACATTTATATTCTGAACTAGTTTACCTAACCACACAAGCTAGATATCTTAAAGAGTAGTCTTCAATTTTTATATTAAAAAAAAACAGATATGTATCATTTTAGAGTAATCTTAGCCATATGACCACTCAAACCAATTGTCTTGAGGTGTAGCTTTCAAGTTTTATTTTGTTTTCAAACATTTATATTCTGAACTAGTTTACCTAACTATACAAGCTAAATGTCTTGAAGAGTAGTCTTCAATTTTTTTATAAAAAACAGATCTCTATCATTTCAGAGCAATCTGAGCCATGTGATCACTCAAACTAATTGTTTTAAGTTGTAACTTTGAAGTTTTATTTTGTTTTCAAACATCCATATTCTGAGCCAGTTTACCTAACAAAGCAAACTAAATTGTTTGAGAAGCAACCTTTAATTTTTCGTTAACCAGCACGACTCTACCATTTTAAAGTAATCTTAGCCATGTGACCACTCAAACTAATTGTTGTAAGGTGTAACTTTGAAGTTTTATTTTGTTTTCAAACATCCCTGGCAACACAACTACATAACAATCATGTAATTTGCATGTAACAGTGCGACATTGAACATCGCAGAGATGTACTTTCTAAGGTCTATGCAAGTTACCAGAGCTAGGAAATGTCAGCAAATGCCAATATTGACAATACATCGCAGGGACATGACTGCGTAACATGCTGGAGACAACACCTGTGCTGTTAAGGAGATGTACTTACTAATATTTCAATAATGTATCTAGACTTATCTCTAGCATGTAACTAAATAATGTACTTGAGATGTCCTATGATATATCTCCTTAATGACTGTCCTGTAAATTATATACATACATACATATATATATATATATATATATATATATATATATATATATATATATATATATATATATATATATATATATATATATATATATATAAATATATATATATATATATATATATATATATATATATATATACAAAGTTACTAATAATTTATTGGTAATAGTAAACTCAATCTGCATCTGAGTTGAGCCTTAAATATTTATTAAAAAAAAAATGAATGGGACAATAAAAACAACAGATGAACTTCTAGAAAATGGAAATATATATTTTATACAACATACAAAACTATAACATTTTCAGTAAATAAAGAAAAAACAAAATTCTCATATAGTATTAAAAAAAAGAATTCTAAATAAATAGAAGCTTCTAAAAAATTTAACATATATTTAATGCAGCACAAAACAATACATTTTCCAACTAACCTTAAATTTATAGAAAAAACAAAGTCTTATAATATAAATATAATACTAAAAATGAATTCCAAAGGTGTAGGTAAATGCAAACTTCTAAAAAATGTTAACATGTATTTTATGGACCACAAAACAATATTTGTTTTCAGTAAACACTAAATAAAAAACAAAATTCTCACAATACAAATCTAAAAATAAAAATGAATTTAAAACATATGCATAAACTTGCTGGAATTTGTAAACATAGAAACAACAATGATCCCATATTGTCTACATAAATTAAAAGTTAAGCTGTAAATTTCCATTTTTTTTTAGTGAAATATGCTTTTTGTAATTTCTCTGTTTCCGCTGTCTTGCTTGATGGAACCACTCCGAACCAGAAATTTCATACCCTTTTTCTTTTAGTTGGTCGTTCTGCAGGATTACATCTGAAATTTCAAAAACGAGCTGTTAGAAAAATTGGTATTATTTTTATTGTTGTTTTATTAAATCACTGTGTCAACCTTTGAGTCCACTGGAGGTACGGATGATAATATTAAAGACAAATAATGATATTACTAATGCAACATCAACAATATTTTTAGGTAGTGGGAATTGATTAATAGCGGAAGTTGAATTCGGCTCGACATATGGAAAAGTTGCAACTTCCCTATGTTATTTTTATTGCAATCTAAAATTATTTCCCTGCATGGCAATGAAGCATGACTGTTAATTTGTTTATCTTTTAGGTATCGCGTCTTTTTTTGTCTATATGAAATCAGTGAATTTACCTTTTTTCATTTTTACATTAAGAAATGGAGGACAATAAAATGATCTAACTCAAATAGTTAGCATTAACACCTCAGCATAACAATTGTTTCTTACGTTGTGCAAACACAATAGTTATTCTGATCATGAAATCCGGATTAATAAAAATTGGCGCTAACTCTTGACAAAGCCAGTGACACAATAACAGTTACCTGCAGTAAACATTTTGTCTAGATTTGCAATTTAAGCAGATAATTTTCTGTGGCGGTTTTACTGCTACTTACTGCCTACTGCTATGTACACAAATGCTGTAGTGTTCGTAAACAATCGATTTGATTTGCCAAACATATTAGATGTTCATCATATAATAAGTAGGTATAGGTACACTTAACCTAGGAAATGTACTTACTGGGTAATAGATATATTCTATATAGGTAGGTACTTACCTCGTAATTGTAATTGCAGGATAATGCTTAATGTACAAACACAAAAAACTTCTGCCTAAAACCTAAATTGCAATAAATAATTCAGATCCACAACAAAATACGAAACGCTTGTATGTCATTGTCGTGCGTCACATGTCACACACAATAAAAGTTAAAAAATAACCAAGCGTCAATGCAATTCCAGCGATGACAAACGGTGTGGCGTGAATATGAACTGTCAATCTATAAAGTAACGGTCATTATGTGTTAATTACATGCTTAGCATGTTATTTTTCTGAAGTAACAGCAATATAGTTTATAATATCGCTAGCATATCATTAAAATTAACTTGTGAAATGTAAATTATTGCTCTGTCGCTGTTACATACTTGGCATGTAAAAGTTAGCCATGTATCTCAAAAGTAACAGCTAACATCGCTGGCATGTACCAGTGTAAGCGCAAAATCATAGGTAACAAAAAACAATCCCAGAGACATGACATGCATGTATCAGGATATGTCGCATTGGTTACTTAAAAATAACATCTCAGCGATGTGAATATTACAATTGTGTTGCCTGTGATCCATATTTTGAGCCAGTTTACCTAACAAAGCAAACTAAATTGTTTGAGAAGCAGCCTTTAATTTTTCGTTAACCAACACGACTCTACCATTTCAGAGTAATCTGAGCCATATGGCCGCTCAAACCAATTGTCTTGAGGTATAGCTTTTCAAGCTTTATTTGTTTTCAAACATATATATTCTGAACTAGTTTACCTAACAAAGCAAACTAAATTGTTTGGGAAGCAACCTTTAATTTTTCGTTAACCAACACGACTCTACCATTTAAGAGTAATCTTAGTCATGTGACCACTCAAACCATTTGTCTTGAGGTGTAGCTTTCAAGTTTTATTTTGTTTTCAAACATTTATATTCTGAACTAGTTTATCTAACTATACAAGCTAAAGTCTTGAAGAGTAGTCTTCAATTTTTTATAAAAAACAGATCTCTATCATTTCAGAGCAATCTGAGCCATGTGACCACTCAAACTAATTGTTTTAAGGTGTAACTTTGAAGTTTTATTTTGTTTTCAAACATTCATATTCTGAGCCAGTTTACCTAACAAAGCAAACTAAATTGTTTGAGAAGCAACCTTTAATTTTTCGTTAACCAGCACGACTCTACCATTTTAAAGTAATCTTAGCCATGTGACCACTCAAACTAATTGTTGTAAGGTGTAACTTTGAAGTTTTATTTTGTTTTCAAACATCCCAGGCAACACAACTACATAACAATCATGTAATTTGCATGTAACAGTGCGACATTGAACATCGCAGAGATGTACTTTCTAAGGTCTATGCAAGTTACCAGAGCTAGGAAATGTCAGCAAATGCCAATATTGACAATACATCGCAGGGACATGACTGCGTAACATGCTGGAGACAACACCTGTGCTGTTAAGGAGATGTACTTACTAATATTTCAATAATGTATCTAGACTTATCTCTAGCATGTAACTAAATAATGTACTTGAGATGTCCTATGATATATCTCCTTAATGACTGTCCTGTAAATTATATACATACATATATATATATATATATATATATATATATATATATATATATATATATATATATATATATATACAAAGTTACTAATAATTTATTGGTAATAGTAAACTCAATCTGCATCTGAGTTGAGCCTTAAATATTTATTTAAACACTCACATTTTGAACTAGTTTACCTAACAAAGCAAACTAAATTATTTGAGAAGAAACCTTTAATTTTTCGTTAACCAGCACGACTCTACCATTTCAGACTAATCTTAGCCATGTGACCACTCAAACCATTTGTCTTGAGGTGTAGCTTTCAAGTTTTATTTGTTTTCAAACATTTATATTCTGAACTAGTTCACCTAACTATACAAGCTAAATATCTTGAAGAGTAGTCTTTTCATAAAAACACCAGGTCTCTATCATTTCAGAGTAATCTTAACCATGCGACCACTCAAACCAATTGTCTTGAGGTGTAGCTTTCAAGTTTTATTTTGTTTTCAAACATACATATTCCGAGCTAGTTTACCTAACAAATGAAATTCAATATCTTGAAGTGCAACATTAAATTTCTCGGAAATCAACTCGTCTCTGCTATGTTGGAGTAATCTTAGACGTGTGACCAGTTAAACTAGGTGTCTTGAAGTGTAGATTTTTTATGTGTGTATGCAATTTAAAGTTGGATGGTGTAAAATTTTTTAAAAGTTTGTTATATAAAACATAAGAAAACTAAAGAGTTAATTGCCTATTACAACAGTCAGCTAAATATTCTAACCGAAGAAGCCCACTTAGAGTCACATCTCAACTAACACATACTTGGTAAACATTGGCGGAACGCAGATTTAAACGACTCGCTATCTGGTACATATGTTTGCAAAGATTTAGTTCTAAAGATGTGCCGGAAGCAACATCTCAATAAACACCAACAACAACGTTGGATATCCAATCATTTCTATGAAAAGTGCAAACAAATTATTTTTTAATTTTTTCGTAAGCAACTAAAAAACTAAAGAGACGATTGTCTATTACAACAACAAGCCAGTGTCACATCTAGAGTCGCGCCTAGATGTGGTGGAAGCAACAATTTAGTTTGCTTTGTTAGGTAAACTGGCTCAGAAAATGAATGTTTGAAAACAAAATAAAACTTCAAAGTAACACCTTAAAACAATTAGTTTGAGTGCTCACATGGCTCAGATTGCTCTGAAATGATAGAGATCTGTTTTTTATAAAAAATTGAAGACTACTCTTCAAGACATTTAGCTTGTATAGTTAGGTAAACTAGTTCAGAATATAAATGTTTAAAAACAAAATAAAACTTGAAAGCTACACCTCAAGACAATTGGTTTGAGTGGTCATATGGCTAAGATTACTCTGAAATGATACAGACCTGTTTTTTTTTAAATAAAAATTGAAGACTACTCTTTAAGATATTTAGTTTGTGTAGTTAGGTAAACTAGTTCAGAATATAAATGTTTGAAAACAAAATAAAACTTGAAAGCTACACCTCAAGACAAATGGTTTGAGTGGTCACATGACTAAGATTACTCTGAAATGGTAGAGTCGTGTTGGTTAACGAAAAATTAAAGGTTGCTTCTCAAACAATTTAGTTTGCTTTGTTAGGTAAACTGGCTCAGAATATGGATGTTTGAAAACAAAATAAAACTTCAGTTACAACTTAAAACAATTAGTTTGAGTGGTCACATGGCTCAGATTGCTCTGAAATGATAGAGACCTGTATTTTATGAAAAATGAAGACTACTCTTCAAGACATTTAGTTTGTGTAGTTAGGTAAACTAGTTCAGAATATAAATGTTTGAAAACAAAATATAACTTGAAAGCTACACCTCAAGGCAATTGGTTTGAGTGGTCATATTGCTAATATTACTCTGAAATTATAGAGACCTGTTATTTTATGAAAATTTAAGACTACTCTTTAAGATATTTAGCTTGTATAGTTAGGTGAACTAGTTCAGAATATAAATGTTTGAAAACAAATAAAACTTGAAATCTACACCTCAAGACAAATGGTTTGAGTGGTTACATGGCTAAGATTACTCTGAAATGGTTGAGTCGTGTTGGTTAGCAAAAAATTAAAGGTTGCTTCTCAAACAATTTAGTTTGCTTTGTTAGGTAAACTAGTTCAGAATATGAGTGTTTGAAAACAAATAAAACTTCAAAGTTACACCTTACAACATTTAGTTTGAGTGTCCACATGGCTAAGATTGCTCTGAAATGATAGATACCTGTTTTTTTTTAAATAATAATTGAAGACTATTCTTCAAGACATTTAGTTTGCTTTGTTAGGTAAACTGGCTCAGAATATAAATGTTTGAAAACAAAATAAAACTTCAAAGTTACACCTCAAGACAATTAGTTTGAGTGGTCGCATGGCTCAGATTGCTCTGAAATGATAGAGACCTGTTTTTTATAAAAATTGAAGACTACTCTTCAAGACATTTAGTTTGCTTTGTTAGGTAAACTAGTTCAGAATATAAATGTTTGAAAACAAAACTTGACCTAAAATTACTTGTATACTAATTTAAAAAAATCTATTTCCTAAGCCTAATACTTCACACTTAGGGCTTAAAACTAAAAACTTGCAAATGAATCTGTAACCAACCATTCTTCGTATTTTTTGCTTGCTTACGACCTCTATGTGTTATTTATAAAACCTACCTACCCATTTGGCTAATTTTTTAATAACAACGAATATTGCTTTATGCTATATAATATCAAAACAATAACAAAAGCTTTAAATATGTTAGCATTTGTTTTTAATTGCATTTCCTAATATAAATCATCCAGTAACAAAAGATTTAAATATGTTACATGGTTTGTTTTTAATTATATAAAATAACACAAGAGGTAGGAAGCGCGGTCTCTCAATTGTAGCGTTCGAAACACACTATGCGAAATCTAATAACAACTAATTATTACGTTCAAGGTCGTTTGCTTTATGTTTAATATTTATATAATATAAAAATATATTAATTCTTATTTTGTAAATCGTCCATTTGTCTAATAATAACAAAAACTTTAATTATGTTACATGTATGGCTTGTTTGTAATTAAGAGTCGTATATGCCGGTCTAAAACAATAAAGTAATAAGTGCTTCTATAGTTCAGTGGGTAGCATCGTTGCCTCCCAGCTGAGTGTCCCGGGTTCGAAACTTGCGTGCTCTATGTAGCTTTTTTTTTAAATAATAATTTCTCTAGTCGTAATAGGCTAGACACTTTGGAATGTTTGCAGGTTACATAACAAGGTGAGATGTGACTTCACGTCTCGCCCACGTGGTCTCGGAACCTCCTAACCTCCTAGATGTCACAAAAAAAGCTGTGTCTTCTTCCCATAAGAATAACATGGGAAATATTCAACTTTTGTCACAGAACTCCCAGTTCTACTCTGGTTCTACAGGTGGACAAGTCTGGCGGTTCAGAGTGAATGTGACATGGGATGACTTTGCTTCATTGATCTTTATCTTCCATTTGTCTAGTCATCTTTGTAGCAATGAAAGATGATTTTGTATATGATGGCTGGCTGCTTCAGGGTCTTCATTTACACACTGTATGGCTGTGTCATCTGCGAATGTGGACATGTCAGTTTCTTGGGTAGTCGGTATATCTGAGGTGTATAGAAGATATAGAATCGGACCGAGCACGCTACCTTGAGGTACCCCTGATTGGATTGGTCTGATAGATGAAACTTATTCGCCTTTTTTAATTTGAAAGTATCGATCTAATAGATACGAGATTTAAAGATGAGGTAATAGTGATAATGGTATAATATAACTGTCAACTAGAAATGTCAAAATTTTTGTGCTGGAAAATTTTGTAGTTTTTGAAAAGATTTAGTTAAAATTAATGTTACTGTTTAAAGAAAAGTGAATATCAATCGTCATGGCTACTGTGGAAGCGTTGGTGGGAGTGTCAATAGCAGAAGAAGAAAAATTAAAAAGTGACATTCATTAAAATCATTTGGACAAAAGAAACTTAGAAAGAGGATGGTTAACAAAATTGTATCACCACAAGCACAAGCAGAGCTTATTTGTGAGATGCATTGTATAACTTTAATAATAAATAAATAATAAATAATAAATAAATTTCTTGATTTTGTACAAGATTCCTTTATGCCATACTCTGTCAAAAGCTTGACTTACATCTAGGAAAACTGAAAACTTTGATTCTAGGGTTTTTGTATTATATTCACGAGTCTATGGCATTGTTGAGTGCTGTTTTCTAAATCCAAACTGGTGTTCAGGAATCCAGTTCTCTTCGTCCAGTTCTCTTAGTAAGCGATTAAGGATGAGCAAGTACTTTTGCTAATATGGGCAATAGGCTTATAGGTCCATATAACTTTACTTCTATGAGAGACTGTCGTGGTTTCAGAAACATCAATATTTGAGCAAATTTGAGCGGCTTGGTCTAATAGGCCGTAATATCGCATTGAAGATTATAGTGATAAATTTGAGCCCTTGCTCTGGTAGTTCGTTCAGTACAGTGCCTGTAATAAGATCTAGGCCAGGTGCTTTGCGTTTATTTAGCCTCTTTATTTGTTCATTGACCTCTCTAACTTCAAATTTACGGATTGGAGGAGACAACTGTAGCGGTATGTCAAGATATTCCTCTATTTCTGAACCAGGTTTATCTGAGTAAGATTGGAAGACTTCTGATAAATGTTGTCCAAACAATTCAGCTTTCTCGTTGTCTGACCTTGACCAAGTGCCTCCAGTTTCCCGGATATGATCTTGAGGACTCTTATAGCGTCTCGTGGCTTTCCATATGGAGTGATCTTGGCAATTTAAGTTTTGTATGTAATAACGGAATGTTTCATTTCTAGTATTTTTGTAATTTACGCTTCAGTCTGTTAGCAATATTGTTGTATCGTGTTTTGTATACCGGGTGATGAGTTTGATGCCACATATCCCTAGCTCTTCGTTTTTCTGTAATCAGTTCGGTCACCTGTATTGAAATGCTACCCAATCCTTGACTTCTTCCTCTAATATAGGTGTGGCATACCATGCAGCATGTTATATCGTTGATATTATGTGATTTGTTGCTTCTTCCAATTCTTCTGATATTTTTATACTTACTTGTGGTTGCAGTTTGTCGTTGATGTAATCTCTAAAAATATTCCAGTTTATTTTTTGTTGTTGTCTAGCACTGGTTTTGCTTTCTTTTTTATAATTGTGGCACTTACCGCTGCTTTGACTGGCGTGTGATCAGATGATAGATCCAGACAAGATTGTGTTTCTAGATAGTTTTGTGATAACCCATTGACTACAAAGAAGTCTAATAAGTCAGGAATTTTGTTTGGATCTGTAGGCCAATATGTTGATTCTTCCGTGGATAATGTACTGTACCTCTTTTCTTTTATCAGCTTAGATAGTTCCCTACCTTTCGGTGTTGTCAGTCTTGAACCCCAACTAGTATAAGGCTAGATGCATTCCCACCACAATTAGAAACGTAGACCGGTTTCGCTCTAATTAGAGCTCGTCAGTACGGCATACTAATTGAAGAGAAAATACACCTATAAAGTGGTACGGCTATGGTAGCCAGCTTCCCAAAAAAGTCAGATGTAAGACACGAAACACGTGCCGCCATCTCGTTGCGGAACCAAGTAGTATGATGTCACAGCAACTCCAAATAACACAGAATGTTAAAAAAATAGAGACTGTATACAACCAACTAACAATTTAGTAAATTGTCAGCCCTGACCCATTTCTACTCCAATATAGGGACAAAGTATGTAAGGCTAGATGCATTCTCACCACAATTAGAACCGTAGACCGGTCTCGCTCTAATTAGAGCTCGTCAATACGGCATACTAATTGCAGCGAAAGTACACCTATAAAGTAATACGGCTATGGTAGCCAGCCTCCCAAAACTAAGTGAGATGTAAGACACTAAACACGTGCGAAATCTTTCCTGGTTAGCAATAATTTTCTAAAAAATAGTACTAAAAAATGCTCAACATGTTCAAAAATGTGGATCACCTTTTTTTTGTAAATCTTCGAAGTTCTTAAACTTTAACCCTACAAAACGTTATGAGCAGGGCTCGGATTTATATGCAAACTTTATAGGTGAAACATGCGCATATATATGCAGGAAATTTGAAAAAATATGCACCAACTTGAACAAAATATGCACAAAAATATCGATATATGCAAGGCATAAATAATCATAGTATACCAATAAAACAAGTTTTTAAAGGTCTAAGCTATTAATTTTATTCACAATTAATACCACATAGGACCATAATTATAGTATTCATTAATTATTCATTAATATTATTGTTTCAATTATTACTATTAACAGATATTATTAAGTGGCGCTCTAAATTATCTATTTTGAAAGATTGCCTTCTCTCAGTTAGTAAGTTTTTATGTGAAGAAAAATTCCGTTCTACGTCGACTGAGGTAATTGGAGCATATTTTAAGCTTGACAATATGGTAAAGTCTACATTGTTTAAATCGTCTGAACAATCTCCATCCAGAGCTTTTGCCATTTGCGTTAACTTGGTGAAACCCTAATTTTTTGTGGGTGTTTCTGATAATTTATTGCAATTTGTTTTGCAACAGGTCCATTTGCTTTATCAATAGTTTCTTTAAAATGTTCTATTAATTTAACTAATCCAGTTAGCAAAACATTTTGCTGCTGAATTTGTTTTATAGTTTCTGTAACTATTTTATAATTAGTGTTTATAAAACATACTTGAAGGCTCAATTTGGAGTCCTTTAATATAATTTTTGTTTGTTTCACTGACGCACCTGATTCATCTGCAAATTCAAGCATTACCTCCGTAATTTGTCTAAAATGTTCAAAATAAAATAAGGCAGCATCGATCCAGGTTCCCCATCGCCTGATTACTGGTCTAGGACGTAATGGTATCTTAGGCAGAACTTCTCTATATCTTTGAACTCTTAAAGGAGCTTTGACGAACACTTTCTTTATATTATTAATAAATTCATTGACTAAAGGAAATTGCTGTCTAATTTCTTCTGCTAACCTGTTTAACCCGTGAGCCAAACACGTACAATGAATTAAGTTGGGATAAAATATTTTAAAAATTAAAGTAAATAAGGTCTAGTTAAAGAAATTTCAGTTAAGGTGCCTATCATTAAATTAGCAATATATCTAGCACAAACATCTTGAGTTTCATCTACTGCAACGTACCACAATTTATTTTTTATTATAAGACTTTTTACCCCTGAAAAAGTTTCTAAATAGCATTTTTCAACCATATTTTTTCTCAAAGTACTTTCATCTGGTATAGACTGTTAGTAGGTATAGATGATTCCTTCTGCGCCGACCATCTTATACCACCCACACTGCGCATGCGCGCAGTGACGTCACAGGTTGGAAGTCTAACCTGAGATGACGTCATCCAAGATGGCGTTTGTCAGTTGACATTTCAAGATGGCAGCTGACATCTGACATGTGACATTCCAAGATGGCGGTTTGCGCATGCGGCAGGGGGGCGGCGGGGTGCTGCGCAAACCTAACTTTCTCAGTTTTCGGCTTAGATGTTCGGTGTCATGTTTCTCGACCTGATTTATAATATAAATGAGTGCAACAAACAGCTGACGCTGCGGTTTTGCATGTCTGAACACGCTCGGAATAGAAATTGTTAGTAAACTCTACATGAGATAATAAAAGGCCGGCCGTTTTATCGAATTTGTTCGTATATTCCATAAGAAACCATGTAAAAAGGCAAATATAAGCAAGCCATTCTATAAATATGTCTGAAGAAACCCAATGCCAGTATAGAAATTATTATGGAGATAATCATAAGTGATCGCAATAGATTTTTAAAGTTTACACAGAATCCAAGCAGAAAAATACAACCAACGATAGTACATGAAGAGGGGGAAGGGGTGCAGCGAAACCTATTTAACAACAAACCATGCAGCAATAAGGTCAGTTCAAATCTAAACGTTGAAGATACTCGGTGTAAACCTGAACGTAATTATAATTGTATCAACATGATGTACGATGATAGTAATGATTCTAGAGTCACACAACCAGAACATAAGAGAAAATGGTATGATATAGACAAAAATGATGGTCCTGATTTTACAGAACACCGACTTAGAAGAATACGATTTAACGAATACCAAGTAGATGAGAGGTTGCTGATTGAGACTACATTCAACATCAATGGATCTTTGAAATTAATTACCGGTGTCAGCCTAAGATGTTTTACAACACTTGTGAAATTTGTAAGTCTAATGTCGTTCAAGGATCAAAACCAATATTTAACTCTAGAAGATTGGCAATATTACGATTTTATGGATAATATACGTATGCTGGCTTTAAAGTATTTTGAAGGTGACTATCAACCAAATCAATCTTTAGTTGATCATCTAGACTACTGTCGAATAGCCTTCACACAGAATGGAATGAAAGGTCTATTAATAGATAATGGTTTCACAGTGATGCGTTTATATATGAACACAGAGACTGTGGAAAAGCTGATAGCCCTGGAACCGCTTGTTAAAGAAATATTAGAATATGTGAAAGAGACGCAATTTGCGTGGACCTATGATTGTTTTCTCCGTGACATTGTTCAAACATTGAGAGATCTATGTATTTCAGATGTTAGTTCAGCACAAACCATCTGAGTAATAAGAACGCTGCTCAACAGCATATCTCCCGAGTGCTTACACTATGCCCAAAACCAAGTGTTGATTGACATAGCTAACCTCAACAATGCTTCCTCCTCTTAAGAGAAGTTTCCTCATCCCGCTAGCTCTATGTCAAAATATGTTTTATATTTACAAACCACCGAATGCAACAGAAGTGAGAATTTGTTTCGATGACGATGGTTGCATGAAATGGTCCGGTCTTCCAACAACATACCTAAACAACGATGAGCTCATTCAACTTTCAATGTAAAACATGTCAACCAAAGCCAATAATAATAATAATGCTTTATTTGTTTCATACCACATGTATACATTACCCGTAATGGGCGTGAAACTTGTCAAAATAGTAACAAATTAACAAGCAAAACAAAAAATACATAAGTTCAAATAAAATAATAAATTCAAATAAAATAAAATAAAACAAAATAAAATGGACTAAAATTTGATTATCTCCCATATTTTTCCCCTTGTATTGTTTTATCAGCTAAGTACCCATTAACAGTATAGCAAGCCTCCTCTTCTAATATTTTTCTCAGTTTTGTTTTGAGTGTCGAATGATTGCATTTTTTTATTTCATTAGGTATATAGTTATATATTTCTATGATGGCGGCATGTACATTTTTTTGTAAATATGTGAAGTTTTGTCTTTGGCTGTTCAGATCTTATTTATTTCTAGTATTATGCTCGTGTGTAGGTAAACACTCCTTAAACAGTTCACTGTGTTTTTTATAAACATTACTGCATTCAAAATGTATATACATGTGACTGTAAGTATTTTTTCCCTTATAAAGTATGGTTTACAGCTTGCATTTTGTTCCAAGTTCAGTATACTTCTGAGAGATCTCTTCTGAAGTACAAAAATTCTGCTTACATCTGTAGATTTCCCCCAAAATATGATGACATATTGTATTCTACTTTTTATATAGGCATGATATGCCATTATAGCTACATTTTTATTTGTTATCGTAGCCAGTGTTCTCAGTGCAAATATATATCTTGACATGTTATTGGCAATGGAGTTAATATGTTTCTTCCAGTCAATACGAAGGTCAATTTCTATTCCAAGAAACTTTGCAGACTCTGATGATTGTAATATATTTGACTTACAGGTGAGTATTAACTCCTCGTTTATTTTCTTGAAGTTAAAATGTATTAATTTGGTTTTGCCAATGTTCATTATTAAGTTGTTATTTGAAAACCATGAATTTAGGGTATTAACAGATGATTCAATTTTTCTTCTCAGTTCATCTGTAGTATTGCTTCTGTAGATAATAGACGTATCGTCTGCAAATGATATTAATTTTTCATCTACCAATTCTGGTAAGTCATTTGTATATATAATGTATAAAAGTGGTCCTAAAATCGACCCTTGTGGGATACCTTTAATTATCTGTTCCTTTTGTGATCTATATATGTTGTTATATTTCTCAACGATGCTTTGTGATCGATTTTCCAAGTACGATTTTATCAGTGTTAGTGCTACACCTCTGATTCTATACATGCTAAGCTTTGAGAAAAATATATCATGTTTTACACTATAAAATGCTTTACTCAGGTCTAAGCGTAGTAAAGCTGTTTTTTGTGATCTATTTAAGGACTCTATAATTTCTTATAGTGCTTGATAAGTTGCTCTGATTGTAGATTTATTTCTCCTAAAGTCATTCTGTGTATCAGAGAGTAATTTATTATTTTCTAAGTAGGAGTTTATTCTAGTGTATATTATTTTTTTAAATATTTTGCTAAATATTGGGAGAATAGCAATAGGCCTGCAATTTTTTATGTTTTTTGTCCCCTTTTTTGTATATCGCTATTATATCTGCTGTTTTTAACTTATCTGGAAAGACACCTGTAGACAGTGTTAAGTTTATTATGTGCGTTAGTGGATGCATTATTTGTTGTGCAATATTTTAACTAAAATGACTGGGATTTGATGTTCACCTACTGAAGCAGTGTTTTTCAGTAATTTTATCGTGCTATGAACCTCTATATAGTCAGTGGGTAACATATAAATTGTTTTTTCTATTTTGTTTACATTTGAATATTCTACAACCTGTGGCAAGTTTGGACACTGGTTAAC
Organism: Tillus elongatus; assembly: GCA_964006375.1. Taxonomy (NCBI): domain Eukaryota; kingdom Metazoa; phylum Arthropoda; class Insecta; order Coleoptera; family Cleridae; genus Tillus; species Tillus elongatus. The sequence continues at coordinate 168,067,402 of OZ023262.1, forward strand.
AAAAAATGTATTTACTTAAATTAGAGTATTTTCTATATCTGCATTTTTGATTTCTAAGTTTTCTATAAGTGAACTGTTTCTTTTATTAGTGTTTCCACCATAATTGTTCACAAGAGACCAAACTGCTTTATTTTTATTTGTAGCATTTACTATATAAGAAATATTCAATATCTTCTTTGCCTGCGTTACAACCTTTTGTAATATTTTTGTATATTTTTGGTAATGTTCGTTTGATATTAAACCTTTTATTTTTTTGAGTATAAACACGTCTTATTTTTACTAGAGATAATTATGCCTTTTGTTATCCATCACTTTGAGATTTTTGAGGTAACAGTTTCAAGTTTGAAAATTCGATCATGCAAATTTTTGATAATTGATAGAAATGTATTATATGCTTTATTACATCATGTATGTTGTAAATTACAGTCCAATCTATCTTACTCAGTTCGTCTGACATTCGATTTAGCTTTATTTTAGTATATTTTATTTTCCTAATTTTTCTTTCATTTTTTATTTTTGTTCCAGAAAATGACAACAACTGCCCATAAGAGTCTGATAGTGCTGAATTCTTGCTTTAAAATTACAATCAAAATTTACAAATATGTTGTCTATTGTAGAAGTAGTAGTTTTAGTGACTCTTGTTGCTTCAAAGATTGTTGGTTTTAAATTGTAGGTATGTAGTAAATCCATGGAAGATATTTTATTATTTGTTTCCTTGTTTAAATCTATATTGAAATCACCGGCTACAACTATTTTAAAGTTCTTATACAACTTCCAACATTTATTTAGAACGTAATCTAATCTTTCCAAGTAGATGTTTATTTCACCCATTGAGGGTCTGTATATACATAAAATTACAGTTTTCAAAGGCGTACTCACCACAGAAGAGCACTCAAACTGACCTTCAATACTAGCCTTTTTAATTTCTAGAGATTCCTTCCATGTTTCACCATTTTTTACATAAATTACACTACCACCATGTTTCTTGTTTTGTCTGGAAAACACTGACCTTATTTCATAACCGTTCACTTGAATGTTCTCCTCTTGCGAACACCAGTGCTCCGTAAGGCCTATGACATTTGGTTTTTCTTCCAAAGTTTGTAGAAATACTTCCATTTCCAACACTTTATTCTTGATTTATTGAATGTTCTGATGATAAACCACTGTATCACAGTTTTCCGGCATCTTAAATTTTTCTCCGACTTTTTGTTTCATTCTCTCCCTATTTATTTCTTTGTTATGTTTGTTGTTATTTATCCCAGTTAATTTTAAGACTTCATTTCTTTGTCTTTGATTTCTAAAGAAATTTCCCTATGCAATTCACCTCTTTTAAAATTAAAGTTGAACCGTCTAATAATTATGCCAGCAGGCCAAAATTCCGACTTGCTCATAATTTCGTGTAGATCATTAGTTATTCCTACTTGGAATGCTTTTGCTTTTCCTTTGGTAGCCAGCGGTCTAACGACGAGTTCTTCATCACACTCTATTCTACACTTATTCTTGACATAATTTTACACTGTATTTTCGGTAACATTTTCTTGGGCTTTTCCTATATATAGCCACCTTTTTCTTGGTTGTGATTTAAAATGGTCACCTGTCTCTGATATAGCAATCCCTTTTATTTCTGGTTGTTTCTTGTATTTAATTTATCTAGCGTTGGTTTTTGCCATTTCAGAAAATGTTTGTTTACTTTTATTTTTCCTGTATAACACTGATTTAAAATCACCCCCTATATCATCCTCAGCCTCAGATTTTCCCAAATCAATGATGTCGTTCATTATCTTGGTTTGTTTATTTACATATTCTTTTACATTTGTTTGTTTCATTTACTTATCATCTTCGGGTTCATTATCCATTTTTATCACTTCTGATATGGCAGCTCCTTTTTTCTTGTACTGATTCTGCATTTTTGAACAGTTTTTATTTACAGTATTAGAACATTTTTCTTCTAATAACTGATTCAATTTAATAAGTTCTTGTATTCTTGCTTCTTTTTCAGTTAACAGATTTTTCATGTAATTCATTTCAATTTGATAGCACATAATATCCTTATTTACATTATCACTTTTATTCTTTTTCTCTTGACAACATATCAAATTTTGATCCAAATCATACATTTTCACATTTTTTTATTCTTTGCGAACATGAAGCATGATATACTGCGTCACATTCTATACATTTTATACACTTTGCACCTTTTAAATATACCTTTTTGCTGCAATAACTGCACAGCTCAGGAGAATTAATTTCACTGTCAGCCATCTTGTTTATAGTGATATGGTTCGTTATAAACTTATGTTTCTGTTTGATGATGGTACCCGTGACGAAACACCTGACTGGAGAACTCTTGTGTTAACTGATTCTTATCTGTTTACTTCAAATTACATTTTTATATTTACATCAGCTGGTTTTCTTGTATGTCTAACTATATTTATGGTAATATATTTTTGTATTAGGTGTAGCACACCATTGAAAAACATGTATCTCAAACACCTCTGGTTATAAATGTATATAAAGGAAATATGTTTTTATTTTAGTAGTAACCTATATGGAGATAAGATGTCTAACAAAGAAAATAATATGAGATATTGTGAAACGTGTTCATTACATGTGAAAAGTAACACGTTCTCTGGACACCTACGTAGTGAAGTCCACAAATCAAGAGTATGTGAGCCGTGGGAAGCTTAAAAAGATGCATATGTTAACTCAAGCTTTCAAAAATAGAATGGCTATATATCTTATGAATATGAACGGTAACAACAGTGAAAAACATGAAATATGTGTTGTTTCAACTAATTGAAGCTGCTTTAGCTAAAGATGATACAATTAAAATGAACTTGGAATTGTTTGGGGTGTATGTACTCCAAAGTCAAAACAGAAAAGAAATAAAATCTTTTACTACTAAAAACAAAATCGTAAGAGTTGCAACGAATTTTGAAAATATATATCAGGAATTCACTAAGGAAATTTATACAAAAACTTTGGAGTTTGCAGAAGCCGAGAGTGGATGGATGTTAGATCGATTAATGTGGTTGGAGATAAATACGAATAAATTTAGTTTAAAGTAGAGATAAAAAACATATATAATTTACAACGTTTGTTTTATTTACGTAACAAGTGTACAAGATAAGCAAATAATCTTACACAATTATTAATACTACAAATACATGTTCTATTATTTAATCTAACTGCGTGTCCCATACATAGCGGAGTATTTGCTACAAGCTTAGGACAGCCTTCAGCGTTCTCCAAATCGATAACATCCACGCTGTAACCACATTTATTTTATTTTATTTCATTTATTTATTTATATGTATTCAAATTATACAGTGCATCTTACATAGAAGTTACAAACTTGTGGCTGTATTTGATGCGATTTGGTTAAAATATTAAACTGAAACATACCAAAATCCTATTGACACTGACATTTCTTGCTATAAAATTTCGGTATTTTAAATTTACAATTTATTCAACCAATCTTCATTTATTAGCACCTCCAATATTTCCTCTACGTCCTTTGAACTTCCCAACAATTTTACACTCCAAAATAGTTTTCTTTCAACTTTAGTTTAATAATATTTTCAAACATTTTAGGACCTAAAATTGCAAGTTGTCACTGTGACATTATATACTTAATTCAATAGTATATCGGTAATAAACCTTTTCTTGGTGCCACCTTTCACGTAAACTCTATCCACCAGCTGTTCAATAATATGGTTTTCGATTATGTTGGGTAATTCTTCTAGAGCAACCCTACCACAATCATAATCAATACAATGGTGTGTTCCTTGCAGAAACTTGATTTGTTTAACTATATCTGCATTCAATAAACTTTGTGGTTTCGGTGGCTTAAACATATAATGAGCAATTAGATAACCATTATAGACTAATTCTCTAGATGTATACTCTGGCGCATATAAACCTTGTGTATCTACGACGACGAGCTTCATCTTGAAACTGCTGCACGTACCAATAAACATTCACATTAAATAGCGTACGATGTTGGAGAGTGGAGCGTACTCGATGATGCAATCATGTATAATCACACAATAGCATTTTGTATGATCGGGAAAATTGTTAATACTTGCAATTTCCAATTTGATATCCACCGTAGACGGCTTTATAGATTCACTATACTTGGAGCAATCAAATACAAATATTGGATATTTTGCGAAAGCCTTGTAATCCAAGGTAGGTTGAGGTTCTCTGCCAAGATATGTTCGTTGAAATTCAATCTTGTTTCTATATGCTTCGAGGTAATTTGCTTGGTTAAAGTTTAGATTCATACTCCCTGTGGGGATTTGTTTAGAATTTAAGTGGAGTATCATATCTCGAATACCAACATGATCAAAGTCGTTGATGTATTTTCTTACGTTATTTTATCGATCCGTTTGGAATGTCACAATAACAAATCTAGGTCGTTCAGTATTTGAAGATGTCTTAATGGACCACAAATCTTTGGTTGAATTATTAAGATTTGGTAATTCATACATTTCCCATTTTCTATACGGTATAAGTATATTTTTATCTTGGGCAATCGACTTTAACAATTGTTGTTGTATAACTTCACTAGGTTGGATATGTTTCACCTGCAGAACCATATACTCTATGTTAAATTTTAAAGCTTTATCTGCATCTACAGCACCAGTCAAAATGAAACAATTTCTATCGTTCTGAGCTCTAGTTATACGTATCAGCAATTTACTGGAAAGTACTCTTCTATAGTCTTTGAAAATATTACAAAAGTAGCTAAAAGGTATGCAGTAGCAAAAACGACCATCTTTCAACATTATATTATATGTGGTAGGATGCCATCCTGCTGAAATTAGAGCTCATGCCTCATCGTTACTTGCCTCCAAAAGTGTTCGAACTGCTGTAACTATACCAGGATTTCTCACATGCTCTATAATCTGATTGCACATTTCAACTGCAATAGAGGAAAACAAATGGGCTGCTGCATTAGATGTTACTTCTACAGCTCCAATCGTGCCAGTCGTCTCTGTATTACCATTTATTAGTAGAAAAGCCGAAGACCAATCGTAAAACACATCTTGTTGGTTGATTGCAAACTCGCATGTATCATTATGATCAAACGATCTGGTTTGAGGAGCGTATGTATGTATTTCTTCCCCTTTGATTGACTCGTCGTGCACAGGGTCTGCGAATATGTGTAGTTTGCTTAACATCGTAACCCAATGATTTTAGAAACTCTATGTTCTCTAGCGACAGGTCTGTCTTCCATGAAGGTGCAGTGGTGATACTGAAGCTGGATCGATTTGATAGCTAGTATTTATAACCAACATAATATGTTGGTGTCTTTTTCAATTCCAATATCACAATGATCTCCTCACCTTGAAAGTTCACAGGTACTGAATTCTGATCGATGATGTTTACGTTTATATGTGAAATAATGCGTGTGGTAAGAGGCACAAAAACCTTACTATATGGTTTTATATCAATAGCATAACCAGGGTCTACCATAGGAGCAAACTCATATACTGTATGTGTAGGTCTGCCGTTGTGATAAGAACCATCCACTATGTTGCATTCTCAGCGAATCGTCTTTACCCGTACAATTTCCACTGGTAAATCGGAAACGTGGAGTTTACCTCCAGTAAAACGTTGCTTACAAAACCCCAATATTTGAGCTATTGAAGCATAGGCAGAAAAGTCTATATCATGCTGACATGTTATCTCACATTTTAAAGTGTTGTTGTTGGCTTTTAGTGAAAACAGTTTTACCACATCAATGTTGTAATCTACTGCAGAATCCAAATGTTGATCTTTAATATGACGACTCAACAGCTCATTCTGAATATACTTCTCGATATGGCTGGTTTCATATGAACCATCAAGAATAATAATTTGTAGTCGAGTCTTTCTACCACTCACAGCAGAAAGGAATAAAACTTATTACACGGACGCTCTATGTTTGGTATGGTTTTATATGTGTGGAAGCTTGCAAGCGCGAGCGAATAATCAAACTGTGGGTCTAACACTAACGGTGGAAATATTTCCATCGATAGAGAGGACGTAGAGTCTATCAAGGCGAACGTGTGTGACATGACTGAAACACAGAGGCTACTGTTTAAGTCTTTTATTTAAAAATGTTAAACTTAAGGGATAGCAATTATAAGTATTATTTTTCTGGTACACATCATGATTATACATTAGAGTAGAGTCTTTAAGGTAACGTTGAAACTCGACAGGTGGCTTCAAGTTTCCATACGAGTCAAAGTACACAGCTGTAGCACCACACTTCCTCACTGCAACCCAATGACTAGCAGGTTCATTGTTTGTTTGTAAATTCATAATGAATGATTCATTCTTACGTGGTCCATTTGATGGTAGAGTATCTCGCATGTATAATAAACCTCTAAAATATGAAATTTTACAAGATCTACATTTGTAAGAGGCCTTGCCGGTAAACACACTACACGTTTTTTGGTTTATGTAAATACAATTCATAACCATTACGCTGTTTCTTCGGATATAGACCATCACTCAAGCCACTACCTCGCTTGCCAACAGCAATAACCTCCATCGTTTGATTGTGACGTTTTGGTTCTTCCAGTTTCTGTTTAGCAGATTTAGCATCGTTAAGAGCTTTAGCAATACCTGCTGCACGACCTCCTAAAGCACCTGGTGCTGATAGACCTCCGAATATTAGAGGTAAGATTGGTAGGAAACCGCCACTTTTAGGTATTGAAATAACTCGAGGTGTCTTGACTTTCTTACGCCCACCAGCATTTTTAATAACTTTTCTCGCAATATGTAGTAAATTTTTCACAGATGAAACATCCGTGCCCACATTTAGAGCGTTTCGCATTAAAGTTAGTATGTTTTTAAATGGTAGTTTACCACCAGTTTTCTTACTACGTTTACGTTTGGTCGATGTCTTTGATTTCACACCCATGCCTAGTGTTCTTTTAACTTTCATAATGTTTGTAACGTGGCCAACTTTTCACCAAAACCTACGTTCTTTGACTTGACTCTTTCCTAAGCTCGGTTCTCCAACACCTCGTCGGCTCGATGTCTATCACTCAACTGTTTTGATTGAGAGTAAGCGGTGACATGCACGATCTAGAGGATTGATACCTTGATCACCTCTAGCTAAACGTTCTTTAAGTTTAGTGCCTGGACCACCAAACTGATAACCAGGTATGTGCAACTCGATAGGTAGCTTGGTAATAGCTGTGTTTACAACACCTTCACCCTGACATACCAACATTGATACTGCTAATGAGATGTAATAGCTCCGAGTATTTATAGGATGTATCAGTTGTATAAAGTTAGTTTAGTCAACGATGCTTATTTTAAAACACGCAGCAGCTACTTTGCCAGTCACAAACATAGATTATGTTGTTACCACACCAACCAAACAGCAAAGTCATGGACTCCTATTACCTATATGTGGTCCAAGTGGGTGTGGTAAAACAAACGCCATGTTAAGCTTGTTGTTTGTCTTTATATCAACCTAAACAGCATGTTGAAGGAGGTGTTAGATGCTACAAAAGGTGTTGGTTATTATCCATATAGTGAAAACGAAGGGATACTAGAACCTACAGATGCAAAGAGCAATTCAATTTTTATATTTGATGCTATGGCCTGTGATAAGCAAGATTTAAAAAAATCATATTTTTGAATGGGTAGACATAAAAATATTGACAGTTTCTACTGGTGTCAGACATATAGCCAAGTTCCGAAACAAATGGTACGTGATAATGCCAACGTTATAGTTTTATTTAAACAAGATGAAATTAATCTTAAGCATGTGTATGATGATCATGTAACTACCGATATGACTTTTGAAAAGTTCAAAATGCTTTGCGGTGAATGTTGGCAAAACAAACATGATGTGGTAGTTGTTGTTAAAGACTCTGATTTATCGCAGGGAGATATCGCAAAGGATTCGATCACTTTATATATCTCACCTAACTGGCAAACATCAGTGATTCGATCACTTTATATATCTCACCTAATTGGCAAACATCAGTATTGAATTGGCTGGCATAGAGTAAACATGTCAAAAAAATCTAAAGTTCCTCGTAAAATAGTAACACCACCAAACATCCAACGTAAAATAGCTGACCTATCAAAGGTAATTAGAAAGAAATATTTAGCTCTAAAGCTTGATAAAACTGAGGCCGATGAAACTTTACAACGTTTATACAAACCCATCTTAAAACCTTTGTGTGAAATAAATAAAACTACATCAGCGTTGGTAGCTAGTCAACCAGCAACGAAACCAATTAAAGCATCGGGACCACCATCACCACCACCAGTAACACCAAAAAAGCAAGGAGTTCCACTCCTAAGCGATGATGAAGTGTTTGAGGCAGAACCAGAACCACCTGAACCTAAATTATGGGCAACTAAAGCTTATGAAGAACTAGATGCTGCTGCGAATACAAACGAAGCAGCCTACGAACAATTTTTAAGTCAGTTTCCTCCTGCTGTTAGATATTATATATACAAACAGAAAGGAGATTGATATGACCTATGGTATTTCGTATGATCAAAAAAGCAACACTTGGATGCTTGGTAATAAGCAAGTTCACTTTATTGTTAAGCCTAGTCAACTTACTATGATTGGTAGAGACGTTCTTGAACTTGTAATTGGTAATAGAAGATATGTTGTATCTAACCATCTGTTGGAGTTATTATTTTTGAAAAAACCTTCTGTGCGAGCTACAGAGAATATGCAAGCTATGCGAGATTATGCAGACATTGTGGATGCTACTTCATCATAAAGAGGGCGACCCTAAAGAAACTGTTTTGAGAAACAACTCTAAGAAATATCAGCAGGTAATAAGACCAATTATACAACACCAGATAGACATGAGACCACGAACTTCTTTACTAAGTTTGGGCTCTGGTATGTCGTATATGCTGAATACTAAGAAACAGAAAGAATATTATGTGTACTGGGATGATATAAACGAACTGGTTGATCGACTTCGACTGTTAGTGGCTTCTCAAGGCGCTGGTAGTAATGCACATTACAATGAAATTCAATCGATTATTGAAGAACTGAAGGAAGTAGGTGTTATATAGAAATTTGTGTTTTCAAGCAGTTTCAAAATGTCTATCAATAAGTTCGGACGTTCTGCAAAATCTCCCAGCTTCTTAAACAAAATTGTTCAAAGAGAGTCATTTCAGAGAACTACAAGTGATGATTTTGACTTGCAAAATCATAAATTGTGTAACGTTGGTGATCCTACCGATCCTATAGATGGTGTATATAAAAAATATGTCGATGGATGAACAGATGATTATAAGAACAAACACGAGGTAACACAGAGTCTAATCACCATAACCCTTGATGCTGTACATATAGCAGAGCTGGAAGATTTAAAAAAATAATTTGAAAATAAATTGAAAAATTTAACCAAGAACATAACACAACAAGTTTTAAAAGACATTGATGTGTCAAAGAATAACAAGCTGAAGAAGAAGTTGGGCGACATAGATAACAAACTAAAAGATTTGCATAACAAGTGGATACTGTTAAACCCATCATCACCATAAAACATCTTGAACCATCTGATACCAAGAAGCAAATTATTGATGAACTATATAAAGCAGCAAGAATCAATTTTAAACGTAGACGTACAATAATCAAAGGTTTAAATGATTTGTGGCAGATTTATTTAGCTGAAGTTACAGACTACTACAAAGAAAACTCTGGCTACAAGTATATTTTAGTGGTTATCAATTGTTTTTCAAAGTATTAATAGACTCGTCCACTTAAATCTAAAAATGATGAAGAGGTGACTAAAGCTATGGCTGATAGTTTAGCTAATAGTACACCTGCCAACATCCAGTCTGATCTTGGTCTAGCATTCTATAACTCTAAATTTAAGTCCTTAATGCAAAAATACAACATTAATCACTATAGCACTTATAGTGTAAAAAGGCTGCAATAGTGGAAAGAGTTATACGTACCTTAAAAGAGAAGATAAATATAAATTTCAACTTGTTTGGTTCCTACAAGTGGCTTAATACACTTCCTAATGTCACAGCTACTAACAACTCAACCATCCATCGAACAACAGGTGTAAAACCTTAAGATTTTAACAATAAAAATGAAGAGGCTATTCTTAAGAAAGCGTACTTAAATATTAAAGTGTTTGATCAGAATAAATTTAAAGTGGGTGATGTTGTACGTTTAAATAAAGCTAAAACATTATTCGAGAAAGGTTATACACCGCGTTGGTCAACGGAGTTGCTTAAGATCACTAAGATTCACTACACTAATCCAGCCACCTATTTAATAGAACACATGCAAGGCAAGCCTATCAGTGGAGGATTTTATGAAGAGGAGCTGCAAAAGACTGCATCCCCAGATTATTATTTAGTTGAAAAAGTGTTACGAAAAAAAGGTAACAAGTAGAGACATTAAATAATTTATATTAAATGTATTAAAATGTATTATTTGTGTTAAATGTAGTAAATAAAACAAATATATATATAAGTAGATAGGGCGCCACCCTGGCTGACCCCCTCCACTTTCCAAGATGGCGTCTGCGCATGCGTTGACCGATGACGTCACGATGGCGGGAGCCAGCTGATAGGTGCCAAGTTCCCGCCGGCCGCCATGTGAGCATGCGTTAACAGATGGCGAGTAACGGTAACCTGATAATTAGCCATGTGAGCATGTGTTGACAGATGGTGGGAGTCGGCTGTCGGATCAGCGAGTGCCAGATGGCGGGTGTCAGCTGACGTCACACGTTGCAAGATGTCCGCTGCAGCAACCGGCCATCTGGTTGCGGGTAACGTGTCAGGTCCCAAGTTCCCGCGTGCCGCCATGTGGTTATACACACGTGTTGAGAATGTAAGGTGTGTTAATTTGAGGCTAAGTCTGAGATAGAAGCAATCTGCTTCGCGCTATACGAGGATGAAAGGTATACATGTGTTGTGTGTAAGTTTATGCCGGCTGCTGCTGCCCGCTAGCCGAATGTGGGTTTAGAACTCCCGATTCCCCATGCTGAATGTTAAGTCTTGTATAGGTTATGTTTTTGTTGACATCAATTATGTGTTGTTGTGCTCTTAGGTTATTGGTTGCCAGGCAACAACGTGTATGTTTGTATACAGGCTTCTTTGTTATGAGACTGCCATGTGAAAATTTGTGGTTATGATTATTTGTTTGTTAAGGTTAAGTGCTGTATGTTTGATGGCGTGTTTTAGGTTTGCCATGGTACAAAGTTTTTGGCTGGAAATTTGAATTTTATCGAAAAGGTGTGCGCCTGTACAGAGTCCATATATTTGTTGAATTTATTATTGGTATTCTGGACTCTGCACAGACACACACACTCATACATACACACACACACACACAGATAGAGAGAGAGAGAAGGCTAGCTAGCGGGTACTTGAAATGGACAGAAATAGATAACTAATTTGTTTATAGAAAATGGTGTTGAAGAAGTGGCTAAGAATTGAACGCGTTACCTTTAGAATAGCAGGCGGAGACGCAAACCGTTAGACCAAGGAGATCTAAGTGAAAGTAATACTTTAACGTGTAATATATACAACTATCTTTTAAATGAATGAATATCAGTGACCTAGATAGGGATATTAGTACTAAAGTGGCTGTTTTAACTTTTTTAAATTATTTCTGTTGAATGTTAGCGTTATACCTACATGATTCCTTAAAACAAAAACGACATATTATATAATTTAAGTATTAAATATCATAGCCAGTTATTATGAATTTTCTTGTGCCAGACAAATGTATCTTCAGTTGAAAATAACTCGTTTACGAAGCTGGTTACATTAATTAACAAAGGCCTAGAGGACGATATTTTGATATGTATATTTAAACGTAGCTTTTATTGCAAATAATGCTTCGATGAACGTAAATACACTATAATTCTTAGCCGCAGTTGCACTTAATATAAAAAAGAGAGTCTATCGCGGAAACCTAGATTGCCTAAGGCAGATTATTCATACAGTTATTTATTCAACAACATATTATGTAAATGTAAACACACGTATTAAGATATAAGGAGAATGTAATGCATATACATACCAGGACTGTC
>OZ023262.1:168086945-168204445 GCA_964006375.1 Tillus elongatus
CTTTAGATTTCTATAATGAACAATGTATTTTGTTTTATCATTTAAATTTGGAATAAGTTTAGGTAGGTTGGTTTTACCGGTTGGGGGTATAAAATGTTCTGGACAAAAGGGTAATTTGTTGTGTATCTTCTTCAGTGTCAGTGCGTTTGCCAAACATTGCTTTAGATTTCTATAATGAATAATGTATTTTGTTTTATCATTTAAATTTGCAATAAGTTTAGGTAGGTTGGTTTTACCGGTTGAGGGTATAAAAAGTTCTGGACAAAAGGGTAATTTGTTGTGTAAATCGTGCGTGCAGGTGTTCCGGATATTCTAAATCAACCTCGAAAAGATAGCCAAAATCGTCATCCCCCAAATTTTAAATTTTTAAATTTTGAATTTCTTGTTCGGTGAGCCAACGAAAGTTCCCAATGGGCATTGGCTCGCTTTGAGCCTTACGTTGCAAACAAGAGATGGAGCTGTAACGTGCTGACAAGGATCGAGATTGTACACATTAAAACAAACATCTCGGAAATTCTCAAACACCGGCCAAAAGTAACACATCTGATTTTAAATAAATATCGGAATAATCCCCCAAAGTTTTACAATCAAACACCTGCCATACTCTGCACGCACGCTCGTATTCAGTATGCATAATGTGTTCCCCTCGTAGACTATCATAGAACCCCTCTTCAGATGGAAGCTTAGTCTCTTGTAATTTTTCAAAGGAGTCTACATACGAATATGGAAATACACCCTTCTGCCGAATTAAATTAAACTTGTTTGCATCTGCGAAATATTTCTAAACTTCCCTACACTGACTATCTTCCAAATTTTTTACTAACTTTACTAAGCTTTTAGCCATAAACCTAAATGAATCTAAAAATCTAAGTTTAATGTATGTTTTTTTCGTTTTACCATCCAGCCCCTCCTGATCAACCCAAACTCAATACCTGAAAAATCCAACTCGTTCTCATAAGGCATATAATGAGATACGCGTTCCTGACTGTATTCTGCAGGGTGGAGGGCTGCCAGGACTGACCACATAAAACACCGCTCGTCAGCATTTTGAATATTCAGCACGGCCTTCTTGCTCGAGATTGACTTGACCATGTATGAGATGCCTCCGAGTGGAAAGTAACCCAAACATGTTTGCTGAACGTGATGTATCGCTCTTTATTTTGAGCGATAACATCTAATTTAGAACCTTACTCTGCCAACTCTTTGATGAAAAGATAAGCATCGTACCCGGAGAGATTATGGAAAAATACCGGAATGTACTTTGGTACTTTATAATTTAGATTACAGATGGAGTGAGCGGGCCGCGATAATTATTAAATTCGAGTAAACGATCGTGATCTCGGACTTTATCCTCGTCTAAACCGAAAGGTCTTTCACAAATGTGACATATTTTGGAATTTTGGAATTCGCGTTCTTGTTCATCGGTTAAAGGTGTCATGGGCCAAACTTTACCTAAATGGTTTTGATAAATCTCTCTAACATCGTTTTCTAGTCCTTCTACAAAAACGCGAGCGGCGTCTTGACCACGATAAGTGACAAATTTAGAAAGCGAGTCGTCGAAAGAGCATTTTATGTAATACGCGAATGAGTAAGGTATGTATTTGGGAATCTTTTGTGTAAACGACTCGCAGCAATTTTGAGGTTGTTAAGTTTCCAAAGGGGACAAAAGACTCTCAAAATCAGCATACACAACGAAAGGAACACGCATTTTCTTTTCAAAATCGACAAATCTAAGTAAATTCTCCGGTGCGTATTTACCATATTTATCCTCGCGCAAATTAGTCGTGGGTAAATTAACTCTAACATGATTACAATCATATTTCTGGTGCTTCAATAATTTTGCTTCAGTAGTGAAAAAGACTAAACAACCATCCATAAAAATTTTTTGTTACGGTTCTTTGAAATCTGACTTCTCACAAGACGAGACATATCTTTTATTAAACAATATTATGTGTTGTTTTCAATCTCGTCTGTTAACATTAATAGATTGATATGTTTCGTCTTGCGAGAATTTCGAGAATTTGTTAAATATAAGGGACCACATATATCATATTTAAATTTACCGTTGTCATAATGTTTCTCTAATCCGTAAACGTTAACTGATATACCATTCTGTTCTTCAAATTTGGAAATTTGGTTTAAAGATACAGGAAACTCAATACCTGAAAAATCCAACTCGTTCTCATAAGGCCTATAATGAGATACGCGTTCCTGACTGTATTCTGCAGGGTGGAGGGCTGCCAGGACTGACCACATAAAACACCGCTCGTCAGCATTTTGAATATTCAGCACGGCCTTCTTGCTCGAGATTGACTTGACCTTTTTTTTTTTAATTTCAACAACACACCACGAGGGCTTACAGCCTAAATACTATCGTACCGTGGGTGTTGACAAGGAGGAAAGAGGCAGCTTGTTAATTCTGGACTTGGAGGTTTGGAGGTTCGGGGGAGAAGGAAAAACATGTGCCGGCAAGGAATTCCACCACTTGGAAGTCCTCGGGACAAAAGAGCGGGTATAACAAGATCTTCTATGTCTGGTGACCTGGACAGTAAAAGGGTGCATTCGCTCTGTTCCCCTGGTAGATCTGTTGGGGGCAGCAGGTGGGGGAACTATGGAGGAAAGCTCCTCTGAGCAGTGCCCGTGCAGATATCTATAAAAGAGAAAGAGAGGTCACCAACGGCACGTCGGTGGGCAAGGGATGGCAGCCTTTAGGTGAGGGTAGGGTCACCGATGAGTCGTATAGCTCTCTTTTGAATGGAGTCCAGGATAGCGAGTGTATAAGCGGCAGCCGCACCCCAGATGTGGGAGCAGTATTCGAGGTTTGGCCTTATTTGTGAAGTATATAAGGTATAGAGATTAGCTAGTGAAAAGTATTTGCGAGCCCGGAAGAGGAAACCCAATTTCTTAGCAGCCGCTTCTGCAATTGATGTGGCATGTTGGTGCCAATTAAGATTTCGATCCACAGAAATGCCAACAAGAGAAAAGGACTCATTACTTTGAATAACTTGGTTGTTCATTGTGATGGGTCTAGGGCTGGTGTATCTCTTGTGAGAAAGAAAGCAAGACTTAGTTTTGGTGGGGTTGAATTGTACAAGATTTCTACTTCCCCAGTCTAATATTTTTTGGAGATCCACGGAGACAGAACCCTCCATGAATCTGCTATCCTCATCTAATTGGGCTAAAGAGACAGGCTTAGAATATTGTATATTTGAATGGAGGGTGCTGTCGTCCGCGTAGCTGTGAACTGGGTTCGATGTGCTCGAGAGGAGGTCATTGATGTGTAGAAGAAACAAAGTAGGAGCTAAAGCTGAACCTTGAGGAACTCCTGCATTAATTGGATACATTTTAGAGGAATGGCCATCCACAACAACAGATATGCTCCTATTGGAGAGGAAATTTGCTGTCCACATACAGAGTTTTGGTGGTAGGCCATAGGCCGGAAGTTTATTAAGCAGCGCTGCGTGCCAGACCTGGTCGAATGCTTTGGTTATGTCTAGAGCAACAATCTGGGATTCACCGTGTTGTTCCATAGACTTGTTCCAAGAATGGGTGACAAAGGAAAGGAGGTCGGCAGTCGATCTGCGCTGACGGAATCCATACTGCCTGTCGTGGATTAGACTGTGTTTTTCAAGAAATTTTAGTAATTCGGTGTTTATATACTTTTCCATCACTTTAGAGACGACTGAAAGGAGAGAAATGGGCCTGTAGTTGCTGGGAAGCGCTTTTGATCCTTTCTTGGGGATGGGTTGTACTCGAGCAGTTTTCCAGTTACTAGGGAATATGCCTTTATTATAAGATATCTGAAACAGACGAGTCAGGACAGGAGCAAGCTCTGGTGCGCATTTTTTGAGAACAATTGCTGGGATCTCGTCAAGGCCAGAGGCTTTCCTGGTATTAAGAGAAGAGAGCATCTTTCGTACCTTTTTAGTTTTGAAAATGATATCCGTCATTTTATGCGCGACATTGGGGACTGTGGGTGGTTGAACATTTGGAGGTGGGTTGAGAGTAGAATTGCTGGCGAACAACGAAGCAAAAAGTTCAGCCTTGCCCAGGGAGGTAGAAACAATTTCATCCACTGAGACAAGAGGTGCGAACGTGCTTTTGCAGAAATTATTCCCAATAGATTTAGCAAGAGTCCAGAAGGGTTTGCCGCCGTTGGAGCTTAAGAGGACTTTGTTTTTGATGTGGTTATTAAACGAGCTTTTTGCCTCAGAAAGAATGCGGACATAGCGGTTTCTTGCGTCGTTAAATGCTTGACGATTTTCTTGACTGGGATTGTGTAGAAGCATTTTGTGAGCTTTGACCTTTTCAAGTCTGGCCTTGTCACAGGATTTAGAGAACCAGGGCTTTTGAGTGGCTGAAAAGATTTTCTGTGTACGTGGGATAAATAATTCCATGCCAGCTTGGATAATTTCGGTGACGTTTTGTGAGATATCAGAGGTGTCAGGATGAGAGAAGCAGACAGACGCCCATGGAAATGAGGAAAAGTAATCGCGCATTTCGTCCCAGTTCGCGGAGTTGTAGTGCCAAACGATACGTGGGTGTGATGACTGTGTGACCTCGGGTTGCATTGCGCAGGAAGCAGTGACCATGCCGTGGTCTGAGCGGCCAAGGGGGGCGGTGACTGATATCTTATAGCATTCAGGTTGTGTAGTAAGAAGGAGATCCAAGGGATTTGAGCTGTGTGTTGGGATACGAGGAAAGTAAGTAGGTTGCTGAACCATATTGGCTAAAGAATTGCTGACTGCAAAGGCCTCCGCTGCTCTCCCTTGTGGACCGGTTTTTGAGGATCCTAGCCATTCCTTATTATGGACATTGAAGTCACCAAGAATAGTGACCTCGGAGGAAGGATATTCAGAAATCAGATAGTCGGTTTTTTTAGAAAGGTAGTCAAAGAGCTGGACAAAGTTGTTGTCAGAAGGTGACCGGTAAATGCAACAGATGAATTTAGTTGCAGCCCTGAGAGAAAGTTTTATCCATAGTATGTCTTTTCTTCCAGCTTCTAAATTGGGGAGTATGGTGCAGGGTAGATTGCTACGGACGTATGCGCACACGCCTCCATGCAATCTAAAGGAAGTAAGGAGCTCATACCGCGGGAAATTAAGGTGATTAGTGGCTGTTTTGGCACTGATTTGGGTTTCGGTGAGGAAGAGGAGTTGGGGCCTGTTAGCCTGGAGGAAATGGTGGACGGAGTTCAGGTTAGAATTTAGGCCACATATATTCGAAAAGGATATGTTAAATCTTGATGTTGGCGCCCCCTGTACACCCCTCTCCCGGAGATCCGAATGGAGGGGTATTTTGCCTCCGGAATATTTTGTACAAGGAGGAGCCATCATCATTTTTGTTTATAAGGAAACCGACTCATACACCAGAACCGGAAACGTCCGTTGGGACTTCACCGGCCGCTTGATGTATGGGGTGGTACCTCCTCGGGCGTGAAAAAATCCTTTACTTATACGTAAAGGAAAATTCCACTACCACCTGCTATGGATTGGATTGGATCAATGTCTACCCCTTTAAAAATAAAATTAATAAAGGGACTATCAATTGTCCAATAGTTATGCTTTTCGACATAGTAGGAGGATACAAAACATTATCATTTTGCATCCATGCCTATTGTCGTTGATGTATGAGATGCCTCCGAGTGGAAAGTATTTGGCGATGTTAATCTCCAACCAAAACCAGTTTTTCAACGTACAACCTATAAAGAAATGTGTATAAGTAACGGATTACTACTAAACAAATATAAACATTCACAGCTCTTCTCAGCCTCCTGGAGCTGGAAAAAAATGAAAAAGATATCTTTCTGCACCTACAAACGTTTTGGTTGCTCAAATAAATACCTTGCAACCTCTAAACCTAGAAAACATAATAAAATACGTAAATATAATACAGACACCTTGGAAACTGAAAAACAAAATAAAAAAGACATCTTTCTGCACATACAAAACGTCTTGGTTGCTGAAATAAATACATTGCAACTTATATACCTAGAAAACATAATAAAATACGTAAATATAACATACCGCTTTCATGATGTTGAAACTCTTGGGCTTTGGTTTTCATAACATCCTCCAGTCTCTCTACTACTCCGGCTATCTCTTCAGATGTAGTGATCGGTGTTGCTCGGGTGTTGAAACTCTTGGTTTGTTCGAGTTGCTTCTCCGGTTGTTGGTAACAACCAAACAACTCGAGACTTATTTTCAAACACCCAAGCTGCTCCTACTTCCTCCTTATAACAGTTAGTATTTTTGGTTATGTATATTGGAGGAAGTCGTCAATCACTATACCTCTGGCTGGTACTCTATATGTAGTCAATCTCGTGCTGAAGGCGTGGCGGATAAACTGGATCCCATCCTCACCAGTAATGCAGATTTTATTTTTGTGCTCTAAGCTTCGTAGGTGAACTCCAAATTATGCCTGTAAAGCGAAAAACATATGATAATTGTATGAAAATTCGCTACCATAATTAATATTACGCCTTACTACAAAATCTAGATTAATAAAAAAATTAATAATTTCATGAAAATTCGCTATATTGTTAGATTCACTTAAAGTTTTCAAACTAGGTTAAATTGTTTTATGCAAATTCATCACACATTATTATGTATATTGGAGGAAGTCGTCGGCATCAATCACTATACCTCTGGCTGGTACTCTATATGTAGTCAATCTCGTGCTGAAGGCGTGGCGGATAAACTGGATCCCATCCTCACCAGTAATGCAGATTTTATTTTTGTGCTCTAAGCTTCGTAGGTGAACTCCAAATTATGCCTGTAAAGCGAAAAACATATGATAATTGTATGAAAATTCGCTACCATAATTAATATTACGCCTTACTACAAAATCTAGATTAATAAAAAAATTAATAATTTCATGAAAATTCGCTATATTGTTAGATTCACTTAAAGTTTTCAAACTAGGTTAAATTGTTTTATGCAAATTCATCACACATTATAAGTTTATTAAACTGGATAATAATTTGATGAAAAATCGCTAGCGATAATGTTTGATTTATATACTTAAAGTTTTCAAATTAGGTTAAATATTTGTATGAAAATTCGCTAGCAATAATGTTAGATTCATAAACAAGTATTATTACTTACTTTGTCTATATCCTGACATGTGAAACATCTCGAAACAGCCCACGTTTTGGTTGATGGACCTGCATCATCAGCATCAACCCTTCTTTTAACTTCAGTACATAATGGCTCATGAGCGGAGTATGGCCCCGTAGGCTGCGTACATCATTGACCTGATTAATGTTATAAATCAGGTAGAGAAACATGACACCAAACACCGAACATCTAAGCCGAAAACTGAGAAAGTTAGGTTTGCGCAGCACCCCGCCGCCCTCTGCCGCCGCCCTCTGCGGCGGCGGATGCTATTTTTGAATTATACTTATAGAGACGATTACCATGATACCAAATATCATACCTCTACATCACTTAATAAGAGCGTTGGTTTACGCCGCCCCCCACCAGCTGTCATCTTGGAATTTCAACTGTCAACCGTCATCTTGGAATGTCAACTGTCAGCCTCCATCTTGGACGCCACATTGGATGACGTCATATCAGGTTAGACCTCCACTCTGTGACGTCACTGCGCGCATGCGCAGTGTGGGTGGTGTAGGGTGGTGGGCGCAGGAGGAATCATCTATACCTACTACTGTTTACAATATTTTTCAAATGACTTGAACGACAGTGTTATTTAATTTATTCAGTCGAACGTTAGAAGCAACCATTGCCTTGCATAAGTCAAATTTAAAGGTATCCTCGTCTGCTTCCTTTGTTAGGTTTTCCAAACATTCGCGTATTGATGCTTGGGATGTATTATTTTAATTTCGTTTTTCACAGTTTCTTTGATGCAGAGGTGTCTTACAATGATGGTCTATCAGATATTTCCTTGCGCTTGAAATCTGTTCGAAAAGAAATCAATATTACTACAGGCATCTACATTTTTTCGAATACATAGAAATTTAGTATTATTTTTATAAAATATGCGTGAATTAAGTAATAAAAATTTAAAAGTATATTTTAAATTTGTATTTCAGTAAGTTTTTTAAGAACTGCAAGATTTTTTTACACTTCATTTAATTTTTTATTTCGATTGAATTTTTTAATTTTCGTTTATAAAAATCATGGTTTGGAAAATTTAGCAAATAGATACTGGGCTGATTAATGGCGAAGATTAGAAAAACAAAGAAAATAGATCAGTTGTTTGAAATAGAAAGTAACTTACCACTTTCCCGCATGGTTTACAAAAAAAAAAAAAAGTTGTCACCATCTACGGAAACCCCTGAGTGTGGCCGTATCCAGCTTGGCAATTTGGAGCACATTTTTTTACAGTATAAAATATTAAACACAACTCTACACTAACGCTGTCTAAAGATGAAGTGAATTCACTGTGCGTGCAACTAAGCACAAGCAGCACAAGCAAACTAAGTAAGAGAAACAAATTATTTCAATTCTAAACCTTACTGGCGTGTAAATAAATCAGCCCTAATCCCCTTTAATGTCTTCTTACCAGACTTAATATACGAATAAAATTACCAGGCGGTCAGTCCTTTCAATACATTCTGCAGTTATTATTGGGAATTCCAGACACCGTTTTTATGATAGGCGAGCGTAAAACCATAGTTCTTACGAATTTTAGATTTATACAATACCTACAAATTGGATTTTGTTATTTATTTCACGTTGATGTTAAGTACAAAGAAAAGAGCGCCATTACCGACAATCCTTCCAAGAATTTGTTTTTATACTCTCACCTACTAGCTACTAGTTTCATTTAGGTATATCACGTACAAAGCTAGGGGGCGGTAGATTCTAAGAACCCAGAGGTAGCTCACCCTGTCTAGCGCACTGTCGTATATCTGAGTGAAGCGCTCGAACTATACAATACCAGGAATTTAGAATCTCCTTTCCGCCACCTACATTTGAACGGCCTATAAATTTACCTTAGCAGTTGCTTACATTGAAACAAGTATATGGCTTTTGTTATATACGGAAACCCCTAAAAATTGCAAAATATGCAAATAATGCAAAATATATGCAAATATGCAATTTAGGCAAAATACACTAAAATATGAAACTTGTGCAAAAAATATCTGAATTGCATATAATCCGAGCCCTGGTTATGAGATAGTGAATGATCCAATTAACGAAGTAATTGTCTCGGATTACATAAAAAAGCTAATTGTAATTCTGAAATGAGTTGTTTCAAATGCAATAGTAGATACCATCCGTTGCTACTTCTTAGAAAATGACAACGGCTAATGGTAGTCAATCGCACAACACTGATTTATTAGTTAATGATGGAGACAATACTAGAAAAAATATTAGCGAAAATCGTGTAGTTCATAGTGTACAAAACTTTTGTTTCTTCATTAGAATCACACAGCAACACTACAGTTTTACTTTCAACCGTTGTAGTAGATCTAGTCAAGCCAATTTCATTTCTCTAGAATGCAGCCGTAAATTAAAACTTCCAGTTGGAAACTTTCATATGTCAGTCTTTCGATTGGGTAACATAGAGAATTCGGTACAAAGCAAAACAAATATAGTAAAATCACCTCTAGGATTAATTCTCTTAGAAAATATGCGCTGGATTTGTTTGTCATATACAGAATGTCAAATCAAATACCAAACTCCAAAATTTGTTTAGAATCGTATATATATATATATATATATATATATATATATATATATATATATATATATATATATATATATATATATATATATATATATGAAAAGCCTTCCCTTAGCAGATGAAAAATTTCACACTCGGAGAAATAAATGGTATATTAGGGGCAGACGTATTTGCCATTATATCAGGTACCTCAAAGATTGTTGGTTATTTACGTTTTCCTACAGCTTTGGAAACTTCATTAGGATATGTAGTATTAGGAAAAGCCGTTATAGATAAAGATTTAGGTAAAACGCTAGCATTTTGTGATTTTGTCGATTTATCGATGAAAAGTATCCTACGGGAATTCTGGAAAATAGAAGAAGTTTCACTCGTAACCATCAACAAAGATGACGAAGAATCCTAAAACATATTTGAAACTACAACAAGAGATACAAATGATAGATGGAGAGTGGCTTTATCATCCAAGTAGCACATACAAGATTTCTTTCTCTACAGTGGACGCTAGCAGCTGATGCATCATTAAAGCAAAATTACCACGATGATGGATTATCTTTCGCAAAGTCATATTTCTAAACTTCCAGGAAAAGAACCCACTCATCCCGGATATTACATACCCCAGCATGGAGTGGTGAAATTAGATTTAGCTTCTACATAACAGAATAGTTTTTTGATGCGAGCTATAAAACAGACTACCCAGTTTCCCTGAATGGCATTTTGCACGTAGGTCCTAAGCTTCACACGGATGTGTTTATAATGCTAACTAAGTTTAAAATGTTTCTTGTAGCGATGACAACAGACATATGCCAAATGCATAGACAAATTAGCATTCAAAGTTCTCAAAGACGAGCTCAGCGCTTGTTATGGAGATTGTTGACGAAGGAGCGAGACCCTATTTATCAAATAAATATCGTGGCTTTCGGAATTTCTAGTTCTCCTTATATATAACAGGAATGTTTGAAAAGAATATTCAAACATACCCAGAACATTCTCACAACGTACAATATATATTCATAGAACATTGTATGAACATGAGAATTGGACAGATTCTGTCATACTAATAAGGTTATTAGAATGTTATTTATAATATTCTTAGGAGCTCCCAGTATCTTCTGAAAATATTCCACGAACATTCAATGAATCTTCTCAAAATGTTCATACATATACTTATGGGAACATTGTGTTTTTATATAAGAAACGACACAGAGCAGGGGCATGTAGGGGAACCTAAAATATGGTGATTTAACACAACTTACTCCTATACTAAGGTGCATCCCTGAGAAGTTATAGGCCTTCAAAGTGTGTTTTAAATTTCGAAAAAAAAAAACAATATCTCAGTAATACTTCAACTTAGGAAAACCAAATTTGGTACACGTTTTGGGCAAGTTTTATGGACAAGTAAATTATAAAACTTTTTTACTTATGTTATTTTCCAAAAAACGTTTGTCGTTTTTAAGAAAAACCCAAATAACTAAAGACACATATTATTAATGTTACTTAAAATTATCAAAAATTCAATAATGTCTGTGAAATTATCATGTTGAAGAATTTCTATAACTTATTGATAGCATTTTTTTTATTTCTGTTGTATAAGTTGTCTGTTTTCTAATAAATTATACTTATTCACACTTTTTTCCTGATTGTCAAATTTGACCTATACATAAGTTTATTGGCAAATATTTAATTTTCGATGATTTTATGATAAAATATGTTTCTTTACTACTTCATGTTTTTTCTTGAAAACAACAAAGTTTTTTAAAAATAACAGGAGTAACAAAGTTTTAAGTGTAAAATGCCTCATAAAATGAAATATGTTCTTAAATTCACCAATCTGTAAAAAGAAATTGTGACATTTTAAGGGTGCATCGCCCCTAATCAACCCTTTCAAATGTCTTAATTGAACTCTACCTACCATTGACTAATGCTATTGATACACTCAAAACGGGTACTAAACTTGGTTTTTCTAAGTTAAAGTATTACAGAGATATTTAGTTTTTTCGAAATGTGAAACCCCACTGAAGGCTTATAACTTCTCAGGGGTGCAACTTAATATAGGGGTGAGTTGCGTTAAATCACCATATTTTACGTTTACCTACATGCCCCTGCCCTGTGTCGGTTCTTATGCGAAACACCCTGTATACATTTTTTGAATGATACAGAAATTAAGAAAATGCAAAGATATGAAATATTGGATTTCTCTTCAAAATTTACCGATTTTCCACCATTTAACTGGCCTTTTATATATTTTCGTATAAGCAAGCCCGAGAGGCTAGAATTTGAACTTCAATCACTCACCCTTGTTTAGGTTACCATATTGTTCCAGTGGCTACACACACCTGTAAACCCAAGTTCAGATACGTAATAAGTCAACAATTCGAGTATTGCACGTATATTCAGATTGAGTATGTACTTATAACTAATACAAAGAAATGTCTGAATAAAATATTAATAAAACAATTAAAATTTCAATAATATAAAAATCAAATAAATAAAGATATAGTTCTTGGAGTTGCCAAGAAATGTAATAGCCAAATATAAAGTTTCCGAGATGAATAAACACGGTTACCCCCACTGAAGTAACTTGAAATTTGGCGAGACTATTGATCCTACAGGCTTTCAGTGTGGCATTAAAGGAATTGCATTACACAATAGTAGTTACACCTTTATAGAATACAACTAAATTGGACAGAACAGGCCACAAAACACACTAACTTGCACTTAAACAAAACTACAACTGTCATCAATCAGACCTTTTGACCCTTCCCTTGTATGGTTGCTTTCTGCTCTGCTTCTGCAGACTTTATTTCGACTTCTAAAGCTATTTCAATATCCCAATGCCCAACGTTTGTCACCAACAGCATGGATATTCTGGTTGTAAAGGCATACTTTGGCAAAGTGATTCCATATCTGATAAATTGCAAGTTTTATTGTACATTCATCTTCCTACCATATGTCCAGGTCCACCTTTTTCGCACTGTATAGTGATACTTCTTACAGCATTAACTTATTCCACAGGAATAAAAAGCCTGAGATGTTGGCTTAAGACAATTATTCTTGCACTTTTCCAGTCCATCCACACAAAACTGTGGTGGTTTATATTGCATGACTTAGGTACTATTGAAGGTAACACAATTTTTAAATTATATATTATACAAGGTAGGTGTACCTAATTAGTAAGATAATCCAGTCTCAAGAAAAATTGACGAACCTATCATGAGTGTGAACTACAGGAGATGCTTTAAAACTTGTTTCTTTACTAGCTGCGTCTTAGTTCTTGATAACCTCACACCATGTTTTAGTTGCTTCTGTACTCTGGATCCATGTTGTTTGCAATTGCACAGTTCTCCGTCTGCACATCACATTATTATTTTTATTTAATTATGTTAGAATATAACCCTATACAACGTTGACTACATGCGTTAATTTTGACATTACTTTTTATTTACGTATAGCGGCCACCTTGTCATCTTCCTTCCCAGCCGCATGGACATGCGCTCTATGTCTAAATATACAATGTGTTTACCATAGACAGGTAACATAATCAAACATGCAAAATAATTACAATTTTAATTCTCACCACTATACCGTAATCATCATCTACCTTTTTCATTAAATTTGTGTGATACTTTATGTTCCAGCTGGTGTCAACAAAAATTAACCTTTTATCAAAGAGCATGAGGAATGTCTGTATTAACTGTGGTGTTATTGAATTATACAAATACGTCTGTACATTTATCTTGGGACTGAATACAGAAATATCGAAGTATTAATATCTTATTGCGAGATAATTTTAACTTGTCGAGTTTTTCAGCAGGAAGCTAATTATCAGAGGGCCTAAATAAATGTTGACTGAACAAAATCAAATGTAAATAAGCCAAAATGTCTCAATATATATATATATATATATATATATATATATATATATATATATATATATATATATATATATATATATATATATATATATATATATATATATATATCGGGTGTCCAGCTAAGGTCGGCTAGCGCCTGTATCTCGAAAATTATTGGGAAAAAATCGTAAGAAAAGTAACCCCTAGAAGTATACTTACATAATTTTCTACTTTCAAATTTTACCGCTAGATAACCTATTTTTAATTTAAAATAGTCAAGTCAGATTTTCTCCAAAAATCAATAATGAACGTAGCGTTATTCTAACATGAAATGTTTGTTAATAATGAGTGAGCTGTGAAAACCAAAATACTGGCATTACCTGACCATTAGGTCCTGCCTTTAGTAAGCCATTGGTTATTTTAAATTGGGATATTGTGCTTTTGTTTTTAAAAACAGTTCAAACAATTTGAAAATTATGCCTTATTCTGCTGCTGAAGCACATGATATGCGCTCGCCGTGTATTTTCAAAGTTTTGAAAATTCAGTTATTGCCTAGCAGGAGTACGCTGTACCATATTCGTATAGACGACATTTTTTGTGGAGCGTTTAGCAAACCGTTTGCAAGGAACTGGACAAGTGTTACCGATACAAGTTCAAAACAGGGTTCGCAGAACTCGAAATGAAGACAATATTATTAATATGCTTGCTTACATTGAAGGTTATCCTAAACGCAGAAATTAGGGATATAAAAAGAGATCTGGTAATTCATCGATCGGCTGTTCAAAGAATTCTAAAAGAAGAAAAATTACAGGCATATCACGTGAAACTGCATCAGGTGCTCACTTGATTTTGACTGACAGTTAGATTTCTGCAACTGGATGCTTGAAATGACTCGAGTAAATCCAAATTTTTTGTCTAAAATTTTATGGACAGATGGTTTTTAGTAGTTTGCTAGTAGATGCAAAGTAAACATACATAAAAACCATTACTGGTCTACAAATAACCCTCATTGGATAATAGAAGTTGATTATCAAAATCAATTCAGCATATATGTGTGGTGCGGTATTATTGAAGGTCAAATTATTGTTTTTGTGAATTTTCATTAAGAAAATTCACTAACAGAGAGGAGAGGTATCGATGGTAAGACATTCCGAAAATTTCTTCAAATGATCGCGAATTAATATATATATATATATATATATATATATATATATATATATATATATATATATATATATATATATATATATATATATATATATATATATACTAGCAGACCCGGCAAACGTTGTTTTGCCATATAAATTATTTCTAGCTCCTGTAATAATATATTCATAAATATTAATTCAAATTAAGCAATGATGTTCATAATGAATTGAATTTTTTGTTTCGGCCAGTGCAGCCAGATCACGAACGAAAAGTTCTCCCTGTTGATTATTAAAACGTATTGCGACGTACATTTTAGTTCCCAAGAGTTTGAAATTTTTGTTCACGATCTGGCTGCACTGGTTTCGACTTCAGTAAATTTGTAAAAATGTATGTGGTTCGTTTGGCATTGACAGCAATGAGCCCACTTTGTGATAAACTTGGCGTTTGATTTTGAATGTTGAATTGAATTGTTGACAATTTGCAGCATTATTTTTAACTATTTCTGTTGCTCCGAACGATGTCATTTGGAAACATGAATTGAATGTTCGAACTGACTTCAGGAACAGGTTAGAATCCGGATCCGTACCGATAAGCCGTTCAATGGTTCAGGTGGTGTTGCAATTCCTGGTAGTTGCACTTTTCCTGACGCGCATCACATCACCGCTGGCTCATATTTGAATTCAAGCGCATTACAGTGCGGACGTTCCTTGTCCATAGCACCAATCCCCACTTTCGATGGAGCGTAATATTCAATATCGGGCTCATACTCGAATGCTAGACGAAGGAATGAATCGGATGTAAATACTCGATGTACTTGTTGGAGTTGTTGGTCATTTGTTCTAAGTGTGTTAACTACGAACCGGCGCGCTTGTCTTTGTTCCAATCGTCTTTGTTGTTTTCGTTCAGCTCGTGCCTCTTGTGATTGTGATCCACGCAATTGCGCCATGCTTACACGTACATCTGCATTATCTTGTTGGACTTGTTCGTCTGTTCTTTGGGCTCTTCTATTTCGCATGTCTGTAGTTCTATTCGTTCCACGGCCCAAATTGGCCCCTTTGCGTCTTGCTGACATTGTTCACTGTACAAAACACACATAAATAGATCAAATTGAAGTACGTATATATTTCTCTTTTAATTTAAAATGATTCCCACAAAATTCTGTACGCACTTAATATAATAGTATTATTAATTGTCGTTTAATTCGTTTAATAATAAACAAACTAATGAATAATAAATAAAAACTAATAAATGTATGAAAATTTTCTGGAATGATTTATATAGGTAACACAATAGCCGTTGTTGGCCAGAGCTCGTGACACGTGTTGAGTACTATTGATTTATATGAGAGTACTTAATTAACTAAACGTGAGAACTGTCTTCAGCAATTATTAATAAAATGGAAATAAATAATTATAGCACTGCAAATTGATGATAAATTCACTATAAGGATGTAATTAACATGAGAGTTGCACTGAGAAAGTA
The DNA here is from genome assembly GCA_964006375.1 of Tillus elongatus. Taxonomy (NCBI): domain Eukaryota; kingdom Metazoa; phylum Arthropoda; class Insecta; order Coleoptera; family Cleridae; genus Tillus; species Tillus elongatus. The sequence continues at coordinate 168,103,082 of OZ023262.1, forward strand.
AAATGATAAGTATAAGCGCCACTGTTACGATCGATGCACAAACAATAATAATGGCCGAAAACTGTGTAGGGAGTGAGAGAAAGCTTATTATGTGAGAAAGACAGGAGACCGGCTTTGTTATCATCCCCACTCCGTGCTGTTTGCTGGGTGAGAAGTGACACCGGTAGACGCCTGGTGGGCATAACTGATCGATTGATAATTGATCAGTTATCGACCACTGAGAGTTGAAGATTATTACAGTACTAATAGCTTTACTAAAAAATTGGGGTTGGTGGTAGAAGGATGAAAATTAAGGGTTATATGTATTTTTAATGCCAAATCATAAAAGAATAAAAATAAAACATTTTATCCAAAAAATTTAAAAAATTGGGGTGGGCCACCCTTATCACTTAGGGGCATAAAAAAGTTTACGACCTATTCTCAGACCTACCGAATATACACAAAAAACTTCATAAAAATCGGTTAAGCCGTTTCGGAGGAGTTTGATTACGAACACTGTGACACGCGAATTATATATATATATATATATATATATATATATATATATATATATATATATATATATATAGTGTGTGTGTGTGTGTGTGTGTGTTTATAAAGCGGTGGTTAGCGAACCTTAATAAATCTAGATAGATAAATTTGGCAACATGGTGGGAGTAGCGCTAACATACTGAAGTTAGATGATAATCCATAACTATACTATAACTACTCACAATCGAAAACAAACCTAAAATAAGCTAAGCCAAAGCAGTGCCCGGTGTGTCAATAACGTACCTACCTAATTGAAACTTGATCGACTTCGATAATAAGTAATCGGTAAATTAAGTTGTAGGTATTTGAAGAATATAAACTATTTCGATTGCATTGTGATAAAAACAATATGTAGGTATAGGTAGGTACAGCCACCACATAAATATTTCAATGAAAAAGGAACTTTGCAAAAACTTAATTGCGAATGAATTGTGGAAACATAATCGGGAAGTATGCGAGAATTAGTTTAATACCCATTTATATTACTTAATGTATATGGATGTTAATTGCACTTGTTGATATTAAATCCATACGTAAACATTTAATATACTTTATTATTTCACTAACTGAATAAACTATATGATACATTTAACTATAACAATTACAACAGTACATGAGTACATAACAGATAACTGACCGAGCGTAGAGGACGTGTGTTAACTGTAGCGGTTGGTAGCGAGGAGAGAGAGAGAGAGAGAGAGAGATCGCCTGGTGTCTCTTATATCCGTAGTTCTTGACAGCTGGCTGTCGCATAACGTAACGCAACGTTTAACTGTCAAGAGTATTTATGCAGAAACCTAGAGTAGTGTTGACGGAAACACTGCGGTCGGAACCACCGCCACATACTCCCCTCTCAGTGGCAACGCTATTAGTTCAAGTATCGTCGTGGAAATCGAACTCTACGTCCATGGCGTGTAGTTTGAACGGGAACGGGAACTTCACTGTCACTTTCAGCTTAACTAGGTGTTGGACTTTCACTGTCACTTTCAGTTTCACTAGGTGTTGGACTTTCACTGTCACTTTCAGTTTCACTAGGATGTCTCTGAGGCTGGAAAGTTGTCTGTTCGTTATCACAAAGAATGAATGTGGGTTTAAGACGGCCAACAGAAATTGTCTCTTCTCCGTGTGATTTCTTGATTTTGAAGACTTTGTCAGTTCGGGATAACACTTCAAAGGGGCCGTCATAAACTGGTTCGAGGGTTTTTCGCGAAATATCAATGCGAACAAAAACAAAAGGCGCTTCCATAAGCTTAGGATGGACAAATACCTTTTTTGCAGTATGATGTTTAAAAGGTACTGGTCGAAGTTTCCTTATGTCTTCTTTCAGCTGAGATATAAGTGGTGGAGCATCATGAGCTTGTGTGCTGTTGAAAAAGTCGGTGGGAAGTTTGATTGAATGCCGTAGACTATTTCAGCGGGTGTTGAGCGATATTCTGGAATTATGTACGATCTGAGTCCTAGTAACACAATTGGCAATTTAGCGACCCAGTTTTCGTCCATATGAGCTTTCAAGGCCTGTTTCAGAACTCTATGCCATCTCTCGATTACACCATTTTCTGCTGAGTGGTAAGCTGTAGTCTTGATGTGGTCTGCACCTAGTGTTTTAGTGAGGTCTGTGAAAAGGTGGCAATCGAATGGTTTACCTCTGTCTGTGGTGATGTATTGCAGAACACCGAAACCAGAGATCCAGCATGATAAAATAGTGTTCGCTACTGTTTCTGCTGTAATATCTGACAATGGAATTGCTTCGGGCCATCGAGAAAATCTGTCTATTATTGTTAACAGATAGCGTTGACCTTGTGATGGTGGTAATGGTCCCACAATGTCAAAATTTATATGCGTGAATCTTCTCATGGCTGGGGTGTATTGTCCAACGGCACTGGAAGTGTGTCTCCATATCTTGACTTTCTGGCAGGGAATGCAAGTTTTAGACCAAAGAGATACATCGCGTTTCAATTTGGGCCAACAAAATCTATCCTGGACCAGATCGACTGAAGCTGATATGCCTGGGTGAGATAAATTGTGGATAGAATCAAAAATCTTTCGGCGAAATTTGAGCGGAAGAATGGGCGAAGTTCCTTTGAAGAAGAATCGCAAATAAGATTCAATCCGTTGTCAAGAGGCATGTTTTGAAATTTGTATGAGGAAGATTTAGACTGCAGAAGGTGTTTGAGTTCCTCACAAGATGAGACTGAGCTTGCGCAATTTCTTGGAGTGACACAGTGGAAGAAAATGAAATTGTTTCAATGCGAGAACAATAGTCTGCGGGAATGTTTGTAGGACCTGGTATGTAGCTAATGTCTGTGGTAAATTGACCTAGGAAGTCTAAATGTCGTAGTTGCCTTGGAGATGCTTTATCGACGCGTTGTTTAAAAGCGTATGTCAAAGGTTTGTGGTCCGTATAAATGGTGAAATGGCGACCTTCTAGAGTATATCTAAAGTATTTAACTGCCTGATAAGCGGCCAGAAGTTCGCGATCGTAGGTGCTGTAAGATTTTTGGGCTGAAGTAAGCTTTTTACAGTAGAAACCTAGGGGTTCTAGTGTTTGATCACGTAGTTGTTGGAGAGAAGCACCTACGGCATAATCAGAAGCATCGACATGGAGAATCAGTGGTAGCGAAACAGACGGATGAGCTATTAGTGTAGCGTTTTTTAGTGCCTCTTTCAAACGTTCGAATGCTTCTCGAGTCTGAGGAGTCCACTCGATTTTACGTTTGTCGCGTTTTTTGGGATTCTGGCAGAGGTCGAATAGTGGTTGCTGAATTTCCTCAGCACGTGGAAGAGAAAGACGGTAGAAATTTATGAGACCTAGAAATATTCTGAGTTTTTCAATGGTATCGGGAAGAGGTAGGTCGGTAATAGCTTTGATGCGTTCAGGAAGTGGAAATAATCCAGATTTATTTACACGAAAACCTAAAAATGAAATTTCGGCCACTCCGAATTCACATTTAGATGAATTGATACGGATGCCGTGGTCTTGAAGTGTCTGAAAAAGTTTTGCTAGATGCTCTTGATGTTCTTTTTCAGAGGCTGATGCAACGAGAATATCGTCAAGATAGGAGTAGGCAAAGTCAAGATGTCTTAAAATTGAATGTAAATATCTTTGAAATGTAGGTCTTCATAAATTTTATTTTTAACAGTTTCTTGGAAGGATAGACAGAGGAGTGAGGATGAAAGATATGATCGAGATTTTCACGTTCTTCGAATCGAAAGCACCCAGCGTAGATTTCTATAACTGTAATTATATGGCTAATGCTGCCATGCCAACAATCTGTTTACGCGTCTTAACGTAAACGATTCAAATATATAACTCGTAAGTATATAATTTTAATTTTTTTTCTAAGTATGTAGATGTTATATTCTTATGATCTCATAAAAGCTGCTTTCAGGGCCCTCCAAGTGGCTGGCCCCCTCGCGGTGCGGGGGCTGCGGGGGTGTCTGTTCCGCCACTGTCTCCAAGAAGGAAAACAATTATATGCAGAACCAAAAGAAATATTGTCTCATGATAATATGAATTTAAGGAAATGGATTTGAAACTGCCAGACTCTTAGTAAGAATTTCTCGGAAGATAAACAAAAAACACATACAAAGGTTTTAGGTATGGTATGGTAGGTCGATATTGAACTACTTATGTATGATGTGAACGAACTCTTGAAGAAAAATACCGTTGTTACTAAACGCACTATATTAGCAAAAATTGCGAAATTGTTTGATCCGATCGGCGCATTATTGCCCCTTGTTTTAAAAGCCAAATTGTTTACGCAAGAACTTTGGAAAATTAATATAGAGTGGGCTGAAGCGCCCCGGAAAATATATTAACCCGGCATCACCCAGGTGAAAATTCCAGGTGGGATCTGGTGGGCCCTAAGTTTGAAATGATAAAAAAATAATGTTTTTATTATTGTTGTTTTTGTGCAAAAGAATCATATCTCTACTTACAACTTATGAAAAAAAAAACACAAACTTGATAAAAACACTACATTTATTGTCTGAATGGCTAAAAACAGAAAATATGGAGATTTATACACTTGACAAACATGCCTTTTTAAACAAATTCACAAACAGAAAAATGATTCTTAAAAATAGAAAATATTTTGGAAACAGCAAAAAAAAGTTCAAACTATACAATCTTCAAATGGTGTGGCAGACAAAAGAAAAATAATAAAAGTAGTCCTCACGTAATTGGCTGGAATTTTCGCATAAAAAATGAAGGTGTTCTAAACACAGGAGTACCTCGACTTTTTGTCTTTGTTTCAGAGACGTTTTTCACATCTAACACGTCCTGTTTTTTTGTAATTTACGCACAGGAGCATTTGTCTCGCCTAGCACACTGGCGATTTTCAATCGAAGTTCTCTTTTGAGTCGAGAGTTATTTTTTCTTTGTTGCAGAGTTGACTCTATCTGTTGAAAATTGTGTGGAACACTAGTTAGGTTTAGTAGATAGTAACATTGTGTCACCGCATGTAAAAAGGGTCACACATGAAGAAAACATCTATAGCGTAGGGTAGATAAGTTTTAGTTTTAAGGAAAGACAGAAGTTAGTTGTGAACGAGATTTAAACGCATAAATACACAGCTCGAACGAACGTTTGCCGATATAACTTAAAATTATTAACGTAAATACGATATAGGTAGTAATTATTATTCAATCGTGCTTTATTAGGCTTTTAAGTAATTAAGTGTAAATATTCATTGTTTTCACGCAGTGTTACTGTTATATTTCTGCAGGAGGCTGGATTTATTGGGCGAAATATAGACTTTAGGCGTGAGCCACAATAGACCTTAAGGTCGCGGTGGAGGGCCGATATGGCCCACTCACATACAAACCTAACCTAACCTACTGTTATATTTGTTCCTTTTGTTATTAAAAAAGCTGAACCAGCAACGTGTGTGTATTTTTGCAACGAACGAACGAACATATTTTACATTTTTTGGTGCCGAAACAACGGGAAACGCGCGGATTAACGTGGACGGTAAAACAAAGGAACTTAACGTTTTAAGTGTAATAGTGAACGATCAAAGTGAAAACAATGGAGCCAGTTCTTCTTAAAAGAAAAATTGTACGCACTCAGCTTACTAAGCTAGTTGCTTATGCCAACGAAGAAGTTTCAAAGTCTGATGCTTCAATCAACGAATTATCAATCATAGCATCAAGGGTGAAGCCTGTAAGGAAGAGTTGAGAGTAGTTAGCGAAAGTGCCCTTAGCAAGACGCCAGATAATAAACTAGAAGAAGAGCTGAATAAAGAAATCGAATATAACGAGCAGGCAGTACAAGCCATAGCGAATCTTGAATTACGGCTTAAAGACTTCCAGATGACAACCCCACCGACAACTGTTTGTCATTCAACTCCCCAAACGGATAACTGTAGCCGTACAGTGGTGCCAGCGTACAAGTCAACGGTGCGCTTGCCAAAGCTGGAACTAAAACAGTTTAACGGAGATCTGACAGCGTGGGTACCATTTTGGGAGCAATTTAAAACAGCCGTACACGACAATACCGAAGTAGACCCAGAATCCAAGTTTAACTACCTGCAGTCTGTCTTAACAGGAAAGGCAGCAGAGACAATAAGTGGCTTGATACCGCCTCTTGTTATGCTGAGGCGATAGATATGCTACAAAATGAATTTGGCAACACCGAGCGCATCATAGACAACTATATTGGTCAACTTATATCACTGGCGCCGGTGGGTCGAGGAGACAAAGACGCTTTAAGGAAGCTTTTCAACACGTCTTCATCCATAATGAGAACACTGACGTCACTGGGTGTTCCAGTTATACAATATGGGATCACAATGAAGTCGGTGCTTGTCAAGGCCCTTCCACATAGCTTGCGGGTGGCATTTTATAGACAGGAAGGTGAAGATAGATACAATGGCGCATCTGGAAGTAGTGACTATACCGAAACAAGTAACGACAAACAATATCAGCGGACAATTGACCGTCTGCTTATGTTTCTGAAACGGGAGGTTGAGTCACTTGAGCTAGCTCAACAAACATTTTGAGACCCCACAAACGAAAAGACACCAACGAGGCGAGAAACGAAACAGGTATGCACTGCTGCCGAGTTAGTAACCGGAGTACTAGACTCGTGTTTATTTTGTAGTTCAAGGTATCACGATATAAATAAGTGTAATGGCTGGCAAACAATAGAGCAGCGGAAAGACATCTTGAGAAAGAATGCAAGATGTTTAAGATGTATGAAACCAAACCATAAATCTAAATTTTGTAAAAACTCGAATATTAGACGCGACAAATGACAGGGGAGACACGTAACAATAATGTGCGACCCAACATTTAAGAAGATTCAGCACTCCTGTGCAGACAACTAATTTGGCAAATATTAACGGAATAAATAATGTATTACTGCAAACTGCCTGCGCATATATTAGCGACGAAAGGGTTCAAAAAAGCCTCTTTGTGCGAATGGTTTTAGATGGCGGCAGTCAATTAACATTTATCAGAGAATGTGTTTCGAAAAGGTTACGGCTACCGATAATTGGGCAACACAAAATTTCCGTTATTTCATTCGGCAACAAGGATAGGTTGCCAGCTCGTCTCTGCAACAGAGTAAAGGTCACATTAAAAAGTCAACATGTAAATGAAAACTTTATAACGATCACAGCCGTGGAAATACCGGAAATTTGTTTTGATGGGTTAAAGGTGCCAACGGGGAATTATCCTTCCTTATCTAAATTCCAGTTGGCAGATACACCAGGTCAAAATAAATCACAATTAGTGGAAGGCATTAGTCTACTCTTTGGTGTCGATCATTATTGGAAAATTGTTACTGGCGAGAACATATGTTTGTCAGAAACACTAACGGCGGTTAATACGAAGTTGGGATGGACATTACATGGGCCAGAAACGGTAGAGACAACTTCGCTTAACTTTACAACAGTGCTGTTTGCTAAGACGTTTGAAGAGGACAATGTCGATGTGAGCCAGTCGGGTAATTTAGAGACAATTGTTATTAGATCTAACGAGGACTGTAGTAATAGTGAAATTGAATGAGCGTGTAAAGACAATGTTAAGTATAAGACCACTTTTAGCGAAATAGTTCTCCCATGGAAAAACGGGTATAGTGAAATAAACACTTTTAGCGAAATAGTTATCCCATGGAAAAACGGGTATAGTGAAATAAATATAGACTCTAATAATAGTGGTGCGTCAACGAAGAAATTATTAAAAATCACTAGTTTAAACGAATTGGCTTGTGACAAAGAAGTGCCAAGTTCAATGAACAATAACGTAAATAGACCTCTTTATTATATGCCTCACCGGGTGGTCTACGGGACAGATAAAACGACGACGAAAGTGAGAGTGGTACTTGATGGTTCGGCTCACGCACCGGGGTTTGCATCCCTAAACGACCTACTATCGCCTGGTCAGAATTTAGTGCCGGATATTGTGAAAGTGCATTTAAACTTCAGGGTCGGACTGAGTGGCGTAGTAGCAGATATAGAGAGTGCAGATACAGATCCAGACGTTCACCGTTTGTTAGGCTATGAAGACCCACCCATATGTTCCTCAATCAAGGAATATAGGATGAATAGAGTAACTTTTGGTGTCACCAGCAGTCCCTTGCTTTTGGCAGCAACGCTTAGGAAACATCTGGAAACAATTAACGGTAATACCTACATCATTTTTGGTAAGTCGCTTTATGTAAATGACTCAAGTAACAAGTTAACTTCGCCTAGATTAACATTAACGGCAGGCTCGAGTCCAGCCAGACTCGAGAACGATAATAATTTAAAATGGAAAACGAGGGGCGTAAAATCAGCAAATTTAATAAAGTCTGATTTGTGGAAGTGCGGCCCTGTCTGTTTAAGGGAAGATTCAGGTCAATGGCCTGAAGATAACGGGGTATTCTCTGACCTATATATGGTCATTTTCAACGTTTGCACAGATGCCGGCATAGAAGTGGGTAAAAAGGAGATGCCTGATTTTGGATTATTTAAGAATATACCTAATTTTTCAAAGTAGTTGCGTGTAAAGGAATATATACAACGATTTGTTTTTAATTTAAGAAACCATAGTAATAAACGACAGGGCCCGCTGAAAGCTGATGGAATACGTAACGAGAAAAACTATTTGAGAAAAGTTGTTCAGTTTGATCATTACAAGTTTGAAATAAATTCCATGAGATCAGCCAACGGTTTGGATTCTAAATTAAGTATTTCAGAGTTGAATCCATTTTTAATCAACGAAGGAAATATAAGCATTACAAGAAGGTCTATCAACGACTATCGACATCACTTTTCACCAACGCTGTCGGCGTTGTTGTGCGTGGGTAATCTAGTGCTGCTTCATATTCCTCAGGTGCCGCGTTTATTGTGGAAAATTGTGAAAATCGAAAGGATTTTTCCCGATTGTGATCACAAAGTGCGGGCTTGTGAAGTGCATCGCAAGGTCGTTGGCGGGTTGGTGCCGAAGCGATGATGCTTTTGGCCGATATGGCCGGGCATTGGCAGGATGGTAATTCTGTCTCTAACGTAATCCTCCCCAGGAAAACCGGGCGACCTCCCTGTGTACAATGCTTCTCCATGGGATGCGGGGCTCTTCCATGGAGGTTAATTTTCCCTTGCTGCTCGTGGGATCAAACATGGACACGACCGATACAGACCCAAACGAGATGGGTAATACTCTCGATCTCCAGGCAACTGGAGAACCCATGGAGGTAGAGATGGGGGTTATCCCCTCTCTTACCGCTAAACCGATGGAGGGGGGGACCATCCTGTCCCTATCCTCCACATCTCCGTCCTCCGATGAGGAGCGGGAGCTTTTAAAGTCTCCCATGGGCCTCAAGGAGGAGCGGAAGAAAAGACAACGACTGCCTGGATCCGCAAGGAGGCAGCTCAGTCGACTGCTCAAGGCGGGGGTGCCATATTCAACCGCCTTGAGTCAGGTACTTACGGAGTCCCGCCGGTCTCGGGTGTGGGCTGGGGCTCTGAGGGGTCGATAAAACGACCCGAGGCCACGGAGGGGGCCATCAGCGGAAAGCGACTCCGGTCGGGCGGCAGCACACCACAACAGAGGGCTAAAAAGCCCCGAGAGGGTGCTGTCAGGAAAACTTTCAGTGAGGTGACTGGAGGGGTGAGAGTGGGCATTATCCACTCTGAATATCTCTCCTCATCACTGAATAATGAACAACTGCTGCTACTGCAGGGGTCTATATTGAAGGCTGTGTAGAGCAGTTCAGACGAATAACCAAATATAAGGTTCCGGGGCTGTGGAAATCGACCCGGATGGCTCCTTATTAATTGCGAGGACGAGGCCAGCTCGCACTGGCTGGAGCGAGTAGTTGGGGGCTCCAGCCGCGGGAGGGGGCTCGTCTTAAGCTGGTGAGGGGGCAATACCTCCCCAAGCCTCACGTCTGTGTGGCATATATCCCTGACGGGGTGGAGTCGCCATTGACACCCGGGGATGTGCTCACCAGACTGAGACGTATGAATGGTGGCCTGAACACTCGGGAGTTGACTGTATTACACCGAGTAGCGACGGGACCATCAGGACAGACATGGACATTTTCGGTCGACGAAATGTCTATGGTCACGCTGGAGGGAAATGGCTTCAGACCACTCTTTGGCTTCGGACGGGTCTTGTTCCGGCCAAGGGTGAGGGGGTCTGTGGCTGAGCCTAAACCCACAGCCTCTGCTACCAACATCGCCTGTAAGACTGAGGCGACAGGAGCGGGCCCTTCCGGTAGTGGTGGGGGATCAATCCCCCCGTCTATACTCTCGTGTAGTGGCACCGCGGTGGGAGTTAAATCCACCAAAGAAACTGGCCCCAATAGAGGAGGTGGCAGGATACAACCTTCCACTCGAACCTCTAGAGGGAAACATCAGGGGAAAGGAAAGTCCACCACTGGGACGACTACCAAAGGTAGACCCTCCTATAGGAAGCTTGGTAATCGAGCTTCTAAAAAGGAGAAGGAACCTGCACCGTAAAGCCCTTTCCTTTCAAACTCCTAAACCTATTCCTCTATCATTCACACACACATTATATTTTATTATATTATAATTTGCATCATGCTAAGGCTGCGACATACCTCCTTAGCATGAAATTAAAAGAGTAGCAAATAGATATTGTTCTTCTCCAAGAGCCCTGGACCGCCAATTCGAAACGAACTAAAGGGTTGGGTAACACTTCTGGTAAGATAGTAGAGGTTGACACTGGTACCAACCCCAGAGCCTGTATCTGGATTAGAAACAACTTGCAGTATTTTACACTTTCAGAATACTGCACCAAGGACATGGCAGCCATTCATCTCATGATCACATCCGGGGGGACCAGGCTGGAAGTAGTGGCCTGTTTGGCCTATTTCCCTGGAGACAGAGATGCAGAACAACCACCTCCAGCAGAGGTGCGGAAATTGATCGCCTACTGCAAGAGGAACAACTATCACCTTGTAATGGGGTGTGATGCGAACTCTCATCACTTGGTTTGGGGGAGCACGGACACTAACAGGCGAGGTGAGTCACTATTTGAATACATATTAGGGAAGGAGCTGGTTGTCAACAACATAAGCTCGGAACACACCTTTCTTACGGCTAATCGGAGAGAGGTTTTAGATCTCACGATCAGCTCAAGGCTGTTGAGCTCAAAAATCCTCAAATGGAGGGTGTCGTCTGAACCCCCAAGTTCTGACCATGCCCATATCCTATTTGAGATTGTAACAGGCCCTAAACCTGTGGACACACAAAACTGGCAAATCTACTGAGTTAGCGCTCAATAACCTCATCGAGAAAATCGCACACTCCCTGGAAAACGGAGAGGTGGCGGTGGCTGCATTTATCGACATCGAAGGAGCATTTAATAATGCATTACCTATGTCCCTCTACGAGGCCACTATCGCTAGAGGGGTGGAACCTACCATCTGTGGATGGATCGGAAACATGCTACATAATCGGACCATTATTACCTCGTTGCAGGGGGAGGTGGTCGGCGTCAGGGCTGCGAGGGGGTGCCCTTAGGGGGGAGTTCTATCCCCCCTGCTGTGGTCTCTCTTTGTGGATGATTTGCTGGCTATCCTCGGACTGTGGGATGTCGAGGTCCAGGCGTATGCTGATGATCTCCTCATAATGGTTAGAGACAAATCTGAGGAGGAACTTGCAAGTACTCTTCAAGAGGCACTAAATGTAGTCAATGATTGATGTCGGAGGGAACAGATGTTTGTGAACCCCCGCAAAACGATCATTGTTCCATTTACCAGAAGAAGAAGGTTGGACAAATTAAAATCACCTATTCTTATGGGGGAAACGATTCCATTCTCGGAACAAGCAAAATATCTGGGGGTTACCATAGATAAGAAGCTAAACTGGGACATATAGTTAGAAAATGTAATCCGCAGGGCTAAACTGTCCCTGTGGACACGCCGGATAATCTGTGAAAACAACTGGGGAACAAACCCCCAACAGATGTACTGGCTCTATGTAGTGGTTATCAGACCAATGATAACGTATGGAGCCATAGTTTGGTGGCCTAAGGCACTTCGTGGTATCGCGAGGGTCAAACTGGCTCATCTACAGAGACAAGCTTGTCTCTGATGATAACGGAAGCGATAAGCACCGCACCATCAGCCGCTCTGGAGGTCCTCCTTAATATTCCACCTCTTCACATATGGTTGGAGAGAGTGGCGAGGTGGACAACGTACAGACTAAAGCAAACGGCAGACAGCATGCCGAAGGAAGTCAGTCTGGGAGAGTCCGGGCTCCTCGATGACATTGAGGGTCACGGGATTCTGGGAATGGCCTCAGACTTGATGCCTACAAAGATCAGTAGAGATCTGTCTTTCAAGATCGTCCTGCCGGAAAGGGAGGACTGGGAGCGAAATGAAACGACCCTATTGAGAGCCGATCTCTGCTGGTACTCTGACGGCTCCAAAACCAATATGGGAGTAGGAGCCGGCGTATATGGAGGCAGCTCCGATGCTAGACTATCAGCTAGCCTCGACAAGTACACAACCATACACCAGGCAGAAGTATATGCCATCGAGATGTGTGCAAGGGAAAGTATAAAAAACCAGTGCACACACAAATCGATAAAGATATATGCAGATAGCCAAGCTGCAATAAAGGCTCTTAGTTCCTACCGGTGTAATTCAAAAACGGTATGGAGTTGTAAATCTGCTCTTAACGAATTGGACAGCTGTAATGAGGTGTCGCTGGTCTGGATACCGGGTCACTCGGACCATGATGACAATGTTGCGGCCGACACGCTTGCCAGGAGTGGTGCCCAGAAGGACTTTGTCGGACCAGAACTGCTGCTGGGGATAACATCTTGCACAGCAAAACGCACCTTAAAGACCTGGACAGAAAGAATGACAATCCAATATTGGCAAAATCTTCCAGGATTAGCTCACTCTAAGGCCTTCATAAATGGCCTGTCTGAGTCAAGGGCTAAAAAACTTCTAGAGTTAAACAGACAACTGAGTACTTTAGTCGGCCTGTATACAGGACACTGCCGCTTGCGGCACCACATGCACCGTATTGGGGTCGGTCAGGAGACCGAGTGCCGGCTGTGTATGGGGAGTGACGAGACAGCAGAGCACGTGCTGTGCTTCTGTCCAGCAGCGGACAGGACTAGATACCTGCTATTTGGCAAGATAAAGCTTGCTCCGGAGGATCTGGATCAACTTTCGTCCACTAAGATTATCGACCTCTGTTGGAGGCTGGCTTTGTTGGGCGAAATATAGACTTTTAGGCGTGAGCCACAATAGACCGTATGGTCGCGGTGGAGGGACCGGTATAGCCCACTCACATACAAACCTAACCTAACCTAATCTAACCAGAGGGGTGTAAAGCTGTCTGTGAATTATCATTTACTTATTACTCTTTCAAAAAAAAAGACTTCTGTTAGTGATCACTGAGGGAAAACAGCAGTATATAAAATAAAGCAGGATGTATATGTGTTTCATTAAATAACCTTGGAAATTAAGTCTATTAGTGATAATATAAAATTATATATATATATATATATATATATATATATATATATATATATATATATATATATATATATATATATATATATATATATATGTATGTATGTATGTATATATCAGAATGTGTAAACTCCACTACAGAAATTATTTTATTATGCATAGAAACCTATATTCCTCATTTATCAAAGCATGTCGATTCGAAATCAAAATAAAGCTTCCCGAAAAGCAGTAGTTACTGAGAATTCTGCCTACAAACTTTGGCGCAAAAATCCTTACAGCAAAACTCACGCCACCTTTGAATCAGCAAGGAACCAAACAGACAATCGATCAAGCCAAAAATGATTTCCACCAATCAGTAAGTGACAAAGCCATCTCTTGTCCAAACAACACCCCATGTTTCTGGCTTATGACAAAAATTATAGGTAGAAATTTCACCAGCAGCTCATTTCCTCCCCTGGCATCAAATAATGGAGTATTCGACATATATTCGGAAGAAAGACCGATATATTCGCCCGTGATTTGCTTCTAATTCCACACTTTTGTTTTGCAGTAAAACAGCCCACCAACTATTCCAGCTGTAAAGTATAAAATGGGAGAAATATTATTTAGGCATCATACTCTTAAGCACATATTTGAAAATGTAGGCATCAAGATCTGATGGAATCTCAGCAAGAGTTCTTAAAATATGTGTTCCTGAACTGACTCCAATTTTATGTCGCCTCCTTTCAAAGTCCTATAAAATGGAGGGGTTTAATCTTCCTGGAAACAAGCTGGAGTTCAGCCTGTCTCTAAAGATAGGGACAAATCCGACGTACGGAGTTATCGCTCAATTTCTATTAATTAGTTTTGTGATCGTCAATACAGCTTTTGTCAAAACTGGTCTACTGGCGATATTCTGACATACGTCACTCTTTGGTGTTCTGCTTTAGAAAAAATTGGAGCTGATCATGCAATTTCGTTGTATATTTCTAAAGCATTCGATCAGATCTGGTATGCGGCACTCTTCAATAAACTTTCATCATGCTGATTGCTTTTAAAACTATGCCTATGGTTATCTAGTTTTCTGAAGGGGCGCTTCTTGCATATTGTTGCTATGGTGCTTTATCAGATGAATTAAAAACTAATGCGGGTGTTCCATAGAGGTCAATTTTTGCTACCACACTTTTTCCTTTGCATATAAATGACCTTCTGTCAACAACCAACAATCCAATCCACAGCATCCCTGATGATAGTACTCTTCGCAGCACGTACTCATCGACGCGCCCAATATCTGCTTCTAGCTCCTTATCATTGAGAGTTGAAGTAACCGACTCCCTAAACGATGACCCGTCTAAGATTCTCAGCTGGGGCTCTGCAAATTTGGTTATATTTAATGCCTGATAAACACATAATTGCCTCTTCTCTAGGAAGGGTGACATGCAGGGCCCAGACGTCCAGATGGCTGGCAAAAGACTGCCCAAAAATCCACAATCTCTACATTAGGTATAACTTTTGCAGCGGATCTTTGCTGGCACCTACAAGCTTGGGTGTCTGTTTTAGGTGAAAACTTTGCTTTCATCATATCAGCTTTTGATCCTGTATAAAGCACAGATACATCATCAGTTGGAATACTGATAGCATGTCTGGGGTGCTGCCCCCAAAACAAACTTGTCCCTCCTGTTCGCTTTATAGGAGATTCATTATATCACAGGCAATCTCACTTCTCTCGACCACAAAAGAAAGGCTTCAGATCTCTGCCTTTTCTATCGATATTACTGCCGACGTTGCTCTTTAGAAATTGCTTCGTTGGTACCTCCGCTTGTAACCTTTAATCGGCCAATCCGTTTTAGTCAAAATACACATGCTTCTAGTGTCAAATTATCTACTTGTCGAACGGTTCGTTACTAATCTTAGTTCTTTCCTAGACCATCTAAGCTTTGGAATGCCCTCCCAGTAGACATATTTCCGAAGACATATAACCTAACTATTTGAGAAGCGAGTAAACACCCACCTTGTGGCAGAACAATCAAATTCGTGATGTCTTGGGGACACATAACTAGCTTTACTTTTCATGAACTCTATCACAAAAAGAGAAAAGCTTTAATTAAAACTTCATTTAGTTGGAAGTGAAGTTATTTTTAAGATTATGCTGATCATGAATAGCTACATGGAGTAGTTTTGACCGCAGGGTCCTAGGATCCCGCGGCCCGGTTTCCCACCTTTCGGTTTTAACCACAATGAATAGATACAGCTGGAAAACACTCAAGAGCCCAATCTTATTATTACGAAATTTATTGGGACTGACATAAAATAAATTCCATCGCTTTGAATATGTTCTTTGTTAAATTAATTATGAAGTGTTGGAAATAGTTCAAATAAACTGGATTTATCTTCAAGCTGATACTCATCCTAAATATATTCAGTAGGAAGTTGTTCTATGATGTATAATTATATTATTTATTTGTTACTTTGATAATACATTATTAATTTTTATACTTTACCTTTAAGCAAAAAAATGGTTTGCCAATTAATACAATACCAAATTTTGCGCGATTTCGGTATAAATGAATCAAGTTTTCAGGTTACTTAATTTCAATTAAATTAAACTTTTACAAAATTTAAAAAATAACTCACAATAAACAAGAGTTCTTTTAAAACGAACCTAAAATATTGTTTCAATTTTTTCAACCAACTGGAAAATAGGTAAGACAACCTAGCGGTATCAAAGCCTAGACAGTTATATTATTGGAATTTTAAAAAAATCGCCAACTGATAGCATTCACAAACACATTTTTGATTATACAGGTAATCATATTACTCATTATTGTTTTGGATTATATCTGGCCTGTTTTAAAGAGCATACCACATAACATACAGTAGGCATTTAGCTGCAACATGTATTTCTAATATCCCATTTTACATTATTTTAACATCCCATATAATTTTTACCTTGGTTAGGTTTTATAGACTTTTCTGATAAGGAGGTATGCATTTGCTACTGCATATTTATAACAAATTATAGCAAGTGTCAATAGATACATACCAGACAAACAAACAAATCACATTCGACGTTGCTGAATGTTGAATACATATTCGATGTGTTTGAATGATGTTATTTTAACTAATAAGATATTTTTTATGAATGACTGCTATTTTGTTGTAGATAAAATTTTTTCTTTAAATTTCATCATTATTTTAACTAATAAGATATTTTTTATGAATGACTGCTGTTTTGTTGTAGATAAATTTTTTTCTTTAAATTTCATCAAATAGTGACGGTAAAATTTTGTTAAGAAAAACTTGCCGCCGTTTTGAAATTGGCCGGTTCAGTAAAAAAATTACAAGATATATTTTATTTGAGTTTTTAAAGACCATTTCAAAAAACAATTTAACGATTTGCTGAATTAATAATTAAGCAATGTTTTCTATTTTAAAGACAAAACAAAAAAACGTAAAGGCTATTACGATAGGGCAAGTTTTTAATAACTTTATTTTACGCTTACAAGAATTTCATATACCAAAAATGAAGTTATAAATAACCTTCATGCTTTTCAAAGTTATCTTGTATACAAAATTGTGCCACACACGCACATACAACCACGCACGCACACACACACGCCCTTGAACGCACGCACACAGATACACTCGCACTTTTTACGCGAGGCTTCTTAAAAAGTTTACGTAATTTTATACTTATATTTTCATTTGCTTAAGAACCTATCTGAGTTTGTACCAGAACCTTGCATGAAAACCTTAGGTGATATCAGACGTTTTAGAAAAGTAGTTTAAAAACTATGTTAGTGTATTAAATTAAACAAACATCAAAATTTTAAACGAAACAGTACTTTTCTACCTTACTGTATTTATTAAAATAACTGAGTTCAACACAATCAAGCTTCCACATACTTTCATATTCCCACTCTATTTTTTACATCTTATTTGCCTAAACAATCTTTAAATGTACAGTAGTTAATAAAACTAAATTAAAACAAGACAAAATTAAAATTATGTTGTTTACTTATTATTTGCCATTTGATTATTAGGGCTGTTCTCTAAAATCAGTTTAAAAATTTTTTCCTTGTAAATATTCTTGAAAAACATTAGTTAAATATAGAATGTCACACATTTAAATAAACACTCTAGAAGACCCATAACATATAAAAAGGCGGGAGTCCATATTATGCTAATAACGTAACGTGAACTGTATAACTTAAAATATTAAGCAGAACAAACGATAAGCCACATTGCCAATACTTGGACGCCGTATGCACTGTAAACTAAACGTTGACTGTTCAAATATATACGTTGCGTATATTGATTTTTGATAGCGCCGCTAATAACAAGCGGTAAAAACTTGGAACTAAGATATACGCTTTAATTAAAAATCCGGGTTTATGGCGTCAAAATAAAAATCTCAGAATCACTTCATAAAAGTCAAAAGGATCATAGAAGCCAAAAAATCAACAATGCGATATGACGTCCGATATACAGACGCCATATCGCAGCGGACGCAACATCTACTGTATATACCTAATGCATGGACGCCATATCCACCGCAGGATGTGTGTATATATATATATATATATATATATATATATATATATATATATATATATATATATATATATATATATATATATATAGATATAGACGTATTTTATGAAACAGCTCATGAAAGGCTAAGCCTATGCCCCTCTAAAACATCATAAACTTGATAGCTGTACCAAGGTGGGTGTTTACTCGCTTGTTGAATGGTTGGAGATTTTATATGGCTTAGAAAATATATCTGCCGGGACGGCATTTCAAAGCTTCCATGCTGTAGCAAAGCATGTGCTTTTCGAGTAAAACAGATTGGCCGATTAAAGGTCACAAGCGGAGGTATTAAAGAAGTAATTTGTAAGAAGCCATGTCGATAGTAATATGGATAGAAGAGGCAGCAATCTCCACCATGGTGGGGAGAAGTGAGAGTGACTGTGATAGATAAATCTCCTGTAAGGCGAACTGCTCGTTTCTAAATAGAATCTACGAGGGACAAGGTTGTTTTTGGGGCAGCACTGCATACATGAGAACAATATTCCAACTCTGGACATCTCTGTGTTTTATGAGGTGTTAAAAGCTGCTGTGATGAAAACAATCTTTTAGCACGAAACAGAAATCAACTTCTTTGGTGCTGTTTTAATAATATTGGAAACATGTAAGTGCCAGCAAATATTGTTTGCAATAGTTATAGGAACCCAATGTAGAATTGTGGATTTTTTGGGCAGTATATTGCCAGCCATCTGAACATCTGGGCCCTGCGAGCCACTCTTCCTAGAGAAGAGGCAATTATCAGTTTTTGATGCATTAAACATAACCAGAGTTGCAGAGCACGACCTGAGAATCTTAGACAGGTAGTCATTTAGGGAGTTGGTTACTTCAACTCTCATTGATAAGAACCTAGAAGCAGATATTGGTCGAGTCGATGAGAACGTGCTGCGAAGAGTACTATCATCAGCGAAGCTTTGAATCGCTTTGTTGGTTGTTCGCAGGTTATTTATATGCAAAAAAAAGTGTAGGAGTCAAAACGGATCCCTGTGGAACACCGGCATTAAATTTTAATTCCTCTATTGAAACACCATTGACAACAACTGCAAGGAGCGCTTCTTCAGAATACTAGACTTTTTACGAAAATTCGCTAAAAACAGATATATTTTTTTTAGATTTGAATAAATTAATGAATCCCATTCTTTTAAATACATTTCTATCGTGTATGATATAATAAATTTGATTACTTACATAATTAGAGACGTTTTATTATTAAAATAACGATTTCCAAAAAAAAATGGGAGCAGAAGAAAAGTTTAGAAAAATTAATGTTTTAGCAAATTTGTTGGTGACATTAAAATATAATTTTTGTTCACAATTACATTTTTAATGTTTATCTTCGCTGGTGCAGTGGATATATGATAATATTTGCTAAAATTTCTAATTTTGTTCTTAATCTTTGGATGCAACTCTATAAACCAAAATACAATTATTATTGTTCACAATTCCCCTTCCGAAATTATTCAGATAAAATCCGATTTACATTGTATATACGTTCTCGCAGCAGGGTACTAAAACTCTCCTAAATCAAAGACTGGGAGGAAGCTTCAACTATCCCCAAAGACCACATGCCTGGGGTGTATCCAGTCGTCTCATGTACGGCTAAAGTGTATGACAGCAGAAACTGTGGATTGTCTTTATTCCAGTTGATTTGGTGTTCATTAGTAAAAACTGTTAAATTGACTGAAAAACATGTACATTATTTGCCTCTTCAGCACTATCTCAACAAAAGCGTTATCCGACATTTCCCTAAGTTTTCTTTCCAAACGGTTCCATCTGCACTGCGATTGGATTTTTATAGAGACTTGTTTTATTCTTGGCTGTAGACGTACTGTTTGCTTTACCACACAGATTTGATTTTCCAATTTTTAATATCTAGTTAAAGACCACTGGATCCAGTAAATTTTTATGGCAACATCTTTACTACTGACCTCGGACCAAGACGGTCTTTTAACGCAAGTTTTCTTCCATCTATTGATTGGCTGAATATTTGGCGCATCTATTTTGTCTTTGATTAACCTCTGTGGATCCTACTACTTATATGGTTGTAGCGTTGCCTTTTTCGACAGTTAGATATTTAAGTTTTTTTTTCGCAGAGATGCAATGCTAACACTTAAATAGACAGGGTATCAACGTGACAGTGCTGCCATCTGGATTGGTGTTCGATCGCTAAATTACATTCCTAGATACGATGAGTGAAGATTGGTACCTGCAATGAGCATTGATAAGTACAATTTGGAGAACCCATTTAATCACAATACAGTTTTTAGACCTGACGATCGTTTCGCTAACAAAGACTGTGTCATCATAGGCATGAATAAACAGTTTATTCATCCCTCTGATGATGCAAATTTTGTTCGATTGTCAGGTCTAAAAACTGTATTGTGATGAATTTGGTTCTCCAAATTGTACTTACTCCTAGATACGTTTAACCTATATCGCCATCTGTAATTATGGGTTTTTGAACTGTAGGATAACAATCAGTTCAAACGAGCAATTTTTGGCCACATAGTTAATTGTGAAAATGCTCCAGAATGTCAGCGATGACTATGAGATCTTTTTTGCTTTCGACATGACTTGAGTGACATATGATTGAATATTTCCGTGGTCGCTTTTTCCCGCAACAAAATATGACCAATGCGAAAACTGTTGGCGTCTGTGTCTACAATAAACCGTAGACCTTAATGAAGGTATGTCAAACTGGGCATGAATAGAGAACTTCTTTCAGTGCTGTGAATGCTTTTTGGCAGTCATTAGTCCAAGCAAGGGTAGAAACTTCGTATGCATTTAGGAAGGTGGTTATAAGGTTTTGTATATTGGTAATAGAGTGACTTCATAAACTTTTCTTCTGTCAGTTTATACAAAAGTTTGGTGATGTCCGCAAACTCCTTAGCAAAAGGTCGGTAATATGTATAATATAATATAATAATATGGCTGGAGAATTACACAACCTAAACTGCAAGGTGTCTAACTGCCATATTCCACTGCCACTTCTAGAAGTGATTAATCTGTGGTAGCGGCAGCAGGTTCCTCGTGGCTGTAACAAAGCCGTATTTCAGCTACTTATTGGAAACTTATTTCGTTTTTAGATAATTCAGGCCTTTTCTAATTTTTGGGGTAAGCTACTGTGATATATGCTTTTTTACATGGGCAAGTGTTTTGCAGACAAGCAGAGCTTTCTGAAAAACTGTGTTGTCCTCTAGTTTCATAATTCCCACAACTTTTCAAAAATATCTTTATCAAGACAACACTTCGTTCTAGCCTCTTAAAATTACTTAACCATAACTTTTCTAACAGCAAGCAAATATTTCTGTAACGATCAAGCTTGACGCTGTAATTTTTCAGAACAAAGTCCAAAACGGCAGCAACTGTAACTACTTATTTGGTTTTCACACACAGGTTCCCTTTGTGACTTGACATCCTATCAACAAATACACCAATCTGTTCACCATCACCTGCAGTTGCTTTGTAAATTCTTTTTGTCTTTCTTACCACCACCACCTTAGGATAATATGACGGATCATCGTTCTTGATGAATCCTGACCCATGACCATAAGACCCACTTTATAGCAGATGCATCCGACCACGACGAGTCTGTTGTCAGAATCGTTAATCAGTGAAACAGTAATCGGCTTAAAGGCATAGTGCTGGGCGGCTATCTTCCGCCCCATAAACCTGGTTCTACCTGGTTTTCCTTTTAAGCTATAAATTACCTTAGAATGCACCGTTCACTTCTTATATCCCCCACATTGTCATAGTTCTCACGGCACTTGTTCGATTATTTTATATTGGCACCTTATAAAGCTCACCTGACTTTTATATTGTGCTTGGCTGATTCAAATGCCAACAATTGTGCCAAATCATTATTTAACCCAACTCATCTCGCTACAATCAGGCTTTCTTGGGTTTTTGTATTCCTGATGCCCAGATAGGCCAAACGTGTCAGCCAGGCAGTCTCAGCTTTAAACTACTATAGACTATCGCATGGTTTCTGACAGGATTTATGATCTCTAATGACGTCAACTGTCAAATCTGCCTTGTTTTCTCTTTTGAATATCTTGAAGTAGATTCAACGCATCTATTTTTGAGGCCCATAGCTAATGACGTAGTTTTCTGTTTATCGTTCACAAACATTTGATGCCACAGTATATATATATGTACCCATAGGGGTGCAACACCTTTAATTTTTATATGGGCGTCTTTCTAAATTTAATTTTTCCCTACCTAAGATTGCGTTTTCTGTTGTACTTTTGCTTCTAATTTTTACATATTCATCTGTAGCTTTCCCAGCCTGGCATAGTGGCATGGTCGTCGTCTTTAATGTTTCCAACTTAGCTCACTACTTGTTGAAAGATTTCATCTTTTACTTAGTTTATCCATTTTCTATACAAAATGATATCTTCACACTGCTGGCGTGTTCCTGTGAGTTTTTTCTTTCTTAGGCCGCTTTTCTCATTCTTTATACTCTTTTATTGCTTTTCTTAACTCATAGCTAATTTCCTTTCATTCGTTTGATAAAATATGATAGCTGGGAACCCATATTTGCTATTTGAAGACTGAAACCTATGATGAGCACTGATAATTATACTTGAAGAACCCAAATCACCACAACACATCTTTTCAAAGACCTAACGATCGTTTAGCTAACGACGTTAGCATCATCAGCGGATGAACAATTCTAAACTAAATTACTGCTACAACTGTATTTATATAATTCTTAGGTAGACGAAAGAAACCGAAAGTAAAAATTGTAGTCGGAGGCGCATCGTTTGTTTATTATTTCTCTATTGAACGGACGAGGTTGACGAACTACCTTAAGGTAGTACATCTGAACTTTGATTTTGTCTGTTGAACATCAAGTACGAGCTCCCTATTATCATATAAATGTGATGGAATCATTGAAATAAATACTTTGAATGTAGCTTCTGGGGGCCCTAGTTTTATTTTATTCAAAGAAATTTTTTGTACGTCATTATCTTCTCTGAAGCAATTTTTCTCCTACGAAAATTTAGTAAAAAGGTATATTTTTCCAGCATATATAAATATTACTAGTGGCAAAATTATATTATTTACGAGTATAATAACTTTAAATAATGTCGTTTAAAGAAATATGGTAGGTCATTAGTACCATAACTGCATACTGAATGAGTAACTATAATTGTATGTTTAATAAAATACATACCCATTAACAAATGACTTAGGTTCCTCGCAACCGTACTACGAAAGTATAGCAGCATAAAACATCATGAGTAGTCAATGAAGGAACTTCAGAGAAGTCCTCGCAGCGAAAGATCACTGGCATAGGTCCTCACAACGGAAAGTCCTCGTAGCTCCTGTTAAAATTATAGTCCTCGGAAGATAAGTATACAATGGAACTGATTTTTTGCTTTGAGATTTTCGTGTGCGTATTAGTGTATATCACATAACGTAACTCGCAGTAGTATGAACCCGATCTTACTTTATGGATACACCCTCTATTTCAAGGAGTCCTCGCAACACTCTTGAAAAACCATAGTCCTCGTTTGACCCCCCATACATGTATAGGTGTGTGTGTGTGTGTGTGTGTGTGTGTGTGTGTGTGTGTGTGTGTGTGTGTGTGTGCGTGTGTGCGCGCGCGCGCGCGCTACTGCTACTTGCTCAATAATATTGCGATGACGTAAAATGTTCAAAATATTTTGACAAGCTGGATGGTTCTTGTAATATTTAGTAATTAAATATCTTAAGCGATCAACCAGCATGTTAACATCTTCTTGATAATCTACCATATCATCACTAAGTGTACTCATTGATGGTTTGCTCTTCGAAGTCGTTCTTAAATAATTCTGTTACACGTTCTTTGATGCCATTTTTTGCAGCTGTAGTAAACTCTTCATAAACTTTTCTCTTATGACTAAGTAACATGTCGCTTCTTCTATATGATTTACCACAAATATTGCACTCATATAATTTTAATTTAACCCCATAACCAAACTCATGTCTTGCTCTATTCTCCGCAAAACTGAACGATTTTTTGCACTTTGAACACTTTAAACTGTTGGTTAATGAAGAAAAATTATGTGTGTGTGTGTGAGACTAGTTAAATGGTGGAAGATATAGGCTGTCCATTTTTTTTTGGACAATGCATCGATTTGAAACAATTGATGTTCTTCACTTTTATATTAAATCCACCCACAGATGCTGTTTTATTAAACAAACCATTAATTTTTTATCATTCAAGTGTATGTTATAAAATTCTTCAACATCGTTTTCCCTAAGTTTTCTCTTAACCAAGCTGCTACAAAGGGAACACTCTCCAATTATTTGTAGCTCTGTGAAAGACCTCTCACAAGCAACACAATTTTTAAATGTTATATGTGATAATGAAGCTGCGTAGTGATATGGTTTTGCTGCTCCTATCCTAGTTGAACACATAGAACAAAAATATTTTGACTTAGAACAATAGATTTCAACCACGCAAAACCAAGGCGAACTTTTTATACTTTCTAGACTAATATGTGCATTAATGGAATGTGGTGAATATGAATCGTCCGAAAGTGACTCATAAAAATAATCACTATGTTCACTCAAGGAGAAAACAAAACAGATGTAGAGTCGAACCAGTCAGACGAATTATCCCCCGAACTATAACCATACTCTGAACCCATTCTTAAACGTGGTTCCCACTAAATAAAGCATATCAATTTCCCTGACATGCCAAAACTTATTTCCTTGACTTTGCTATGCACAATCTACCCAAAAATGTGTAACACACTACTACAGAATACAGTAGCTCTTAGGCTCATGGCGGAAAACACACTTCCCCAAAATTACATTTATAAAACATACACAATTTTCCTTACAAATAAACGAAAACGCTACTTTATAAAAATATGCACCTATCATTGTTTTCTAATTATTTATCATAAAACGGAAATAAATAATTTTTCCCTGACACTGACAAAAATTCCCCGACTCTTTGTCAATTTTCACAATTTTCCCTGATTTCCCTAACAAAATATTTCCTTCTACAAATTCCCTGACTTTTCCTGGTTTTCCCTATTTTCTAAACGAGTGGGAACCCTGTTAAATAAACTATTATAAATTTCTCTGAGGCTGTATATATATATATATATATATATATATATATATATATATATATATATATATATATATATATATATATATATATATATATATATATTTACATCCAGCAGTTATATTGCGTCCTTTCACAATGCAGTAATTCTACATCCTCCAGAAACAACAGCTTTATTGAATATCTGGCTGCGTATATTGAATCTCCTGTAAATTTTATGAAGCTCCATATACTTTTTGTGTTAATATTTGCAAAAAAAATATATACAGTTCATACATATTCAGGTTATTTTACTTCCTTTTAAATCACCGATTACATTGAATCCGTGTGTATATATTCTTTTACATATTTATCACTATTTTACGTCCACATGCGTATATTTCTTTCACCTTTATATCTATTTTACGTCCAACAGTGTTGCCAAGATGTCACAAAATTCGTGTAAAAATCTCATGGAGAAATATTACTTACATTGCTCATTTCTGTAAAGAGAGCTAATGACACATAAAACAAAATAAAATTTATGCAGATTGAGAGTTAAGTTTACCTCTATACACTTTAAATTTGTGTTTCTGTTGTAAAACGAAATTAATGCACAAGTACAATTTGATTACTTTCTAAATAATGCAATTAATTTAACCTTTTATTACAAATGCGTTTTTGGTTCTATTTTAATTTAAGAGCAGGACATTTTCCATGTTTCAACTTCAGCTTTGTATCCTTAACAGAATGTGAAATTGATTTTTCACATAAATTTAAAAATTTTATTATTGAAAAACTTAAATTGCCTTAATTACATGCTCTCTATAATTTCTACTTGTCATTATATCATTCTCCCTCAGGGCTCGTCCGCGGCATTATCGCCCCGATAGCCCTGCAGTCCTTGGCCTATTGTGCATGTGCTCTCATACTTACTTTCAGTAGACATTTCTACACAATATTCGCTAAGAACCCATTCATTTCTAATTCTTGTCTTCCCTTTACTTACCCGTCACCTGTCTCAGGGAGTCCATCGCAAGAGCATTAAATTTATTACATGCTTTGCCTGACACACTCAACTTTCAGGCTCATATAGAAGAGTCGGTACCAGTACGCTGTTATACAGTGCCCGTCTAAAGTTCGTTCCCCTCTATTAAGTTTTGAACCACTTGCAACCAAATTGCAACCAAGTTTAGAGGGCTCAAATAGAATGTGCAACCCTACGATTTTATGGAAAAAGGACTGATGGAAGTTTTAAAATGGCGGCGAAGCGCCATCTTGAATTACTTTTTTGAATAGAATACCCCGTATATTATTCTTTTTTTGAAATCTTCTCATAATTGCGAATATTCCTCTTAGATACACCTCCTTCATAAATTTGATCTTTTTCGAAACATTAATGTATAAAAAGTGACATTTCGTGTTAAAAGTGAAATATTGATTTTGGTCACTTCCGGTAAACATTTTGAGAACTGAAATTTTATCATTAATTTTTTGTTAAATCTCTGGATGAATTTGACAAATAAGAGACATCAAGAGAGTTTATTAGGGATGAACAGTATCGAACAAAATCCCCGCCCAAACATT
Source organism: Tillus elongatus (assembly GCA_964006375.1). Classification (NCBI taxonomy): domain Eukaryota; kingdom Metazoa; phylum Arthropoda; class Insecta; order Coleoptera; family Cleridae; genus Tillus; species Tillus elongatus. Next base: position 168,129,760 of record OZ023262.1, read on the forward strand.
CACTTTTTCAGGAAACTGGGCATGTTCCTGTCTCAAAATATGCGGATTAGTATCGCTCCAGTATCGTACATTGTTCTTGTTGACTTTTCCATTACGAAAAAAACTTGCATTCGTCTGAAAAACATACACGTTTCAGGAAGCCTCGTTCCTTTTCAATTCTTCCTGTTAACCACACAAAATTCAACTCTCCGATCTGGATCGTGTTCCGTGAGAGTATGCAGGACTCTCATTTTGTAGCGATGAAACTTGAGAACTCTTTGGGCAGTTTTCGCACTTACTTCATAGGATTCAGCAACTGCAGACGTTGACTGAGTGGCATTGATTACCATTTCAGCAATAATGTGAACTTTTGTTCTTCTGAAAGAGGAGGTCTTCCTGATCTTGGCGCATTTTTCAGCGTATCAGTTGTTTGCAGTTTATTTACAAGTTTGCCTAAATACGACCTCGAAATAAGCTTCTCAAGAAATCTATCATTAAACATCTGGACTGCTAGATGAAAATTTCTTCCAGCTTCTCCAGAAATCAACACTGCTTCAAATTTATCGGTTAAAGTACGAGCCATAGTCACAGTTTTCATTAAATATTTAAGGGTCTCAACGTACTATTTGACAGTTAACAATTAAGGTTGACCATGAATAAGATATTGCCATGACAACTATTGTTTTCAATCTTGACTGAAAGCAACATTCGTGTTTTAGTTTGGTTTTATATGGCCAACATGTGAAATAAAACGCAGAATAAGAGAAACATGTGAAGTAATATAAGAACAGACTTTCATCAATGTGAGAAGCAATTTATAATAGGGCACTTTATTGTCAAGATTTAGGAGAGGGGCACTTCGAACAATTGATGAAATAAATGTTGGTTTGAAATAAAACTGTTATTATTCGAAAATAAATAAATCGTTTTTTCAACCAACTAATTTGTTTTGATTGTGAATTTAAAGAACACATTCACAAGCTTATAGATTTTTGGTAACCGGTACTGTTCATCCCTAATAAAGTATCTTGACACCTATTATTTGTCGAATTCATCCAGGGATTTAACTAAAAATTAGTAATGAAATTTAGGAAAAAAGTTTTTCTAAGAGAAATGTTCACAATTATGGGAAAATTTCGAAAACAGAATAATATACGACGTGTTCCATTCAAAAATGAATTCATAATGGCGCTTCTCCACCCTTTTTAAACTTCCAGCAGTCCTTTTTCCATAAAATCGTAGGCTGGTACATCTTATTTGAGCGCTCTAAATTTGGTTGCGATATACCATGTAGTTTAAACGCTTGGGGGTGGGGGTGTGGGGTACTTTAAACGGGCACTGTATACAGCCACTTTGGCCCATAGATAATCATTCACTGTTCGCTACAGTGGCTAAAGCTCCCAGCACCTTTCTGTCTGCATTTACCCTACTTTTTGAAACATCATATATTCATCCGTTGTTTGAAAACAGTCTTCCTGAGTATCTAAATTCCTTTAGTTTCTCTACTAGATTACCATTTAACAAGAGACTGCAATTACTCGTTTCACCCTCTTTATCAAACACTATAAATTTAATCTTTGCGTTCACACATAGATTTATTTTAGTTGTTATTGTCATCAGTCTTCTAACACCCACTGCATTTTCCTTCAGATTTACTAAGTAGTACTGCATCATTAGCGTACAGTAACAACACTTTTACCTCAGATGAAGCATTTATTTTTATGCCTTATGTCTCGGAGCAAACTTCTCTTATGCACTTGCCCATGAATATGTTGAATAACCACGGAGACAGCACACATCCTTGTTTGACACCCTGTTCAATCATAAAAAGTCACTGAGCACTCCATTAGTTCTCACACATGCTCTTCTGCTATCATATAGCGATTTAGTACTTCGAATTGGCCATCATCCATACCATATTCTTTCAAAATACCACAGATTTTCTGCCTATCTGCAGTATTATACGCTTTCTCCAAGTCTACAAATGTAGAAAATACATTCTTTCTCACATTCAAGCATTTATCAACTACCTGCTGAAGTGAGATTAGTTGGTCAGCTTCTTCCTGTCATAAAATCACGTTGCACATCCCAATTAGGTGTCTCACTTGTTCTATCAATATTCGCCGCTTCTCTTTCTCTCGCATATCTTTGGCATTCACCATTCTTTTGTATGCTTCTTTTTTTGCCATACACAACTTTCTTTACTTTTTGATTTCACCACGCATTCCCCTTAAAACATTCACACCACATCCTTCTCCTGCACATCCAATTATCTTATCTTTCAGGGTCGTCCATCCACTTTCCCCATTGCATCCTTTGATGTAGTCGTTCCATAATGCATGCAACTCAGTCGGTTTTTTTCCAATACATAGGCATACCGTTTCCCTTTCTCAGGCGTTAAAAGTACCTCAACTTTGATTCTTACTTGTTTTGTTTCCTCGATCGCTTTATCCATCTATATTACAGTTTTATCTAAGGCACCACAAGGAACTGGTCGGACCCATATTCAGCACCTCGCTTAACTCTAGTATCTTTTAAGAATGTGCGAAGTCTCTCATCATACACAATGTAAGAAAAGTATAATAGTATATTATAATTTTTACACCTACCCTTTGCCATGTTTACTTGTGGATATTTTTGTGTTTAAACAACGTTTTATATATGGACAGGCCCTTTCCAGAGATATATTCATCAAACAGTATATATTCTTAGCAACTCTTGCATTTCCTGACGGCTCCAATACTACTAACTATCTGTCTCTTTTCTCGTTATTCTTACCCATCCATTCATATTTCCGGCAACAAGTATTCTTTCGTCTGGTTCACATATGTCTAATACTTCATTCGTGTATTTCCCAAAGTTTTTCCTCTCGCCGTTTGTGGCGGCCATAGGAGGCAACCAAGAACACTCTACGTACACTCGACTGTTCTCACCCACACCCATATTATTCTTGGAAAGACACATTCATAATTTTTTCACATATCTCCCTGCCACGAGACTTTTCTTCAGCATCGAACCGTATGCATATGTACTCCCCCAATACTGCGTCACCGCGTTCCTTTCAGTTTTTTCTCACTCATGCACAATATATACCCTTTCGTGCATTCAGCTCTTGCACAATCTTATTTTCTTTACCTCTCACATCATGTACATCCCAGGTCGCAATTTTCAAAGTAGTTGCCGGGTCGTCGTCACATGATGGGCCTAGTCTATAGCTTCCGACGCCCATCACGGCTTTGGCTGTCCGATGCTTAAATATGTAGAAGCGGGACGAGTCACTAGCTCATGAGCACTACCGGCTTATGCTGTCCATTGATGGATGTTGGGTAGCTTTAGCAGACATCGTGCAAACAATAATTGTAACTCCAGATCACTTCCAGGTTCGTTCGCTTTATTCCATATTGGTCAGTATCTCTGCTGCAGAGACTGCCCGAAAGGCCTCCACTGCATTGCCCATCCGCGACGTTAGGGGACAATACCGATGCACGATGCACTTGCGGACTGCATAATAATTCGACATATTATTTTCATTTAAACGCAAATTGTGACACTACAAATAATCCCAACATTAATTAACAGAGACGACATACAAACGTTACACAAGAAGTAGATATTAGGTACTATACCCTATATTTATTTACCACCAATTGTACTCGTGGCAGACGCTAACCTGACAAAAAGCATAAGCGCGCTAGCGGACAAATTGTACAGGGAAGTAACTAAAGTGGTCAACAAAAAGTTAGGCAAAAGCAATTTGTAACACAATTTTCAATTAGCTGTTACCCTTTTAAACGTTGACTTTCTTTAATGTGGTTTGCACTTCGCAAAAGCACGCTTGGTCTAGATTATGCAAAATAACACATTTCCTCGGCAAAGATAAAAAATCCGTATTATACTGGGTGTAAGATAAAGCCGTGTAAAAGGTGCCAAAGTTTCGTAGTCCGCCATTTTGTCTAAAACAATGTATCGTCTCCCACTATGGATAATAACTGAGCTAATATCAATATCTCTAGACGGTTTCGCCAGTTTTTTTATAAAGAAATCTTAACATTTTATACAGCGTGAAACAAAGAAATTGTAAAAATCATGGTAGCCATATTACAATTGGCAGCAGATAACTTGATTTTTTGAAAAGAAATATTAGCCAACTTCTCTTGACAAGTATCCGCAACAATGTTATTTAGACATTTTTTGCATCTAAATGGCCTTATAGCAGAAAGTACTAATTTCGATGGCTAACAACATAAACAATTGTTATATTGAATTGTATTGATTTTTTAGCCAGCCTGTATAACGTAAAAACCTCATTTAGACAAAACATAGTGTCATTCTGAAAAAGCTTAAGTAAATAGCTTTCAAACCATGTAAGGCTTATCAAAATCCATCAACGTGTTTCCAAATTACAGTGTTTTTAAAATAAATGTTTATAATTTATTTGTTGTATAAAATGCTAAAAGGTCTTAATCAGAAAACGGGAGAAAATGTCCAAAAATATTGATATTAGATTACTGATTATCCATAAAGGGAAACCATAATTTTTTTAAACAAAATGGCGGACAACCAACCTTTTGCAACTTATACACGGCTTAAAAGTACACCCAGTATAAAATAAAATTTTTAACTTAAAAAAAAACTGTGTTCTGCATAATCTAGACCAACTGTAGTGCAAAGTGTAAACCACGTCAAAGAAAAAATCAATTTAAAAAAGGAACAGCTACTTGAAAATGGTGCTAAAAGTTGGTTTTACCAATCTTTTTGTTGACGACTTTACTCGATTATTTCCGTTCTTTGGATAAAGCAAATCATTTTTCATTTTGTCAAATCGTGAAACTTTTTACGGAAAAATATATGGCACTTAAGACTTTTTGATGTCGTAGCTATATGCTCTATAGCATTAAAAAAAATTAAATATCGCTTAAGCTTACTTTACGCCTAATACATTTTCACATACTGCTTTTTCAACATCCCTATGTTTTTTTTATGTTAACAAAAATATTTCAGCTTATGCCATTCTACAGAACACAAAAGCAAAAATGGTAAAACTAACACTGCAATACATTTTCTCCTAAAAGGCATACAGAACTATATATCTAATTATTATTATTATTATTATTATTATTATTATTATTATTATTATTATTATTATTATTATTATTATTATTATTATTATTATTATTATTATATTTTTTATAATCTAAATTATAAGAAATAAAGGTCAAAGTTGTAAAAAGAAACTCCCTTTTTATACTAAAATAATTGTATCTGGAGGTTTTACCTAGTAAAATATGTTTGAAACCTGAGTAACTAGCATCTTACGGCATAATATATGCCGAGAAAATGAAAAACGTAACCATACACATCTTTGTCAGGTTATCTTCGATATTTACAGTGTTGCTAAACCGCCTTCAACACATGAATCATAATAATGTGCTAATTGGAAGATTATATATTCATTGTGTATATTTACTTGCGCCCTCAACGGATTTATCGCGAACTAAAACTGAATAATATATTTCATCTTTAGCAATAAATTGCGTCCACTGAATTTCATATTGTAGCCATCTGGTGTCACGAACAGCGGAAACAAAACTTAATACAGAATGATAAACATAAAAGAGAACTAATGTGCAAGACAGGTGTGTTTCTATGCTTTTATAACTTAGAAATCAACGAAAACTATTTTGCGTCCAATATACGGTCGCAAAATAGTCACGGAAGCAAAATGTTATGTCCGGAGTCTTGATAAGGATGTAAGATAGTGCTATGGATATATATATATATATATATATATATATATATATATATATATATATATATATATATATATATATATCCATATATATATAAAATTAATCATATCTCCTAAGGGATACCCTGAACGAAAAAATACCAAGAGGTAGCTTTTGTGGCTTATGTAATAAGCTTCATAACTGATGTATCAAAATTGGAAAAAGACAGTGGCGCACATATTTTTTCCCCAAATGAATTTTTACAGTTACCCCGTACGCACGCCACTGACGCAGTTGTAAGTAGATTTTCACTTGAAAATATGCACTTTCATAATACACTTTCAAGTTCCAAGTTTCATTAAAATCAATCCAGTGGTTTTGAAATTATTTATAAAAAATTAAAAACAAAATTAAAATTCAACTCCCTGTATATTGGAAACTATGCGTTTCCGGGCCCATGTGCACAGGAACTTTTTTTCTTATTTTTTAGTAAGGAATGGCCCCACGAGCGATGGTGCATGTTTTTTGAAACAGCCTGTATATATATATATATATATATATATATATATATATATATATATATATATATATATATATATATATATATATATATATATATAGTCTATTTAAAGTGGAGGGGGGAGAAACTAACTTCCTTAGATTTTCTATTTTTAATGTCTCTTTGTCCTTTGCTGCTTTATGGATAAAAAATATGTATGTAAGCATTACTAAATTTCAAGCTAAATTAAAAATAATATGTTTGTTTTTTGCTTAATCCACATCCATAGCAGATGTTGATGGTTGAAGATTGTTAGTAGATGTTGATGGTTGGGGATTATTAGCAGCATTATAATGGCCCCAAGGTAAACTTTCATACATGTTGGGTATTAAATATCTTTTGTCATCGTGTGGACTTAACACACATTTTATTTGTCTTTCTGTAGTTACATGGCCAATCTTGGTTTTTATTACATTTTGCGACACATATGTTTCGTCTGCTTTTTTGAGACATTCAACATAATCATTAAATGTTATTTGTGTTTTAGGCACGCTTTTTTTAATCCCTTTCAATTTTTTCTCTACGGGTTTTTCGTCATAAATTGTTTTAGTAGCATACATATAAACACGTAAATTCAGTCATTATCTTTCCATTTTTTTCATCCATCATTAGTCCCGGCACCTTTTTATTCACTTCAGGTATACACCACCGATTATTTTCGAGTATCAAAAGGTGTATAACAATCCCGTTTAATTATTTCGTACGGATCTCGGTTGCGAATTGAATAAATTATGGAATCTGTGTCTCCATACAGATACGAGCAGTCGTTACCAAATATTGGTTTCATATATTCATAATCAAAATCGTACAATAAAACCTTGCTTAGATGTAAAACACTCATTCCAATATATATTGGTTTATTAAAGAACACTTCCGACTTCAACAATTCAACTATCGTTAAATTTTCTTTAAATATTGTGGATTTAAAATGAGTGTTAGCGATACGAGCTTCCCCGCCATATCTACCTTCCCAGTTTGTAACGAGTTTATAATTTACATGTTTCCTAACGTTTTCAATTGTCTTTCCAAATATCGCGTTGTTGTTTAGTTTAAATATGTCTTTTTCCAGCTCGTTTTCTCCCGCAGCTGTGAATTTTGTGTTAAGGTCAATATATTTTTTGAGCTAAGCCGCTTGATTGAATTGCAATATTTTATGTATTTTACTAATAACCATACCGTGCATAACAGCTTGTTTGAGTAAACGATAGGAAGCTACATATCTAGATGTATCATATAATGTCGTCATGAGTTTTGTTTGTTTGGAGCCGGGTGGAGCCCGGTGATCGGGAAAAAACGGCAAGTCTCTATGAAAATCATGTAATTCCTCTGGATAGTGAAGATCTACCTGTAAAATATATCCAATTTCAGATGTGTCAGATATTTTTTCAACATCAAAACTTTTAATTTTTTCTTCGGCACACCATTTAAAACCTAGATAATCGCCAAGACTGTGGCGATACATGTTATTAATATCTAGGTGTAGGATATAGCTATCAGGGCTATTAAAGTCATATTCCACACCCATGTATTTATTATTAGCTTTAGCATACTTTGTACAACATTGTACTAGTCCACCCTGTATACCGCGCTCTATAAACATGATCATATCTATTCTGTGAGCAGTTCTAACTTGGTCTTAGTTGTGTACAACATACATTGCCAGAAATATCCAGGTAGTGTGTATGCGTTAGCAGGATCTAAAACAAAAGCTTTCTAAAAAGCATTTATAAAATTTTGAAAAACGTCTGCTAATAACAGAATGTCTGTCTTAAGATAAATCATCGAATAGTCGAGCAAAGAGTTGCAACCAAAGACTTTCCAAATATTTTGAGCGTGTGCGTACGCTTTTAAATCGTCCGATTTTTCTAACACCCACTCTAAGTCGGCATATATTACATAACTTAGCTTTAATTTGTATTGAAACTGAGTCAATTTTAAACTTTTATTCTTTGCAGATGGCACTGTAAGTTTGTAATGATTAAATATGTTGCAACCTATGGTGTGAGAATCGAATTTTTCTTGATTATGAAAATAATGTAGACACCTTTCGCAAAAAAAAGGACTTTTTCATGGTGTTTGCTAACTTGGTTGGATAATAACCTAGATAGGTTCTCTATCCACACAAAATGATATTTTATAGGCTCATCATCATTATCTGAACTAGATTCGGAATCTGGATAATAATTTTGAATTTGTAACAGGTTAAAGTGTCTTGATTGTTTGGTTTTGCTTAAATATAGTGGGTATACTGTAAATGTATTATTTGTCTTTTTAAGACAATAAACATTGACGCTAATTAAGTTCTGTTTTTCAAATTTTGGTATTTGTGAAATCGTTACAGGAAACGTGATACCTTTTAGTTTTAAATGTTCTACATAGTGAGGATAAGAACTTCTATCTGGCTTAGAAGCAGCTGGAAATGAGTAGGCGTTTGTTTCCACCTATCCCCTTCCCTCAGATATTTTGTTTCCGCCCAACTTGAACGTTGTCTGTATAACTGCCCGCATTACTCTTCTATATAGACATTTCATTTTTGGTTTCGAAAACAACTGTATAATTGTGAGCTCTCGTTTTTTTAAACTCCTCCTTTTCCTATTCTCGAATAGGAAAAAATGAGTAGGCGTTTTTTTCCACCTAGCTCTCCCTTCAGGCGTTTTGTTTCCAGCTAACTCTCCCCTCCCTTAAGCTATTTTCTATATATAAATTAATGTTGCTACTACTATTATTCATTTCGAGTTAGTAGTCGTATTTGTTTTGAGCAAAACCAATTTTGATATAAAAATATAATAACAATGGCCCAGTCACAGTGGTTTGAAAATCTTAACAAAATAAGTGTTTGTGTTTGCAAACCTTTGGCCCAAGTTAAGGATTTGGAGAAAGAGAAAAAGTATCGTATAGTTTACATCAAAAAAGTCAACACAAAGTTTGGCGAAGCTATAATGGTCGAACTGGAAGATAAACAAATTTTTTTACCCAACCGAGTTTCATAACACCTCATCGACAATCCTGATGTTTCAAGAAATGACACAAAAAATAAACAATGGTAAAATTTGTGTTGCATACAAAGGAGAAAGTGAGGGGCTATTTACAAGCGTAATAGAATTTTACTAATATGTTTTTTCCAATAATGTGTGCTTTTTTTATTATATGCTTATATAACTTGTTTGTGTAACGTGCTTTAATTTTTAACATGTATTACCAAAAATTTATTTCAATCAGGTAACCTATACCACACATTTTTTGTACAATGTGTCTGAAATATTGGTGCTAGTCTTATATGTTTTGAGTTTGACAACATAAAAATTATTTGACAATGCTCACAGTTGTTCAAAAATCTTAACAAAATAAGTGTTCGTAACCCTTTGGCTCAAGTTAAATAGTTGCGGAAAGATAAAAAGTATGGTGTAGTTTACATTAAAAAATCTAACACAAAGTTTGGTGAAGCTATAATGGTCAAACTTGAAGATAAACATATTTTTTACTCAACCGAGTTTCACGTCATCGACAATCCTGATGTGTTTCAAGAAATGTCACAAAAAATACAGAATGATAAACTTATGGTTGCATACAAAGGTGACTGCTAAGTGAGGGGACTATTTAAAAGTGTAATAGAATTTTACTAATATGTTTTTCTAATAAGGTCTGCTTTTTTATTAAATACCTATATAGCTTGTTTGTTTAACACGCTTTAATTTTTATCATGTATTCATTTCAATCAGCTAGCCTATGCCATACATATATTTTTGTATTCTAAATTTTGTAAACTGTTTTTCTATTTTTTGTAATAATCAAAACATTTAATATATATTTTTCATCTTAATGTAACACAATATTTTTTTGTACAACTGTCCTTTTTAATATTTTTATATCAAAATTGTTTTACTCAAAATAAATGACTATTTTTTTATTTGCTTTTTTATTAAAAGGAAAAAATATTGCAACGTTGCACAATCTAATACAAACGTTTTTAATCACAACTGGCAGCGCTGTTTCGCAGCTGGCAGAAGTTAAATGATAAGGAAGTTTAATGGCCAGGTTCAGATTACGAAGCTAGTTTGCAATTAGATGTGGTCGCGGTCAACAAAAAATTATGCATAATTATGTTATTATTAATTAAATGTTTAATACTTCAAAATAATAATCCGTAAAATTTTAGAGCCTTACCTACGTTTTTGTGTGAGAAAAACTGGTTACCTGTGTATGTTGTTTACCTGTGTGGGTGGTTTTGGTGTTAATGCAAAAAGAATTTTTAGTGTGTTTTTTTAGTAAAATACAGCTAGTTAGAGCAGACCACCAGGTTTTTAACGCAAACTTTGACATATCTGGAAAGTAATAGGGTGTATTTAATTTGTAAAAGAATATATTGTAGCGAATTTTCATAGAAAAATTCATTCTCAAGAAACATTACAGCTTTTTATGGCTTAACATACCTATAAAATACATTGTAGCGAATTTTTATAGAAAAATTCATTCTCAAGAAACATTGCAACTTTTTTATTGTTTAAAATACCTATAAAATACAGTTTTATCAAAAAGAATACATCTTTAGCAAATTTTCATAGAAAAAACTCGCTCTAGGGAACTTTTGATTTTTATGGTTTAAAATAGCTATGAAATACGTTTTTAGAGAAAAGAATACATTAGGTTCATGAGATATATAGTGGAGATTAAACATCCTTTTAGCAAATTTTCATCGTAAACAAAAAGTAAGACGTGTACCTCTAAAATTTTTAGCTACCTGAAAGAAGTTTAGCACATGCACACACTAACTTTTTATTTATTGGTTTAGACCCCATGTGGGGAGTCATTTTAATCGTTTTGATGAGTAAAATTCAAATATGTTAAAGGACGCAGATGCACACTAACTTTTTTACTTATTGGTTTTAAAACCTATGTGTTTGGTATCATTTTAGTCGCCTTGATGAGTGAAATTCAAATATGTTAAAGGACACAGCAAATGTGTTATGGTAGTGAATTTTTTAAAGAAAATTTACTAAAACTCTAAATTTTCCTACACATGCCATTAAAAAACGATATATATATAACTAAGTTCATAAATAAAATCTACTATGTGAATGGGGATTAGATGCTCCTGCTTTGACAGTTTTCAGCATGTTTCAATAACTAAAAGTTTGCACGCAGCAAGTGTGTTATGGTGGTGAATTTGGTGACGAATTTACTAAAACTCTTCCACATATAACTAAAACTCATAATCTATATAATAGTTCCAACAAACAATAATATATTCAAAGTAGGAAGGGAGCAAGTGTGTTATGGTGACGAATTTACTAAAACTCTTTACATGGTTAGATTTCTGATATTTCAACTTAATAGCAAATAACACAGCTAGATTGTCGTGGTTAGATTTTTAAGAAAAATTGGCTTCCGGTACTCAATTTTTTGTTTTAGAAATCATCATGTGACACATCAAATCAATCTTGCTGAGTACAAAAATAACAATCTTTAGTTGGTTTTAAGAAAAAATCTAGCTCTAATATTTAAACTTGGAGCTTGGCATGTTTTGAGTACATAATACGAAATTAAAGTTAGATTTCAAGTAAACTTTTGATGCTAATTTTATACCAAATAATGCTGTTAGATTTATGAAAAAAAAAATAGCTTCTGGTACACATGTTTTGTTATAGAAGTGTCATGTGAGATATCAAATAACTCAATGTATATAATAAGAATCAGCACATAGTTTTAAGAAAAAATTAGCTCCAATATTTAAACTTGGAGCATGACACATCTTGAGGTATATAATAAGTTAAAGTTAGATTTCAAGTAAACTTTCCCTACTAAATTTTTAGAGTGTGATGCTCATGGTTTCACAATTAATCACCTGTCTAGTTTTTTTTTTAACAAAATATCTAAGTATGACGGTTTTTTTTTTTTCGTGGGATGGTATATATTTTAGTCTATCCACATATTTTAAAGGTTAAAGACATTCAATTATAAGTTATACACATTTTTAGCATCATGATTGATGTATATAATTTTTAAGAAAAAATTTAACTCTCAACTTGAGACATGTGATAGTAAATATATAACACGGCTAGATTTATCGACTTCTAGACTTTTCGCTAATAAATTTTAGTGTGTATGGTTTCATAATTGACCATCTGCTTGCTCTTTACATCCGCTCTTTGATAAGTCGACGGCGATATTTTTAATTTATTTTTTCCTGCCTGCGATGATATTTTTTCCTGTCGAAATGACTAAACATTTCAAACCACCAAATAATAAACCTTTTGCCTCTGACAATAATATTTGATCAGTTTAATTTGGTTTTCCTGCTAAAATGACAACATTTTCCAACCACCAAATGATAAAGACTTTTTTGCTTCTGACGACAATATTAGATAACTTTTTCCTGCTAAAATGAGTCAACATTTTTTCCAACCACCAAATGATAAAGACTTCTGTCTCTATTTAGTCATGTGTGCTGACGTAACTTTAAATCATGGAGTCCTCGACTAATACCATTATTCATTTTTATTAACCTCACCCATTTGTCATCTCTGAAGGCTGGGGTGATGTAGCTTTAAATTATGGAGTCCTCAACTACACCACCACCCCCCCCCCCCCCCCCGCCGGGTGGGATCGCTGGAGGGGCGAAGCGCTCTGATTGCTTATATTGATGTAAAATGGGCGTGTTTTGGGTGAAAAATGGCCGATTTCAGCTCTAAAACGGCCTCTGATTGGCCAATTTCAGGTAAATAGGTGGGGCTAAAGGGGTGCGGTTCTAAAAAATGGCAGTTTTGAAATTGTTGATTTTTTTGTGGGCCAGAACTCTCATAGCTTATCTACTGTAATAATTTACTATTTTAATGTAGTCTTTGCTTAGTAGGATGTAAAAATAATACCTAAAAAATTTACTAATTTATGACTTTTATTTTTTTCTGATAATTTTACAATTCAATGAAAAATTAATAAGCATATAATCTACATATTACAAGGCACAGTTTTTATTTGTAAATTTTTAAAAACATTTTATTACTTACAATAACTTTACAAAATGTTACAAAATAAGTAGCTTATTGTGTATTGGTTAAAATTTAATGATTGTTAAATAATAAGGCCATTAGATTAGTCTTTCTTCAGGAGGAGGTTTAAGGACAAGATCAAGTTCAACACGTGGATTGCAAAACTCTTGAGCACTGGGACTATATGTACCTCTTGTAGCACGCTTACTCCTAGCAATATTGACTAAAATTGTCAGACCTACAATTACTGCGGCTAAAACTATAAGTACAATTGGTAAAATAATATATAGTAAATTTACACCACCAACTGTGTTTGCTTCTTTAACCTGAAACAAAAATTAAGCATCAAATACACAAATAGCTGTGTTCATGTTACATATAACCCCAATTGAAATCGTAGACCAATAGCTTCACTTTGAAGCCAGAGAAGTAGTCACCAAGTCTGTATGTACTATGGACTAGTTTCAGCAAGTAAGGGCAACAACAATCAATGAATAGGTATATTAGATGGCTTAACTAATTGCATAGCAATATTTTGAGGTTTAGTTTCATTTTGAATTGTTATCTTTGTTTTGCTAATTTTTTCTTTAATATAAAACTGCAAAAAAGATGTTTTCAGTTATTAGATATAAATACATTTACTTATGGGTAAATAATTGTTTTTGTAGAAGGTATAAATAGTTATAAATCTGAATTAGAAAAGTAAACCACATTCTAATTAACTATATTTTCTTATGTTATTGCCACATATTTAAAAAAAAGCTATCTTTGATGGCTTTTTTTCTGGAGATATGAAGTTTTTTCTAAAGAAAACACAAAATTTTCCGGGAAAACCTCGGCCGATTTTCCTGGCTAACGAACTTATCCAAGCCACTTGCAAAAGGAAGGCATTCACCAAATTTTATCAAAACGGCCTATTATTTTTTGAGTTATCGGTGTGATATATATATATATATATATATATATATATATATATATATATATATATATATATATATATATATATATATATATAAACATATAATAAATCGAAACCGACCCCGGATATGTGTTCTAGGGGGCCTAATTAGCGCTCATTTGAAGAAATTTTTTCAAAATTCAAAAGTCGGGATCTCCTCATTAGTGAATCTTTTTTAAGAAAATTCACTAAAAGACCTGGGCGAAACGGAAAAAGTTTGCAAAGGAGGCGCAGTGTACTCAGTGTACTGGTGTTAAGAAAAATTAAACTTTAAATTAATATGACGAAAACAATGAAGCTAAGTAAAGACAGTATTCGAAGATCGATATAAAGCTATACAGAGCCAACAACTTAAACAAGTGTAAATGTTGTCATGACAGCTTCAATTAACACGAAATGTTATAGAGACTGTGTACAACCAACCAACCATTTTTGTAAATTGTCAGCCCTGGCTCATTTCTTCCCTAATACCGGGGAAATGTAAGTATAAATGTTATTGAGTATTGTTACGGCTAATGGCAAATGTAGCAAGCTGTTGAGGAGGCGCATCACGATGTCAAAGTAACCATATAAGGGACAAAATATTCTTCTCAATAATAAACATTAAGGCTTGAACCAGAGGATGAGGTTCATCAAATCATACATATGGTGTGTTTTAATGTATGGGGCTAAGGGCTGAAATTTTAATACACAGGACATGAAGGGAATAGAAGGTGTTGATTTGTGAACATAGACAAACTACAAAGACGAGTGATACTGATAGAAAGATGAAAAATGGGTCCTAGAAGAGGCGAGAGAAGAAACTTATTAGACATATTCTGAGACATAATAACTTTCTGACAACATTATTTAAAGTTTACATACTTGGCGAAAAAGAAAAAGGTAGACCAACAGAAAAACTTGTGAAAAACCTAGCCCAATTGATGAAATGAGATAGCTACAATGAAGTGAAGAGAGTGTTGAGTCGACATTGCAACGCCGCATTTAGATTGTGATGATACACATATTTTCCAAGATATATAAACATAATATTCACAAGTATGCCTAAGAACATCCTCTGATTAAGCTATCTCTGTAAAAATCAGTTATGGTGAGGTAAATGTTACCTGTATGTATATTATTGCTGGCACGTATAGCCAAAATTCCATTTGTGTATACTAATAATATTAGTAATAATTATGACTGCGTATTTTTTGTAGAAAATTATGAATTAACAAAGTAGGTACATATGGAGTTACCTACATGTATATTATTGCTCGCACATATTACCAAAATTTCACTTTGTGTATATTAATAATAATAATAATTAATAATAGTTATGACTATGTATTTTTAAAAAAAGAACTTACAAAGTAGGTACATATAGAGTTAAAACAACCGTATTGTTGATTACACTTACAAGTTAAATATCTTATAAAATCTATGTGCTATTTTCCATAAAAGCTCTCAATAATTGATATGTAGGTTGTATTATCTGGTGGCTTACATGTGATAGATTGTAGAGCGTGTGGTTTATCTTACATTTTAAAGACGAATCAACGAACATATTTTGTGGAGTAATACAAAAAGTATTAACTCCATAAAATGATAATACAAATACGTAGGGATTGCATTGGGTAAACATAGGCGTACAATTCAATAATTATAATAATTATATTTACCTCTTTGTTTTTAGCATATTTTTTGTATAAAGAATTCGCTAATAAGATATGTGTCATACATATCGTACCGATAACTCAAAAAATAATGGGACAATTCTGATAAAAGTTGGTGGGTGTCTTCGTTTTGTAAGTGGCTTGGATAATTTCGTTAGCCCAAAAAAAAAAAAGGACAAGTTTCCCCGGGAAAATTTTGGCTTTTATTGCGGAAAATGCTTTTATCACTGAATAACAAACCTATGACAGCCAAATTTGGTAGGCTATTATTTGGTAGGATACTATAAAGCGTATCTTACATAAAAAAATTCGTATGTTTAAGTGAAAAGAAAAAAATTATAAGGATTTTTAAACATTTTTCAGTTTTCTATTCAATTCCATTAACCGATCAGAGTATAAGATTGTTTAGCAAATTTTTGAGGAAAACTTTTAAAATAATTAAATTAACTTTGATAGAAAAAGGTAAAAAATATTAATTTGATAGGATTATCTATGTTTACATTTCCATAATATATAAGTAGTATTGTTTTCACAAATGTCAAATGAAACTTCAGAGTGACTTCAATAATGTTCTTATTTCTGACAGCTTCTGACTTTAAAATATTAGTATTTGTCTGCTTATATTTAACTAGTGTTTAGTAAGTTGTTGTAAAAATATGCTTGCGAATTCACACAACAAACACGCTTTCGACTTTTCGTGAAAAACATTTGTTTAGCAAATTTTCGTGCTGGACTAAATAAATCGTAAAAAAAAAATTATTTACTTTTGTGTAACATTACTTAGCCAATCTTTGTCAACAAGTGGCGAATTTTCGTATTTTGTGTGCAAATTTTCCTGTAAACATTTTTTTCTATTTCCTTCAAAAATTTTTTCATGAATAACTATATCGTGGCAGATGTAGTTTTTGTGTTAATTGCCCGGATAGGTTCATGGGCCAGGAAAGTTCAACCAGTTTTTTTCTGGAAGTTTTTAAGTTTATGTTCGGGAAATGTTTGCACTTCTTCAAATAATAAAGTTATCTTGATGTGATATGGTACATGGTTTCTACTTTCTTGCGACTAAATTTGATGCTTTTAATTCAAAACATATTTAACAATAAAAATATTTATATGAAAATATTTGCTACCATAACGCACGTGCTGCATCCAGACTTTTACTAAATGTTATAAGAAAACACTTTAATAACATACATTATAATAGTTCGTTGGCATAAAGATATTACCACAGGTGTAAAATATAATATTGAGGTAATCAATAACAAACACACAAACAAGTTCTTGGAATCTGAATTCTAGTGAATGTTTAGTAGCATTGGCACTAAATTCATTCATTTACTGTATTTTAAACATTGACACTTCTCCAGACACTGAAACGTTGTGTTTATGTAAACGAATGCATACTCTCTAAGGTATACAATGAAAGAAGAGCGCCACTAGTAGCAAACTGTTGAAGTAGATGTTTGTCTAAAAAGTAGATAACACACCATACAAAAATTCGGTACATCTTTGTCCTTAAAGTAATTTCCTTTCTTCTTTGCAATATCCATAAAGTAGCACTAATAGTTCAAGCACAAGCCATGTGAGGACGCATATATATATATATATATATATATATATATATATATATATATATATATATATATATATATATATATATATATATATATATATATATATATATATATATATATTAGTTAGTCAAGTGAGAAAAACTTATTCAATTTGAACAGAAAGAATATTTTATTTAATTGAGTTATAGTTTTAACAGAACTTTAAAGAACAAACTATATTCTCTTTAATTAAGCCTTATTCAAGGATCCTTTTTTTTCTATTTTCTTAAAATATGGTAATTTTACTTTAGTTACACTGTCATAAATTTTCAATTTCGATTAATTTTGGGCTGTTCCTGTTTTTTAATGTTCCCGCTGAATATTTTAGATTACGTTGTGATGGGGACCCCGCATTTTATGATTTACGTTGCCTGGTGATATAAATTTAAAATGGAAGATTAGATATTTCTTACATTTCTCTACGACGTTCGTGGCTCCATCTGTTGATTTTGTATGGAAGTTACTCTTCTTTTAAACAGGATTTAACATTACATTTGGTAATACTGGTTTTCCTTTATTGAGATTTGCCTCTTCTTGTGCCGTAAGTTTTTTCAGGTTATACGACATATATTCAGTAAAATGGAACTGAAATTTATATATATATATATATATATATATATATATATATATATATATATATATATATATATATATATATATATATATATATATATATATTGCGACGGCCACTTGGGGTGGCCGGGAGTTACTACTAGTTTTCCCTAACCGGGAATTTCGGGATGACTTCCGGGACACGGCTTTCCTACGGAATCATGCTCGGACGCCAGCGTTTATAGGGTTGTTTTCTCAGAGAGTAAACACGCTCTCTCAGGATGTCTTTCCTCTTCCAAGTCACTGTCAACGGGTGCACTAGCCCAGGGTAGGTTCCAGTGGAGACAGGGTCCTCCTAAGCCAAGACAAAATCCCCCGGGATTTCTGGTTCTGGTCTTTATTAAAGAGCTGGAGTTAAACTGTATTTGGGTGGATATTCTGGGGAGACTAAATGAAATATCGAGTAAATTAAAATAAAATTCTATTCTCTAATTATATACACACGGTGGTAACAGGGTCCTGTTACCAAGAAGCCTAGCAATAATGGGCGGCCAGAGGCAGAGGTGGTTATTTGGCTTTAAATTATTGTTACGCGCGGATTATACGGGGGCGGTAAAGCGGCAACATTTAAGCGGTGCAGGGTGGTTACAGGATAGTGGTTAATAGCGAGTGTTCCCAGGCGGGCATGCAACTTACAGGGTGCGTCGAACACCACATCGAGCTAAGCTAGCTGCGCACTAATTCGTATGGCACCAACAAGCATTAGCCACGGCCCATCATTCGCACGCTCTCTCCCGCACGCTTGGGGAACCTTGTTCGGCGCAGAAGAGGCCCACCCATGTTCCCGGATTTACGCCCCTCCTGAACGGGGCCGCGGACGGCCCGGGACTTCAGGCCCGCCTAGCTGTTTCAATCTGGACCGGCGCAGTCGCCGCTCTGTCCGAATCTACTCCAGCCAATGCAGTTCCCAACATCCAGAGCCGCCCGCCAGCGGAGACAGGGAAAGAACGGCCCTGCCCTAGGGAGGACAGGAAGCACTCGTATACCGCCGATGCGGCCCACCCGAGCCAGAACCGGAGGCGGAGGACCACCGGGCTGCCTTAATCCAAGCCAACGCAATCGCTGCGCGTGGACCGATGACAGACCAGGAATATCCCTACTCCGACTCCCTTATTCGGGATACTGGAGGCGGCTTCCCGGAGGGTCGTTTTTGACTGGAACGGAGAGTGCAATCACTCCAACCGTCCCGATACACTATTCCTCCGCTCGGCTGCTTTCCCTGTGATCCCGGGGGAATCGGAGCCTCGGAACCGTGGCCCCCCAACCACCCAGGCGAAGCCCGCGAGCACCGCCCCTGGCGATGATAGCGTGCAGCGGCTTTCAGCAGGCCCCGTCTCACCGCCCGAAGGCATCCAGCGCTGCGACAGAGCGTTAAACAATTTTACCACGGGCTTGCTAAATAATATTCGACTGTCACGTACCTGGGGCTTTCCTCGGCGGCGACGCTCACACGGCAAACTCTCCGGCGGTGCCCTGCACTGGCCTTGCTCTCTGCTCCTTCCGTTAACCTGATCTTTCACTCGGCGTATTCTACCACGGCTCCCTCACCGTCGACGTACTTGCTTCTTCACGGCGACACTCGTACTACCGGCCGTCTCCGTTCTCTCCGGTTGATATTCTCGATCGCGGTGACTATCCTTGCCCCCTCTTTACCACGTATGTCGCT
This sequence comes from Tillus elongatus, assembly GCA_964006375.1. Classification (NCBI taxonomy): domain Eukaryota; kingdom Metazoa; phylum Arthropoda; class Insecta; order Coleoptera; family Cleridae; genus Tillus; species Tillus elongatus. The sequence continues at coordinate 168,149,514 of OZ023262.1, forward strand.
CGACAGCCGCATCTTGTTCCACTGCCAACGTACGCGAATCCTTCCTCTGTTGTAAATGGTAATTGCAGTTTATTACACGGTTGCATTTACTGTTGCTGCATTTATTAATCGAGCTAAATAATCCCTTCAAGACAATCTTAGGTATGTTTCCGAACTTAATCGTAAAACTAATAATTTTGGATTCAATCTTACGATATGACCATAATTAAATTGATATACTATGCATACCACTCTATGAGGGTAATCGTAATAATAAATAAATAAATCTTTTTTGAATATAACCTTACGTGAGATAATCGCAATAATTAAAATAACATACAATTATGTCTACTACTCTAAGATGGTAGTATAAATCTTAATGATTAATATTTTTTTGATACACTCTATATATCATGATAGAACTTACAATGAAAAATAATATACTTATATATATATATATATATATATATATATATATATATATATATATATATATATATATATATATATCCCGCTCTAGGATGGCAATATAATAAATAAAATAATATTTGGATACACTCTATGTATCATAACAGAAATAACAATTATTAAAATAATAAAATTATATATACCATTCTAGGAGCGTAATATAATTTACATGATCTAACAATTTCTTCCTTCTTCCTGGTGATGGGTTGGGTATGTCATCTCGTCTTCCTTCTGGTGTTTCTCCTTCATGTTTTGTGAACTGTCTCTGCTTTTCTTGCAGAGCTCTTCCCACTCCACAAAATCCAGCCACGCCGACCTTGAGACATTTTGGAGTGCTTTCCCACTGACCCATGACTGAACTTGAACACGCAGCGGCCATTGTTTGGTTGCTACCATGTGCCCTGCGTGTACTTTCTTCCTCTTGAACTTCCATCTAACCCTGTGCTTCAACTTGTGAACACGCACCTTATACCCATCTAACTTGTGGCTTTGCTTCCGTGAGCCTTCCACTATTGCTGGATGGCCCCAGTATATTCTGTGGACTCTGCCCATTTTTGTTTGTCCCTGCTTCTGACCTCCATACTCCACCCAAGTGTGTGTAAATCTCTGGGTGGTTGTACTTCTTACTGCTCCTACTCTATAAAATTCTTTCTTTCCTATCTTCGTTTCTATTGGGACTTTTTCTATTTGTAATACTGCTTGTTTTACTTCTTGTGCTTCTTTCTTCCCTTTTAATAATTTGCACTCTCTACTTACATTAGTTTTCTTCGCTGCTGATTTGGCTTCAGATCTGAAATTTTCTGGATAACTTTTTAAATTCACACTTCCCTGCTCGTCTTTGGCTTCTTCTATCTCTGGTATTTCTTTAATTAAATTTAAGTTGAATTTTTCTTGCTCGTTTGTGGCTTCTTCTACCTCTGGCATTTCTTTACATAAATTTAAATTAAATATTTCTTGCTTGTTTCTTGCTTCTTCAACTTCTTGTATTTCTTCAATGAAACTTTCATGATTATTCCTAGACGCTATTTTTGCGTAGAATTCTTCAATTGTTGAATTTATTGCTTTTTGGACTTTCTCTAGGAATGCTGTCCGTTCCTTATACTTGCATGTGAATACTGGTATTCTTATTTTTGGTAATTCGAATTCTGGAAATAGTGATGAATAGCGGTACCGTCAACTGGGGTGACTTCGGACAGGCGGGGTGACTTCGGACAACACGTGGTAATTTCGCGCACGTCCTTCTAGCGGCAAACCGATGCGCGAAATCCCGATTGTTCTCGATCAAATCTGTCCCTCTTAGTTCCGTCTAGACGTCCGTGGCGCGTGTTTGCTTGTTCGGGAGAGTTTTGCCGATTTAACCGCATTTTTCTGCATATAGGATTTGCTCGCTAACATAGTAAGTGGAAAAAGATACTTTTCTCCACTTTATATTGGTCACTTTAGGTCTATTTCATTATTATTATGTGATAACCCAATGTTTTAAGAACATTTTCATCAATATGTGGTTTTTCTATTTTCAATAGTTTTTATTATACAGGGTGATAATGAAAATATCTCCATTATAGGGGGTGACTTCAGACATGGTACGAACCTACAAAAAAGTCTTAAGCGGCCGCCGATATCAATATTATCGTGCAGAGCAGTTGGAGAAAGCAGTCCAAGATGTCCAGAGTAAGAAAAAAAGTGTGCGACAGGCGGCAGAATATTATGGTGTGCCCAAATCCACTATAAGTGACAGAATAAAGGGGATTCATGGTAAATCTGTTGGGGGCCAAACAAAAATACCGGAAGAAGAAGAGGAAAGGCTGGTTGCAACAATAAATATCGCGGCGCATTGGGGATTTCCCCTAACTCAATATGATATTCGAACTATTGTTAAGAGTTATTTAGACAAAAAAGGGGTAAATATACCACAGTTTAAACATAACTTACCTGGCTCTGACTGGATGAAATTGTTTTTGAATCACCACAAAGGGCTGACAACAAGATGCTGTCAGAATATCAAAAGATATAGGGCTCAAGTCAATAAACAAACTTTGACAAGTTATTTCGAAGAGTTAAGGGTTTCTTTAGAAGGTGTTAGCCCCGAGAAAATCGTCAACTATGACGAAACAAACTTTTCAGACGATCCCGGTAAAGTTAAGGTGGTGTGTAAGAGGGGATCAAAACACTGTGACAGAGTTATGGATACATCAAAAAGCAGCATCAGCGTTATGATGGCGGCTTCAGCAAGTGGGGAATTATTACCGCCGTTCGTAGTTTACAAGGCAAAACATCGATACGCGGATTGGGAAGAAAATGGTCCGGATGGTTGCCGCTATAGTGTAAGCAAGTCAGGATGGTTCGAGACCGTCACATTTCGCGAATGGTTTAGACAAATAACTATCCCATATTTCAAGAAAAAAGATGGAGCAAAAGTGCTCATTGGTGACAATTTGTCAAGCCACATTACTGTTGATGTTATCGAAGAATGTGAACGCCTAAATATCAAATTTATCTTGCTCCCGCCAAATTCAACACATCTTTGCCAACCGCTAGACATTGCCTATTTTGGCCCTTTGAAAAAAGCCTGGAGAAAAATTCTCACAAAATGGAAGACAAAGAGAAGAGGGCCATTCCAAAAATGCGATTTTCCAAACCTCCTTAAACGGACATTAGCGTCAATAGAAGCTAGCTCAAAAAAAATATATCTTGTCTGGTTTTAGAGCTGGGGGCATTTTTCCGCTCTGTCCTCAACAGGTTATAAAACGCCTACCCGAAGAAATATCTGAGACTGACCAAACTAATTTACCTCATAAGATAGACGAGAGCTTACTACAATTTTTGAAGGAAAATAGAACGCCGGAACAAACAAAACCCAAAAGAAGGAGGCGTGTCAATATTCCACCTGGACGTGAGATCACACTTTTAGATATCCCAGATAATCGACAAAGTGAACCGAGTGCAGAAAACACTCCATCTGTATCTGGGATTAAAATAAAAATGGGTACAAAACCGAGTAAAAAACCCATAGATATTGCATGCGACGGCGATTCCGATGATGTCGAGGATGATCTTCCATTATCTCTTCTAGCAAATCAAATCAAAAAAATAAATAAGATGCTTCCTTCTCAATCATCCTTTGATTTACGCTTAGATATGGAAGTAGAAAATACAGAAGGGGCTGATGAAAGCTCTGAAAATATCTCTCAGCAAGACATCTCAGAAGAACTAGCTGTAAATGACTTTGTCGTCGTTGAATTGCCCGTGGAAAATTCCTCCAATTCCTCCTGGGAAAACTTCTTGCGAAAGTAGGGCAAAGCTACTCAGTTAGTTTTCTTCGAAAGAAAACATTTGGTGACGAAATTTACTTCCATTTTCCAAATGTTTCTGACAACAGCATCATTGGGGAGTCTGAAATTTATCAGAGACTGTTATTTAAAGAATTTAGAAGAGATCGCTATAAGTTTGTGAATTTACCAAAGAATATTATTTTAGAGTGACTGTGACTATACCTGCCAAATATTTCATAAGAATGATTTTTTTGTTTTTTTTTCAAATATTTCATAAGAATGATTTTTTGTTTTTTTGTTTTTTTTTTGAGAATAAAGTGTTTATTTTTATGCATATTTTGACTTTCAATTCCTTCCAATTACTTCCTATTTCCTTAAAAATTAAATTTTTTTTTTTTTGCCCGAAGTCACCCCTAAATCACTAAGACATCGATTTCCTGTTGTTTTAAATACGTGTCCGAAGTCACCCCACCCTATGGGGTGACTTCGGACACTTTTCAAAAATTAAAAAAAAATGTTTTTGATTAAAAAATCAACAATCTCAGTTGATCACCGTGTAGGTGAATGTTGGAGCTATATTGAGTTAAAATTTCAGAACGATTGCTTCGTTAGAAAAAAAGTTATTGATAAAAAAGTCCAAAATCTGTCCGAAGTCACCCCAGTTGACGGTATGCTTCTTTGTTAATTGCTCTTTCCAGCTTAACCATGGCGTTATCGTACCATTGGCTTAGCGTCGAATGAGCTTCATCTAGATTTTCTGATTCTGTCATTATTTTTATATTCATTATGACATCTTCAATTTTATCCCATTGCCTTTCTACGTTTCCTTTTCTGATTTAAAATTTGATAGGTATATTGTTATCGTTCATTTTTTCTACTTCTAATTTTTGGATAAATTGGTTTACCCGTAATTTTAGTTCTTTCGAACGCATTTTTAATTCCTCCATTGCTTCCTTAATTTTAATTTGATTTAATAATTGACTTTGTTACCTTGTGGCTTAGTTCTTCTTTTAATCTGATTCCTAGTTGCCTGTGACCTATATCTTGTCTTTAACCCTGTATCTTTGTCTTTGACCCTGTATCTGCTTTGCTGGAACTGACCTTCTTTCGGTACTGCCCCGTATACTTCTGTTTATTTGCTATATTGGAACTGACCTTTTTGGTACTGCCCCGGACTCTTCTGTCCTGTTTATTTACTTTATTGGAACTGACCTTCTTCTGGTACTGCCCTGGACTCTTCTGTCCTGTTTATTTACTTTATTGGAACTGACCTTCTTCTTGTACTGCCCTGATTATATTCACTAAAATAAAGGGTATTTGGAGCCTTGGGTTATAGGATATTTGATAAGGTTTAAGCGAGCACTGTATTTTCACTGGCACTGGTTCTTTTTCGTCGAAGGGCCTTGCTCTTCAACTACTCTTGTCTTCGAAGGACCATGTTTTCTTTTACTTCATGGACCATGTTTACGGAAGGAGGTTAATTATAGGGAAAAAATTTAGGTATGAAGCACATATGTTAAAGCACAAAACTTATTAATAATCATAATAATTAAATAAGTGAAACTTACTTTGACTGTTAAATATTGCATTGCTTATTTAATTAAATAATCGTGGCGTTATTTACCCGACTACATTTCAGCAGCTTATTTAAAATGAACGATATACATTTCCGCCTACATTGTAGAACGGTGTTTAAGTTAACTATATCTTACTTACTACAATGAATCTGCTTTATATTTACCAACAATGACATATTTTGATTCTTAACCTTGATGACTAAACATTCCTGTCTGTCTTACAAATTCGTTTGTTATGGTTTATATGCTGAATTTGACAATTTCAACGTTGCTCCATATAATGTCGACCTCCAATTTATTGAAATGTTTACATAACTGCATTACAGAATTTAACTGACCTACTTGTAATAATTATTTTGGTGTTTTTACTAATTACATTTTTAAGGCTATTAGGGCTGTTATGAAATATCATCTGTTCGCCTGAACAGTTTTGTTTTGCTAGTTTTCTAGATATCGTCCAATGGATTGGCAGATATTTAAAATGATTCAAAAAAGGTTGTTTCCTTTTAATAGTTAATTACAATAATGGAATTATTTATACATAAAAATCAAACACATGTTGATTTGCGCGGTATGTTTGAAATTGTTATACATTCTAATTTCTAACCTCTTTAGCCTAAAAACTCAATCAAATTCCTTTAAGCTTATTTATACTTATGTTTGGAAGTATACTAACTTTCCTTAATTAGTTTCTATGTAATTTCCTTACAATTAACATGAACAGGCATGTTATTTTTCCTAAACTATTAACAATTATCCTAACCAAACTTACAAACATTATTGAAACTTGTTATATCTACCCTAGACTTTTCAAACGTTTTTATCTTTGGGCTGTACAGATTTTGTCATTTTTTATATATTGTCACTTCACTTTCTTGATATAGTTCATTAGCTTTTTTTGTATCTATCACAGTTATGGATTTGTACATGTTTCTTTTCTTAACAGCTATAAGAGTTACTATCTCGACATTCTTGACTATATAAATATATATAATTTAGCATTGCCTTTAACTGATTAGTGTGGATATTTATCTATTTAAATGTGTCATTTATATTTTGAATTTATGTTATTTACATTCATTTTTTAGGTTCCACAAAATTGGATTTCGTTACCAACCTTTGACTCAATTATAGTTGTGCTGACAAATGGATTGTATATTCTAAGGTATTTATTTCATGCACTATCTTTTCTTTTACTATTTACGTTGGCTTTACGTATGCCTTGCCATTAGAATTGTTGACTTTAACTTTATCTATATGTTAACCGAAATAAAGTTTGAAATATTCACTAGTTAATCTAGGTGTAATATACCTTTGTGTAAATTATATGCATACCTGCTTATATGTATATGTATATATATATATATATATATATATATATATATATATATATATATATATATATATATATATATATATATATATATATATATATATACATACATATATATATATATATATATATATATATATATATATATATATATATATATATATATATATATATATATATATATATATATATATAGGCGTCCTCACATGGCTTGTGCTTGAACTATTAGTGCTACTTTATGGATATTGCAAAGAAGAAAGGAAATTACTTTAAGGACAAAGATGTACCGAATTTTTGTATGGTGTGTTATCTACTTTTTAGACAAACATCTACTTCAACAGTTTGCTACTAGTGGCGCTCTTCTTACATTGTATACCTTAGAGAGTATGAGTCGTTTACATAAATACAACGTTTCAATGTCTGGAGAAGTGTCAACGTTTAAAATACAGTAAATGAATGAATTTAGTGCCATGCTACTAAACATTCACTAGAATTCAGATTCCAAGAACTTGTTTGTGTGTTTGTTATTGATTACCCTAATATTATATTTTGCACCTGTGGTAATATCTTTATGCCAACGAACTATTATAGTGTATGTTATTAAAGTGTATTTTTAAAACATTTAGTAAAGGTCTGGACGCAGCACGTGCGTTATGGTAGCAAATATTTTCATATAAATATTTTTATTGTTAAATATGTTTTGAATTAAAAGCATCAAATTTAGTCGCAAGAAAGTAGAAACCATGTACCATATCACATCAAGATAACTTTATTATTTGAAGAAGTGCAAACATTTCCCGAACATAAACTTAAAAACTTCCAGAAAAAAACTGGTTGAACTTTCCTGGCCCATGAACCAATTCGAGCAATTAACACAAAAACTACATCTGCCACGATATAGTTATTCACGAAAAACTTTTTGAGAGAAATAGAAAATAATGTTTACAGGAGAATTTTCACACAATTTCTTTTACGAAAATTCGCCACTTGTTGACAAAGATTGGCTGAGTAATGTTACACAAAAGTAAATAAATTTATTTTTTTACGATTTATTTAGTCCAACGCGAAAATTTGCTAAACAAATTTTTTCATGAAAAGTCGAAAGCATGTTTTTCGTACGAATTCGAAAGCATATTTTTACAACAACTTAGTAAACACTAGTTAAGTATAAGCGGGTAAATACTAATATTTTGATGTCACAAACTGTCCGAAATAAGAACATTATTTAAGTCACTCTAAAGCTTAATTTGACATTTGTGAAAACAATACTACTTATATATTATGGAAATGTAAACATAGATAATCCTATCAAATTAATATTTTTTACCTTTTTTTTATCAAAGTTAATTTAATTATTTTAAAAGTTTTCTTCAAACATTTGCTAAATAATCTTATACTCTGATCGGTTAATGGAATTGAATAGAAAACTGAAAAATGTTTAAAAATCCTTATAATTTTTTTCTTTTGACTTAAAAATACGAATTTTTTTACGTAAGATACGCTTTATAGTAGCCTACCAAATAATAGCCTACCAAATTTTGCTGTCATAGGTTTGTTATTCAGTGATAAAAGCATTTTCCGAAATAAAGGCCAAAATTTTCCCGAGGACACTTGTCCTTTTTTTTTTGGGCCAACGAAATTATCCAAGCCACTTACCAAAGGAAGACACCAACCAACTTTTATCAGAATTGGCCCATTATTTTTTGAGTTATCGGTACGATATATATAACACATATCTTATTAGCGAATTCTTTATACAAAAAATTCGCTAAAAGTAAAGAGGTAAATATAATTATTATAATTATTGAATTGTATGCCTGTGTTTACCCAATGCGATCCCTAAGTATTTGTATTCTTATTTTATGGAGTTAATACTTTTTGTATTACCCCACAAAATATGTTCCTTCATTCGTCTTTAAAATGTAAGATAAACCATGCGCTCTACAATTTATCACATGTAAGCCACCAAATAATACAACCTACATATCAATTATTGAGAGCGTTTATGGAAAATAGCACATAGATTTTAAGACATTTAACTTGTAAATGTAATCAACTGAACGGTTGCTTTAACTCTATATGTACCTACTTTGTTAGTTCATAGTTTTCTAAGAAAATACACAGTCATAATTATTATTAATTATTAATTATTATTATTATTAATATACACAAAGTGAAATTTTTGTAATACGTGCGAGCAATAATATACATGTAGGTAACTCCATATGTACCTACTTTGTTAATTCATAATTTTCTACAAAAAATACACAGTCATAATTATTATTATTAGTATACACAAATGGGATTTTGGCAATACGTGCGAGCAATAATATACATATAGGTAACATTTACCTCACCATAACTGATTTTTACACCTAAAGATCGTTTCGCCAACAGATATAGCTTCATCAGAGGATGTTCTTAGGCGTACTTGTGAATATTATGTTTATATATCTTAGAAAATATATGTATCACCACAGTCTAAATGCGGCGGCGCAATGTCGACTCAACACTCTCTTCACTTCATTGTAGCTCTCTCATTTTATCAATTGGACTAGGTTTTTCAGAAGTTTTTCTGTTGGTCTACCTTTTTCGCCAAATATGTAATCTTTAAAGAATGTTGTCAGAAAGTTATTATGTCTCAGAATATGTCTAATAAGTTTCTTCTCTCACCTCTTCTAGGACCCATTTTTCGTCTTTCTATCAGTATCACTCGTCTTTGTAGTTTGTCTATGTTCACAAATCAACACCTTCTATTCCCTTCATGTCCTGTTTATTAAAATTTCAGCCCTTAGCCCCATATATTAAAACACACCATATGTATGATTTGATGAACCTCATCCTCTGGTTCAAGCCTTAATGTTTATTATTGAAAAGAATATTTTGTCCCTTATATGGTTACTTTGACATCGCGATGCGCCTCCTCAACACCTTGCTACATTTGCCATTATCCGTAACAATATTCAATAACATTTATACTTACATTTCCCCGGTATTAGGGAAGAAATGGGTCAGGGCTGACAATTTACAAAACTGGTTGGTTGGTTGTACAGTCTCTATTTATAACATTTCGTGTTAATTGAAGCTGTCATGACAACATAATACCTGGTTCTGCAACATTTACACTTGTTTAAGTTGTTGGCTCTGTATAGCTTTATATCGACCTTCGAATACTGTCTTTACTTAGCTTCATTGTTTTCGTCATATTAATTTAAAGTTTAATTCTTCTTAACACCAGTACACTGCGCCTCCTTTGCAAACTTTAATCCGTTTCGCCCAGCCCTTTTTACTATATGCAACAATATTTTACAAAACAATATACAGGCTGTATTAAATGAAGTCGGCACTATGGCTAACTTCCTTATCTTTGGAGCTATAAAGTCGGTTAAAATAAGAAACTTATGTGCATTTTTTCGCTGATGTCGATTGTGCAAACAAACAAAAACCAATGGAATGTCAATTTTCCGTAATATCTTGGAAAATGTTTTTTTTTCAATGGAACACCCTGTATATTGTCATTAAAAGATAATTGAATTCTAAGAAAAAGTGACTACACACTAAAGAAACTTCAAGTAAGTGAGATATTTCAATTTTTGTAATTTGTATTTGTAAATTAGGTTAGCCATGAATGCCTAACCATAGTGCTGAAACAAAATTTGTATGACAATCAACTTTAATTCCCTAGAACTTGCATCAATCTTGTATATGACAAAAGCTATAAAAATGCTCGTCACTCACTTAGAAAAGTGTGATATGTTGGAAGCTTATTTAATATGCAGAAAAAATACAAAAAGAGGGTCACAACAATATTATGAACGTTATCCCAACCGTCGACGGCTAGATAGAAGGTACTTTATGATATTATATCGCAAACTAAGTAACCCACAAAAGCAATTTAGTATTAATGTTTGGTGTGGCCTATTTTTAGATAGAATAATTGAACCTCATCTTGATGAAGGCACACTTACTGGAGAGAGGTATGGGAATTTGATAATGCAAGCTCTTGATACTTTCCTGGACGAGATAAATTTAGAAGATCGGAGCAATATGCTCTTCCAGCAAGATGGTGCGCCATCTCACAATTTCAGTTCTGTCCGTAACACATTACGCACGTTCTTTGGAAATAGATGGTTAGGCGCCAATAGATCAGGGCAGTGACCACCACACTCGCCGGATTTGACACCTCTAAATTTCTTCTTCTGGGGACACTTGAAGAATCAAGTCCACAAAGATAAATATGATAACGTTGATGATTTGATTAATCGCATAAACTATGAAGTAAGAAAAATTCAGCCCAGGAACATAGCGGAAGCGGCAAAATGAGTTCTAAAAATGGCCATTAACTGTATGGAACCAAACGGCAACGTTTTTTAACATCTAAAGTAATAATATTATATAAGTACATTTGGAGAACCCAAATCACCATAACACATATTTTAAAGACCTTACGATCGTTTCGCTGACAAAGTCAGCGTCATCAGAGGATGAAAAATTCTAAAATTAAATCAACAGCTACAGTGTATTTATATCACACCTAGGTAAACGAACGAATCCGACGTAAAAATTGTAGTCGGCGATCCATCGTTTGTCTATTGTGTCAACATTGAACGGACGAGGTCGAAGAACTACTTTAATCTTCTGGTTGACAAATTTATGAGCTTTTATGTAATTTAAGGATAATGGGCTTAAAATGAAAGGTACCGAGATATTTAAGGAACCTGCACCATCTTTTTGATCTAAAAATTTCACTATGTGAATATTGGAGCCTATGAAGAGCATCGACAAGCACATCTGGCGAACAGACCAATAACAGCCGCCCGTCTTTTTAAAAACAAAACGACTGTTTCCCTCACAATGTCAACTTTAACAAAGGGTAAATAATTCAACTAAAATTCTACATAAAAACAAGTATTTATATTGATCTCCAATATTCTAATATATTATTAGAAATACTTGTTTTTATAAATACTTGTTTTTACGTAGAATAAGAAATTAATATAAATACTTGTTTTTTTCATGATTTAAAAACCGTTTTAATATAGAGATCCTGGTGTTATATGTTTTTTTTTCAAGTTATTTTCATCTTGCTTCTTTGTTAGTAATTTGTTAGTAATAAAATAATAAATTGAAATATATCACGTATTTAAGTTTATTGGGTATGTGGTACCTTAAAGTTTTTTCTTAGAATTTAATTTTCTTTCATGTAAAATGACAATATGCGGAGTGTTCCATTGAAAAAATACATTATCCAATATATTAAGGAAATTTGACATTCAACTGCTTTTTGTTTGTCTGCACAATCGAGATCAGTGAAAATAAGCACATAAGTTTGCTAATTTAACTGACTTGTAGCTGCAACAATAAGGAAGTTAGCAATAGTGCTGACCTCAGTTGAAACAGACTGTATACTGTATAGGTTATAATACTCATATAGTATTATATACCTATACATATTATGTCTCTCCAAGCAGTTCCAGCAGGGAACTGGAAGAAACGCTCATCCGCTCTCCCGACGGGGTGTCCGGGGTGGAACCGTACGGGTCCGTCCGGAACGCGGCTGCCAAGGGGAGCGATGGGGGGCGAACTTTGTCGGCTGCGACTCCGGCCGGGCCCATGGGAGGGGCCGAAGACGAGGAGTCGCGAAGGAAGCGGAAGAGAGGAAGAAAAAGGACGTGGAGAGCCCAGAAAAGGAGGCGAGAGAGGGAGGAGCTGAGGCAGCAGCGTAGGCCCTTCAGAGACGCAGGCTGCTTCCGCAGCGGTGGTACCACAAAACTGGCAGCCGCCGCAAATCCCCTTCGCCTCTGCGGCCGGTCGGACTGCTTCCGAGCCGGGCGAACCCTCTGGAATCGTCAAGGTTGGGAAGCAGCCGGATCGGACGGCCTGGCGGAAGGTGCGAACACGGCACCGTGAGGCGAAAGGTAAGGAAGTGAAAGAGATTGTCCTGCCGACGGGACCGGGCGAGGGTCGAGGTGTGGGGGGCGCCGAAATACTCTACCCCTACGGCGCCCCCGGGCGTTCGGCAGAGAAGCAGGTTTTAAGGCGCAGCCGAGCCCACATGGACGGAAGCTGGACAGGCGGTCACCGACACAGGGAGGACCGTCAGCTCTCCAGGGTCGAGGCCGCCAGCCTGGCCCAAGTCAGCTGGGGGCGCGTACGTGAAGCGCCTAAGGGTATAAAAAGAAACACCGCCGGAGACGCGGGCCAAGAGGGTTAGCCGCGGGTGTGGGCCTGCGGCCGGGGGTAAGCGGCCAATGTGTCCCCACTCCTGCGGGAACGGGACGCTGCCGCGACCCCGGCGGCTGGGGCGGGCCCTGGCCCCTCGGGAACATCAGGTCCGGTGGCTAGGAGGGAAATGCAGGTAGTCATCACCCCCAACCGGGGGATGGCGTAGTCCTGACGGAAGAGGCGGAGCCAATAAAGAGGAGTTTGCTGGCGGGGATGTTGGACGCCATCTCAAGGATAGACGATCTAGGGTGGTTCTTGGTGACCGCCGTGGATGACGAGTCCCTAAGTTGGCTTCTCAACGGCTGGTCCGGGACGACGGTGGGGGAGATCGCCTTCAGCGACGTAAGGGCAGGGGGCGCCCCATGACCGGTCCGGATCGGCTTTTGGCTCAGAAGTCAAGAGGTGGACCTAGAGGATGTTGTCAGGATGCTTGCGCTCCAAGACCGCTCGCTCAATGTTGGGCAATGGCGGCACCTGGAGACGGCAGGAGGACCTGGGGCATGCTGTCTGGTCTTTTCTCGGGCCCGGGCTGGCTCGCGAGCTGGACGGGCAACGCTGGCGGCTGTATTTAGAGTTGTTGACTCTGAGTGTAACCAGAGTTCCGACATGGAGTGCGATCGCCTCCGCCCGGCCTGCGGCGGGCGAACGGTGGGGCTCAGACCAGGGGAGGCCTCCGCCCGAGCGACGTCGCGATTAAATTTGCGGGGCTGCTGCGGGTGGGACAGATCAACCTTCAGCATAGCCGGGATGCCACTGGGGAGCTAGCAAAGCTCTTCGCAGGCTGTCCAGGCGGCGTGGTGTTGATTCAAGAGCCTTATGTGTTTCGGAAGCAAGTTAGAGGGCTTGGAGGAATTGGCTTCAACATTCTTGTTGGTGGTGAAGCACAGGAAGAACAACCAAGGACATGCATACTGGCGTCGAGGGATCTGGACGTGATGTTGCTGCCGCAGCTCGGGTCCATGGACGCCACAGCAGCTGTCCTGGAGTATAAGGTGAGTAATATCAGGCTTAAGGTTCTGATGTGCAGCCTTTATGTTCCCTACGATCGGCGGGGGCTGTTTCCGATGGAGGAATTGGTGCGTATCGTCGATTCCGCGAGGGAGCATGGGCTACAACTGATAATAGGCTGCGATGCCAATTCTCACCACAGATTGTGGGGCAGCACGTATAGCAACCCACGCGGTGAGACTCTACTAGAGTACTTGGCTACAACGAGCCTACACTGCGATCGTCAGGCCGAGAATCCTCTATGGGGCGTTGGTCTGGTGGTGCGGTGTGAACCAAACTACCAGCAGGAAGCTGGCCAAAATCCAAAGGCTGGAAATCCTGGGTATCACAGGCGCTATGAGGTCGACACCCTCAGCCGCGCTAGAGGTGCTGTTGATGCTGCCACTGCTTCCCATCTGTGTCAGGAGGGAGGCGATGGCGTCTCACCTCAGAATGCTAGACGCAGGAAACTGGTGCGGAGAGGGAGCAGTAATAGGGCATGCAAGAGTCGCCAAGCAGGTGGAAAAGGAAATTCCGATTTCCGCCATAAAGGTGCGTGATGCCGAGGATGATATTAGGTTGACTAGGCCCTACACCCTCAGGATCCCCAGTAGGGATCAGTGGAGGAAAATGAGGTTGAACTCCAGTCCGCAAGCCTGGTCTGTTTCACCGACGGATCGCGCTGGAGGACCAACAATCCTCCGGGGCAGGAATATACATCGAGGGCCTGGGGGTGCGCGAGAGCTATGATCTTGCGGCATATACCATGGTATTCGAAACAGAGGTGTACGCGATCCTATCTCTGGCCAATAGACAGGATGTGAAGAGGAGTCCCGAGAAATGTGTGTACATCTGCTCGGATAGCCAGGCAGTCCTTCGGGCAGTCTGCACGGCCAGAATCAGGTCTACACTGGTTCAGGAGTGCGCTGACGCCCTAAAAGGACTAGCCAGGACAAATGATGTACAACTAGTGTGGGTTCCGGGACACTGTGGCGTAGCGGGGAATGAGGTGGCGAATAATCTCGCAAGGCTCGGTTCCCGGCGGCCGTTCTGTGGCCCGGAGTCGGCGATAGGTATAAGCAGGAAGACAGTCTCTGTCGCCTTAGACAGGTGGACCGAAGAAGCAATGAAGAGGCACTGGGGGTCAGTTGGTGGTTGCAGGCAGGCGAGGGACTTCGTGAAGGGGCCGGACAGAGATAAAGCTGTTTGGCTACTCGGAAGGAGTCGACCTACACTTCGCCGCATCCTTGGGGTGCTAACAGGCCACTGCGCCCTTGGAAGACACCGCACATTGATAAGCGTAGAGAGGGATCCCATTTGCCGGGAATGCGGCGAGGATGAGGAAACGTCCTACCACTATGTGTGCGAATGCGAGGCTTTTGGGAGTCTTCGAGCAGAATTGTTCGGATCGAGGACTCTGCAGAGGAATCAGGTAAGTACCGTCCAACTGAGGACCGTCATGGCCTTCATCTCGAGGTCGGGGCGGTTTGGCGACGGAACCGAGGAGGAGTAGAGCATGGTTGCTGAGTTGCTAGGGTTGGCAAAAGGGTCAATGGTGGCCTACTTGCTTGGCGTTGGCCTCCCCACCACTGCTGATACTACATATTATGTAAAATTAACTTATCAACAACGAAACACAAGTCAAGTAAGATTTAAAAATAAAGCGTTGAATACAATATTTTTCTTATTGGCTATTTCTTTACTTCAGGCCTGTGAAAAAACTTAGCCTTACCTTTATGAAACAATTGTAATTGTCCCTACATATTCTTTGCAAACTTATTTTTGTTAAGTCTTTTTTACTTCTAGTAGTTCTACTTCAAGTAGTTGTATTATTATATAACTCTTCTTGAAGTTTAAGTTGGTTTTGATATCAAATTTGTGGTTGCTAATGAAGATGATGCTAAGTAAAATCAGGCAGATTTTTATTAGGTCTTTTACTATTATCAAAGATATGACAAATAATTATTCTGAGCTAACGGCTACATTTTTATACCTGACCTGACAGGAGAAATTGACAGTGAAATTGACAGCCTTCCAACCAGTGAGGTGAATTCTGTTTCAAGTATTAATTTAGATTTATTTTAAAACACAGTAAATTTTTCTATTCTTATAAACTGAAAGTCTAACGCAGCAAGTGCGTTATGGTAGTGAATTTTCATAGAAATGAAAATATTTCTTTATAACTTTTTTTTTGTAACATAGAAATCTAAATTTTGGTGTATAGTTTACTTTTTATATTGTAAACCTACCTACCAAATTTGGTTATCATAGCTTTTTTATTTTTTGGGATAAAAAATTTTTTCGAATGAAAACTCAAAATTTTCCCGGAAAACCTCGTCCGATTTTCCTGACTAACGAACTTATCCAAGCCAATTACTAAAGAAAGGCACATGTCAAATTTTATCAAAAGCGGCGCAAATATGGTACATACTGTATAGCTTCTTTAAAATACTGCAATGTGTCCAAGCATTTTTGAAAAAAAGAGACTGTATTTGATTAACTGAATTTACAAACTAATACTGAATATAGGTATAGGTCTATTTATACGTAATATATATTTCTTGTAAACCTGTAAAAAAAAAACGACTTAATACAATGTTAATCAGAATAAAATCGTTATTACATAAAAAAATTAAAGGCTTACAACACATTTCATTTCTGCTGATACATAGATATATACACTTTATTGACCATCAAATGTACATGGTAAGTCACTGTATTTATAAGTAATGACTTTAGTTACTAGATAGAGATATTTAAGACATATAGCGAGTGTCCATGTTTAGCCTAAAATGCAGTTCCAGTCAAAACTCAGTGACAAAATATATAACTTGAACTCGTATCGTTATTAATTGACCGATCTCAATAATTCTTTTTACTAAATGAATACCAATTAATTGTTTTTGATATTGTTTTACTAAATAACTCTGTCGTCTAGGAAAATGTGTGAAACACCAACAACAAAAACGAAGTAGCATTACTTACTTTGAGAGGCGAGAATTTTTTTAGCTTCTAAACTATGTGGTAACATATGTGACATAAAATAAAGTCAACATATCAAATACTATTGTGAAAAAAGAAATATCTAAAATGGTGCGTTCATTTAGATTTTAGAGAAAGTTTAATTAAGCAAACGTAAGAATATGCAATGGATAAATCAAGCGCATAGAAATGAATACAACTCCAATGCGAAAATAGCTTAAATATGGCGACAGTCTCTGAAAGTGTTCACACATATGTCCTAACTATCCCTATCGAGTAAGTATAGTACTGTCAATGTCTGTGTACATTCAGAAACATTGAATTAAAGTAAAGCAAAATTATGACTACAATGAATTATGTATATATAAAAAAAGTCTGTAGCTAGTGTAACTTGCCTTCCAAAGCTTTTGCCTAACGCACTCACACACACAGACACACACACTACAAAGAATGAATACAAGTAGTATGTAACACTATACACATTAGTTTAGAGCACCAATAAATTCCTTCACCTTGGTTTTTGTTTTATAACATCCACTAGTGCCTACTGTAATCTTGTTAGTGGGAACATCTTAATAACATTAGGTAGAAAACAGTAATTTTATTCCCAAGTAATCAAACATCTGCGTTGTTTTCTCCTTTTTGTGCAACTGTATTTTTAATTCATGCCTGCATCTGGTATTAATGTTGCGAGCTTCATCATTCACTGGATATTTTGAATACATATACTGAAGAAGTATATGGCTGGGAGGGTACCTAAGTATACCATTGGCCTCAAACACATCAGGGCAGCCTTTTCTTGGACCTATGCACACAATGTCCTTATTACTCTTTTTTGCATGATAAACACATGTTCCGCTGCTGACGAGTTAACCCATATGAATGTTCCATACAATAGGATACCGGGACAATGTACAAAATAAGCAATCCTGGCAACTTGATGGGTACTGTACTGTGCCTTATGATGTCGATTGCTCTGGATAGGCCTCATTCTTCCATAGGTCAATCATATTTAACGTTTTAAAATGAATTGGTCTGACCAGGTAAGACATCTCCAGGCTGCTTCTAAGGACACAACAAAATTCGTATTTAGCAATTAGGTTTTCTTTTTCGTTGAGTATATTTCATAAAAAGAAACAAAAATATAAATGCAGCCATTTTAGAATAATTCACCGGCGATCCTTGAGTAGACGGGTCCCAAGGATCGCCGCTGTTTTACCTGACATGTTTGTCAATATACTCCATGTTTCATTATCTACACTCCAGATAACGAATTACTTAATTACCCAAAATTCAAACCATTCAGGCTACAATAAGATTGTTCAATCTTTAAAACTTCCAGAAAAATAAATAGACATAGATCAAATAACAGCTTATGATGATATCATAAATATAATATAAACAACAATCCGCCATTAATCATTAATACCGGGCGCATTGTCAGTGTCAGTTCGCTGTTGGCGTTAGTGTTGTATGTTGCTATTGGATGACGATGAAATAGGATCGAACATACACGAACACGAAAACGGAGGGAAATCAAATTAATGTTTACAAATTAAAACAAACTTTCAGAAACATTACAATTGTAACTTTATGTGAGCTTACAAATGGAGGAAAACAACAAGCCGGCAGGGGAGATATTACATTTGAAAGTTATGTTAATGTTTCATTTGTAAGTTTGCATTGTTTTTTCGGCTGCAAACATTTAGAAATGTTGCAAACTTAACTTGCTTAATGGTAAATTATCTAACGTTGCGGTAAGCATTTGTAAGTTACCATGCTTAGTGGGATAGTTGACGATATTTTCAAACATACACTGGATGTTCAAACAGTTTAAATTTGGTTCGATGCCAAAAAGTGGGGTTATGTAAACCTTTGCTTTTCCTAGAAAATAATTGAGTATAAGTCACACTTTCTTTACGTACCCTGTCACAGTAACTTACTTTGGACTATTTTCGCCTTAAAAAGTTATATACTTGACCAGACGCAGAAACAGGTTTTGTAAAGACGCCGAAACAATATTGGGGTGTGTATATATATATATATATATATATATATATATATATATATATATATATATATATATATATATATATATATATATATATATATATATATATATATATATATATTTAAGGTACACAAACAAAAATATACAAGACACAAAATGCGATCAAGTTCTAAATTTTGAAAAAGAATGTTTATTAATAAGGTCTAAGAGAAAAAAGCCATTTAACAAGACTTAAAATAGTCAAAACAAGGTAATATTTACCAATAAGAAATGCAAAGATATCTACTTATTGTGAATAAAATGAGATTTGTTGACCGTTGAGGCGAAGTAAAATGAAATTAGAAGTTTCAAAGTAATAAAAAAGTAAATATAAATTCATCATACCTTTAAAAATATGATCCAGATGCTATGATATTAAAATCAATGGAAACAGTCACATAAATCCAGATCATAGATATGGGATAAATTCACTTTATGGGCATCTGAAATGGAAAAAAGTAAAAATCAAAATTCTACTCTTCATTGATTGTTGTTGCCCTTACTTGGTGAAACTTGTCCATACTACATACAGACTTAGAGACTACTTCTTTGGCTTCACTGTTGGTTTTCGTTTTTGTAGGTGAAAGACATAGCCAGCGTGTGAGCTAACTGGAGCAAGTGGCCCTTCGAATTCTGGATGTTCTAGGATGTTCTTCAATGTTTCTGTGACTATAGTTTCGCTGCTTGACAGCATTCTCAGACAGATCAAAACTCTACGTTCTAACATAACGGTTAAACGTATAAAAATATATCTACAGCAAAATGTAAAAGGAGTTTCGTCAACTATTTATAAAGTCAATGAAAGTAACATTAAGCATAAAATAGTTTATATGTAGAGAAAATGTAAGAAGACAATGAGTGTCATTAGTGTAAAATGTGATTACAAATGAGCGTTTAAGACTTTCAATATCAAACTTAAAGTGACAATAATTTCGAATAAAAACTGTAAAATTTGATTACAAAACGATTGCAAGGACAAGGCGTAGCTTAGGTATTTCAAAAGAACATTTACAAACATAAAAAAACAAGTTCTTTAATAGTATAGGTAAAGAAAAATATCCTTGATCTTGTTTAATTTAAGCAGTAAGTTGTATCCAGTTTAAATGAAATTCTGTTGAGTTGAAATAATAAGTTGTCTCTAGTTTAGTGAAAAGGAAATATAGCAGGTGAGAAAAAGATTTACTAAATTAAAGCCAAAGTAACAGTCTAAGATGAAATGACAGGTTTAAACTTACCGCTTAATGAAGACACATTTGACTAATATCCAGCTAGTTCCATAAATATTAAAATAATATTTATCAGGGAGTAAGTTTATCTTGAGTATGTAAATTCACAATGACATAGCACAACTAAAAAAAAAAAAAAAAAGAAAAAAAGTCGGGATATTAAAATATAATATATTAGTGATAAAAGTAATAACACAAACCAAGTTAACCTAAAAAGGTAAAGTTTTATAATTACCAGATAGTAATACGTGCAGTAAATCTTTTTTTAAACCTAAAGAACAAATTGTAAGCAATAAAAACAGTGATAAAAGTAACAGACGCCAGTGAAGCAAAGGTAGTGAATCCTGTAAAACCATCAAGTTCAGTGATATTTCAGTACATTTTGGCTAATTAGCCACATAAACAAACAAGAAACAAGAAGGAAGACGAAATATCGGCTAAGGAGCAGGTATTATTATCGATGAAACAGAATTTGGTGTGAAAACACATAGTCAAGGTGAATGCCACGAGAGGGCGCAACAGTCCACCCTGGTAAATACTAAAACCTCCATTTTATCAATTTTGTGCCCATGGCAACGCATTAACTCAAAAGGTGCGGTCGCCTTAGCAACTTATATCAAACAAAATCTATAGGAAATTTCAAAGGAGATAGGTTAAAATTTAAATTGCATCATTGTTTTAAACTAGTATATGTATATAAGAAATAAAAATAAAATTATAAAGAGGGAGAAAAGGATCCATAGTAGATATTTAGTATAAAAATTGATTGTAAATTTAAAACATTTCTAAATCACTAAGTAAATATTCCTAATTGAATGAAATAAACAAGGTTTGTTTCATTGACTAAATAAGTAGTTGAGGTAAACTAAATTCCAGCAAAGGAATCCGTAGGGGGGAGTTAAATAAAACGCAAATACATATACATATACATATATATATATATATATATATATATATATATATATATATATATATATATATATATATATATATATATATATGCATATGCATATACATATACATATACATATACATATACATATACATATACATATACATATACATATACATATACATATACATATACATATACATATACATATACATATAGATATATATATATATATATATATATATATATATATATATATATATATATATATATATATATATATATATATATATATATATATATATTGTTGTTGCAAGATATTACGAAATAATAAAGAGGAATTGTTTACAATAAAGTTAGATTTTAAATTATACCAGACAAATAAGAGATGCACTCACCTGTGTAATGGACTGTATCTTCACGTGGGTTTTAGGGTCTTCTTTGGAGGTCGGGCGACTATCTTCACCCCAAATGAGGCAAAAAATTATGTAACAAGAAAATTAGACCAGAAAATCTGGAGCACATCCCTAGTCTGGAGTACTAGCAGTTTTCAGGACGACTGATTCTAACGCAGTGACGCTGGTTTACGTCGCGAGAGAGAGAGAGAGAGAGGCTGTCACAAAATCTGCCCCCTCTCCTCCTCTCAGTGGTGCCAACCACGGCGAGCAGCAATCCCTAAATGTCTGGCGGCAATTTCAAATTCAAAAATATATACAAACTTGCATCAACATTCCGCCCACCAAATAAGGACTACTTATTTCCGATTAAAAAATGCAAAGATTAAATTAAATTGGTAGATACACACTATAACTAACTATACAAATGGGAGATGCGTACTGGCCGTTTACTGCGAAGGTAAAGGGCACAGCTTGGTCATAGGACGATCTAAAATACTTGTGCTTGTTCGTACTTGAGCGACACGGGCAACGCCATCACGACCCGGATAGAGTTTCAATATGCGCCCTAACTTCCACACAAGCGGAGACACTGTCTCATCTTTGATGACAACGAGAGTACCAATCGAAGGAGCTTCTTGGGGGGTAGACCACTTATTGCGCTGCTGCAAGGTGTGCAAATATTCACTTTTCCAGCGTTTCCAAAAATCTTGATGCATTCTGGAAACAAGTTGCCAACGAGAAAGTCTGGTAAGTTTGACATCAGTCACGTCTGGGTCAGGTGGGGCACAAAGAGGCTCCATGGTCAAGAAGTGCGCAGGGGAAAGCGATGTCATGTCATTGGGGTCTGTACTAAGACTACAGAGCGGTCGGGAATTAAGAACTGCTTCAATCTGTGCCAGAACAGTGGTCAGTTCCTCGAATGTCAGAACCTGTGTGCCAACAACACGACGCAAGTGAGTTTTAATGGAACGAACCCCTGCTTCCCACAGTCCTCCAAAGTGCGGCGCTGATGGGGGATTCCAATGCCACTCAATTGACAAGGAATCAGTCACCTGATGTGCGTATGAAACCAACAATCGGTTGGCCCCGACAAAATTAGTGCCGCAGTCACTGTAGACATTGTCACAACGACCTCTTCGAGCCACAAAGCGCCGAAAAGCAGCAAGAAAAGCCTCCGAGGTGAGGTCTGATACCGATTCAATATGCACAGCCTTTGTGGTCATGCAAACAAAAATACACACATATGCCTTCGCACTTCTGACACCACGATATCTTCCCTGGGTAACGAGAAATGGACCGGCAAAATCAATTCCAGTGTGCGAGAATGGTTTCAGCTGAGAAACTCTTACTGGAGGAAGATCCCCCATTACAGGTGTCAAAGTTACCGGGCGAACACGGAAACAACGATAACATTGCCCAAGCACACTATTAATTGCCCGGCGGGCCGAAAGAATCCAAAAATTTTGTGACAACAAATACTGCAAGGTACGAGGTCCAGGATGTAAGTGTTTCTGATGGACACTACGAATCACCAAGTCAGTGAGCAAGTGTGAACGTGGCAGAAGCATGGGATGCTTTGCATCAAACGACAAGTCCGAGCATCTAAGTCTACCGCCCACCCTGAGAACACCATCCCTATCCACAAATGGATAGATAGCCTACGGATAGACTTTACACAAGGTCGACCATGCTCAATGTCACGCATTTCCCTCTCAAACGCCAACCTTTGTACTGCTTTAACAAGAAAAGTCAGTGCAGTGTAAAGCTCCGCCTCACTCAATGCGCCCGAAATTCTGTCCTTCCGGGGTAATTTCAGATTTTTGACAAACCTCATACTGTAAGCAATGATACCTTGAATTTTCCTCAGCGAAGAATACCCTTCTAACAAATTCAGCGGCCAATCACACGAAACAACCTTTGTCATGCACACAACTTGCCTCTGCTCCGACATCATGACATCAGACTCTTCACCTAAAGATTCTGCGCTAATCCATGTATCGGATGGTTCGGACAAGAAAGCCGGACCCGTCCACCATAGCGGGTGATTGAGAAGCTCATTAGGAGTAAGTCCGCGCGATGCACAATCTGCAGGGTTGATTAACCCCGAAACATGTGACCAGCAACCAGGGGGTACCTTTTCTTGTATGAGCGCCACTCTATTGGCCACAAACGTTTTCCATCGATGGGGAGATGACTTAATCCACTGAATGGCAACTGTGGAATCAGACCAGCAAAATATATTATCAATAGAAATAGTCTTTCGGTATGTAACCTGAACAAACTCCATCAACTCTGCTAACAAGGCTGCTGCACAAAGCTCCAATCGGGGTACTGATACTTTTTTTAGTGGGGAGACACGAGACTTAGCACACAAGAGAGATATCTTTATGGCTCCGCTGGCGGATACAACACGAAGATAAATTACGGCCCCATAACCAAGCTCAGACGCATCCGAGAATCCATGCAATGTAGAAGAAGTAGTACCTTCAGCAGACACATACCGCGGAATTGACAACGATGACAAACAAGAAAGTTGCGATTTGTATGTGTCCCACCTGGATTCGACTTCTAGTGGTGGTTTTTCATCCCACGAAATGCCTAGCTGCCACAGGAACTGCATCAGCTGCTTCGCAGAGAGGGTGAGGGGAGACAAGAAACCCAAAGGATCAAAGATTCTAGCAAGCTCTGACAGTATGTTACGCTTGGTGCATTTGCGTTCAATTGGATGTACCTTGTACGAGAAGCAGTCAGTCATTGGACACCACTGTAGTCCTAAAATCTTGACAGACACTAAGTCATCAGAGTCGAAACACAGAGATTGCTGATGACTACTGGGGAGAGACGCAAGAAATTCGGGATCATTGCTTGCCCATTTTCGCAACTCAAATCCAGCCTCTCCGAGCATTCCTATCAGTTGAGATTTCACTTCAATTGCAGAATTGGAATCTGGCACACTAGTTACTATGTCATCCACGTATGTGTCAGACCTTATGACGTCTGCTGCAAGAGGATATTTACCACCTAAATCTGTTGCCACCTGTAAGAGGGTCCTAATGGCAAGATAGGGGCTAGAAGCAACACCAAAGGACACTGTATTGAGTCTGAACTCTTGCACTGGCTCAGAATTGGAAAACCGCCAAAGAATGCGCTGGAAGTCCCTATGCTCCTCTGCCACCAATACTTGCAGAAACATTTGCTTAATGTCTGCAGTAAAGGCGACTCGATGAGCCCGAAAATTCAACAGGACTGTCACAATATCCTGCTGCAACTTGGGTCCAACCAATAGGGTGTTGTTGAGCGAGACGCCATTTGAGGTCTTAGCACTGGCGTCGAACACCACCCGTAACTTTGTAGTGGTACTTTCGGGTTTCAAGATACAATGATGAGGGATGTAGTAGACGGCACTAGGATGTGATACCTTACACGACACAGGAGACATGTGCCCATCGCTCAGATACTCACGCATGAAAGCCACATACTTTCTACGGATATCTGACTCTTTGGACAATCGTCTCTCTAGAGCATGAAGCCGTCTCAATGCCATGGAATGTGACTCACCCAGATCTGGCATCCCATCACGAAATGGCAGGCCCACGACATATCTACCATTAGAGTCACGTGAATGAGTGTCCTGGAAGATCTTCTCACACAGGGCATCTTCCGGACTCGCTAATGTGCACTGAGGCACTTGCTCCAGTTCCCAAAATTGTCTGAGAGTTTTGTCCAGAGAAACATCGACCGACGTACAAAAGGAATCAACCACTAAATTCGATTGGGCTGGTACACTACCCAAGATTACCCAACCAAACACTGTATTGATAGCAGTAGGTTCCTGATCCTTACCCTTTCTAAGTCCCGGTAACAATGCCATTGCATATATATCAGCACCCAATAAAATATCAATGTCCCCTGGCTGACCAAAAGTATCATCCGCTAAAGCAAGGTCTTTGATATGATTCCAGACATATGATTGTACCTCCGTTGAAGGTGCCTTGTCACAGATTCTGGGAACCACAATAGCATCGATATCGAAACTAGGATTAGGTTTGTCCCGAGGTCTCAACCTAAATGAAGTAACCCCCAAATCAGTAACGGTGGCCATCTGATTTATCCCCTGAATTGGAACAGAAGCATGTGACTTCGACAGAGAAAGTTTGCTTACAAGGCGCTGCGTAATGAAATTTGCCTGACTTGCACAATCGAGCAGCACACGACATCTATGATACACCCCATAAGCATCACACACATCCACTTTACATGTGGCAAATAATACAACAGGGAAGCTGGGAAGCGTGCTTGTCAATACGACTTGACCGGTTACTTGGTCGGGTCTGTTATCACCTTGCTCACATGTTTGTGTATCAGTCTGACCAGAGCTTGATGTAAAATGCAAATATGTGTGATGTTTCCTAGTACAAACACGACAATTAAATTTCGAGGTACACCCTGCGAGTTTGTGAGACCCAGCCAGACAATTATAGCACAGACTTTTCCTCTTCACTAAGGTATGACGATCCTTAGGAGACATTTCTAAGAACTTGTCACATTTCGTCAATGAGTGTTCCCCCTGGCAACACACACAAGAAATTGATGAATCTGACTTACTAACACTAGTCACCAAAGAAGTGGTTGGTTTCGGCTGCACGAACTGTTTCCCTTTCAACATTTGAGGACCCTTCTTCACTGAGACCGGTGCTACGGTTAGCGCAGATGTTTCAAGAGCCTTGCACTGTTTTTCTAAAAAATCACTAAGGTGCGAGTACGTGGGGACCTCACAGTCACCAAACTGTATTTCAAATTGCTTTCGGATAGAGGAATCTAACTTTTGCAAAAGGAAATTGAATTTCGTAAAGTCCCATAAATCATACTGCTGCTCTTGATATAAATCTAACGCACATACGTTTTCAGTAAATGTTGTCAACAAATTCCTTAAATCTCGAGATGAATCGCCTGACACCTTCGGAGCATTAAGAAGAGCTAACCAGTAATTCGTAAGCAACACACGTTTATTTTCATACCTTGAAACTAGCGAATTATATGCCACTTGGTAATTATCCGAAATGAGGGGTAGGTTTTGAACTATTGAAGCTGGTTCTTTTGTCAAGGAAGCAAGAAGATACTGGAAACGCTCAATATCTGACAAAGTGTCATTTTCATGAATCAGAGTCCTAAACAAATCGAAAAAACGTGGCCACTGACCAATCGCCCCGTCAAATTTCGGAATATCGATCTTAGGCAATCGAACATTACGTCTGCCACCCGTTCCACTATCAGAGTGAGCCTCATTATCGAGCGACTTAGCTACATCGGCAGCATCAGCAGTAACCTTACCACAAATTTCAAAATAGATTGACTTGATGCTGTACTGTATGTTGTCGAAGTCTGTCTGAATCTCCGATTGTAAAGCCAAATTATCCTTATCCTTCATTAAAGACACGATGTCCAGATGTAAAGAATCAAACAAATTTACAGAATCGTTAAGACCTTGGTATCTGATTTTAAATTCATTCCTTTTTGTGGGTTCAGCCTTGGCGTCTAATGCAAACCTTGATAGGTGTTGCACTCGATTCATAACAGAGTTACGTTTATTTATCAACTTTTCCACCTCCATTTCAAAAATGACAAAAAACGAAAAGGCAAACTAGAAAAGACTGATATAACCTGAACCCAATCGGATGATAACCACGTGTTTCACGTCGAAAAAAACACGTTTCAAACAAGTAACAGAGCTCGAAAATCGCCGATTGCGAGACACTGAAAAACAAAACAATTTTGACGCTAAAAGGCCGTAAAACAAATTAAACAAGCAAAACAATTACACTAACACGGATTTGCCGACCCGAACACGTGTTCTAACCAAACCCTGGAGGCTATAAATTACGATTTTTAACAACAAAACCGCCAAACACGTGTGCATAAATTCACGATATGAACACCCACAAGTGTCAATTCTAATCAAACAAGCATCGGCTTCGATGGACCAAAATGTTGTTGCAAGATATTACGAAATAATAAAGAGGAATTGTTTACAATAAAGTTAGATTTTAAATTATACCAGACAAATAAGAGATGCACTCACCTGTGTAATGGACTGTATCTTCACGTGGGTTTTAGGGTCTTCTTTGGAGGTCGGGCGACTATCTTCACCCCAAATGAGGCAAAAAATTATGTAACAAGAAAATTAGACCAGAAAATCTGGAGCACATCCCTAGTCTGGAGTACTAGCAGTTTTCAGGACGACTGATTCTAACGCAGTGACGCTGGTTTACGTCGCGAGAGAGAGAGAGAGAGAGGCTGTCACAAAATCTGCCCCCTCTCCTCCTCTCAGTGGTGCCAACCACGGCGAGCAGCAATCCCTAAATGTCTGGCGGCAATTTCAAATTCAAAAATATATACAAACTTGCATCAACATTCCGCCCACCAAATAAGGACTACTTATTTCCGATTAAAAAATGCAAAGATTAAATTAAATTGGTAGATACACACTATAACTAACTATACAAATGGGAGATGCGTACTGGCCGTTTACTGCGAAGGTAAAGGGCACAGCTTGGTCATAGGACGATCTAAAATACTTGTGCTTGTTCGTACTTGAGCGACACGGGCAACGCCATCACGACCCGGATAGAGTTTCAATATGCGCCCTAACTTCCACACAAGCGGAGACACTGTCTCATCTTTGATGACAACGAGAGTACCAATCGAAGGAGCTTCTTGGGGGGTAGACCACTTATTGCGCTGCTGCAAGGTGTGCAAATATTCACTTTTCCAGCGTTTCCAAAAATCTTGATGCATTCTGGAAACAAGTTGCCAACGAGAAAGTCTGGTAAGTTTGACATCAGTCACGTCTGGGTCAGGTGGGGCACAAAGAGGCTCCATGGTCAAGAAGTGCGCAGGGGAAAGCGATGTCATGTCATTGGGGTCTGTACTAAGACTACAGAGCGGTCGGGAATTAAGAACTGCTTCAATCTGTGCCAGAACAGTGGTCAGTTCCTCGAATGTCAGAACCTGTGTGCCAACAACACGACGCAAGTGAGTTTTAATGGAACGAACCCCTGCTTCCCACAGTCCTCCAAAGTGCGGCGCTGATGGGGGATTCCAATGCCACTCAATTGACAAGGAATCAGTCACCTGATGTGCGTATGAAACCAACAATCGGTTGGCCCCGACAAAATTAGTGCCGCAGTCACTGTAGACATTGTCACAACGACCTCTTCGAGCCACAAAGCGCCGAAAAGCAGCAAGAAAAGCCTCCGAGGTGAGGTCTGATACCGATTCAATATGCACAGCCTTTGTGGTCATGCAAACAAAAATACACACATATGCCTTCGCACTTCTGACACCACGATATCTTCCCTGGGTAACGAGAAATGGAGCGGCAAAATCAATTCCAGTGTGAGAGAATGGTTTCAGCTGAGAAACTCTTACTGGAGGAAGATCCCCCATTACAGGTGTCAAAGTTACCGGGCGAACACGGAAACAACGATAACATTGCCCAAGCACACTATTAATTGCCCGGCGGGCCGAAAGAATCCAAAAATTTTGTGACAACAAATACTGCAAGGTACGAGGTCCAGGATGTAAGTGTTTCTGATGGACACTACGAATCACCAAGTCAGTGAGCAAGTGTGAACGTGGCAGAAGCATGGGATGCTTTGCATCAAACGACAAGTCCGAGCATCTAAGTCTACCGCCCACCCTGAGAACACCATCCCTATCCACAAATGGGGCCAGCCTACGGATAGACTTTACACAAGGTCGACCATGCTCAATGTCACGCATTTCCCTCTCAAACGCCAACCTTTGTACTGCTTTAACAAGAAAAGTCAGTGCAGTGTAAAGCTCCGCCTCACTCAATGCGCCCGAAATTCTGTCCTTCCGGGGTAATTTCAGATTTTTGACAAACCTCATACTGTAAGCAATGATACCTTGAATTTTCCTCAGCGAAGAATACCCTTCTAACAAATTCAGCGGCCAATCACACGAAACAACCTTTGTCATGCACACAACTTGCCTCTGCTCCGACATCATGACATCAGACTCTTCACCTAAAGATTCTGCGCTAATCCATGTATCGGATGGTTCGGACAAGAAAGCCGGACCCGTCCACCATAGCGGGTGATTGAGAAGCTCATTAGGAGTAAGTCCGCGCGATGCACAATCTGCAGGGTTGATTAACCCCGAAACATGTGACCAGCAACCAGGGGGTACCTTTTCTTGTATGAGCGCCACTCTATTGGCCACAAACGTTTTCCATCGATGGGGAGATGACTTAATCCACTGAATGGCAACTGTGGAATCAGACCAGCAAAATATATTATCAATAGAAATAGTCTTTCGGTATGTAACCTGAACGAACTCCATCAACTCTGCTAACAAGGCTGCTGCACAAAGCTCCAATCGGGGTACTGATACTTTTTTTAGTGGGGAGACACGAGACTTAGCACACAAGAGAGATATCTTTATGGCTCCGCTGGCGGATACAACACGAAGATAAATTACGGCCCCATAACCAAGCTCAGACGCATCCGAGAATCCATGCAATGTAGAAGAAGTAGTACCTTCAGCAGACACATACCGCGGAATTGACAACGATGACAAACAAGAAAGTTGCGATTTGTATGTGTCCCACCTGGATTCGACTTCAAGTGGTGGTTTTTCATCCCACGAAATGCCTAGCTGCCACAGGAACTGCATCAGCTGCTTCGCAGAGAGGGTGAGGGGGGACAAGAAACCCAAAGGATCAAAGATATATATATATATATATATATATATATATATATATATATATATATATATATATATATATATATATATACAGGGTGGCTCATTAGTGCGAGGAAGTACGATATCTCCTTTAATATTTAGAATTTTGAAAAATGTTTTATACAAAAGTTGTTGGGAATGACGAGGGGCATATTTTAAAAATATTTGTAACTATAAAGAGTGTTACCTAAAAGTAGGGCAACATGTAAGTTTTTTATTTTAAATGACACCATATGTTTTTTGTTTTTTTATCGAATTTGCCATAACATACCCTATATGGTACAGTTATTTGTTTTCCAAAAATTTGCGGTGTTGCCAAGTAAATAATTATTTATTGAAAATTATAACAAAAACATCATAGTAGAAATGCGGCTGCCAATCCCCAAATATTGTAAAGAATTAAAAGGTTTTCGCCATCGTCAAAGCTAAACCTTTAATAAAGTCACCGAAATTAACAAAACTCATTTAATTTGTACAGGGTGTGTTTAAAAAAAAATCGAAATTTCTAAATTTTACTATGAAAAAACTTGATTTTTTTAAATGGAACACCCTGTATTTTATTAGCCTATCTTGTAGCCTACTTCCATACCTTCAAATTTTGTTATGAGGATGATACTCAAAAAATGCATAGTTTTTGAGATAAATCCATTTTTATGAAAAATGGCTTAACCCCGTCTTGCCTATAGAGGAACGAGAATAATTGGTAGGTAGGCTAGAACATAATAACTCAATCACTCAAATGCAACTACTACTACCTACTTTGTAAATGAAATTAACGTTTTTAAATGGATTGATTTTTAACAGCAAGAGGTTTCCGAGGATGATTCTATTTAAAAAAAATATTTAATACTCACTTCTATTTTTTATTCAAAGCATTTATAAACTAATAATAATGATTATCAACAATAAATAAAACATTAGGTATACTACAGTAAATGCTCAATATGGCCACCATTATTATTTACACAAATTTCAATTCGTCTTTCAAAAGATTGACTCACGATAGTTAGGACATTGTTATCAATATTTCTGAAAACTTCTCTAATTCGCTGTTTCATGTCATCTTTTGTAGTAGGCGGAATTTGGTAAACCTGATTTGACGTATCCCCACAAAAAAAATCCATTTTGGTGATATTAGGTGAACGAGGGGGCCATCTCACTGGGCCACCTGTTCCTATCCATCTATCAGGAAAAGCGTTTTGAAGGTGTTCATGGATTGCTGCCGTATGATGCACTGGAGCACCATCGTGTAAATACCACATTCTCTTTCTAATATAGTTTGGTAACTGATGAAGCAATCTTGGCAATTCATTTTGGAGAAACTCGAGGTAAACTTGCCCTGTTAAACGCTCTTCGAAAAAGTAAGGCCCAATAACATAATGTCATATTATACCACCCCATACATTCAATGACCACCTTGTCTGGCTATGTGTTCTTATAAACTGGGGATTAGAAGTCGCATAGTAGTGAAAATTGTGGCGATTTACATTTCCTTTTTGTGGAAAGTGGCTTCATCAACAAATAAAACATAATCAAAAAAGCGTCCGTCTTGCTGAATCTTCTGCTGCGCCCACTGACAAAAAATCATTCTGGCTTCATAATCTTGGTTATTTAACTCTTGCAAAAGTTGTATGTGATATGGGTGTAGTTCATTACTACGAAGAACCCTTTGAACAGTGCGTCTAGATAAATCAGTTTCATTCGCAATGGCTCTTTGTGAAATATGCGGATTTTCAGTTATTTTCAGTAGAACAGATAACTGAATTCTGAATTGGCGGGCTTGGTTCGCTCACCTTTTTCGTAATTCACTATTCCAGTACGAGAAAAGCGGTCTAATAATTTCTCAAATGCTTCCTTTCTTGGCGGTGGTCTTTGCGGAAAAGTCTGATGATATAATCTAACGGCTAATAAACAATTTTTATCACTAGCCCCTAATGTGAATATCATATCGACAAGTTCTTCTTTGGAAAAATTCTTTTTTTTTAACTTTACAATTTCTTCATCAACTATGCAAATTTACTTCGGAAATTACTTGACAGTTTGCTTAAAATAAATTAGTATGACAGCTGTTTGAAATTGAAAGTCATAGTCTACTAATAATTATTATTGTCCGTATAGGGGAGACCATTTTTCATAAAAATGGATTTATCTCAAAAAGTATGCATTTTTTGAGAATCATCCTCATAACAAAATTTGAAGGTATGGAAGTAGGCTACAAGATAGGCTAATAAAATACAGGGTGTTCCATTTAAAAAAATCAAGTTTTTTCATAGTAAAATTTAGAAATTTCGATTTTTTTTAAACACACCCTGTACAAATTAAATGACTTTTGTTAAGTTCGGTGACTTTATTAAAGGTTCAGCTTTGACGATGGCGAAAACCTTTTAATTCTTTTCAATATTAGGGGATTGGCAGCCGCATTTCTACTATGATGTTTTTGTTAAAATTTTCAATGAATAATTATTTACTTGGCAACACCGCAAATTTTTGGAAAACAAATAACTGTACCATATAGAGAATGTTATGGCAAATCCGATAAAAAACAAAAAAACATATGGTGTCATTTAAAATAAAAAACTTACATGTTGCCCTACTTTTAGGTAACACCCTTTATAGTTACAAATTTTTAAAATATGCCCCTTGTCATTCTCAATAACTTTGGTATAAAACATTTTTCAAAATTCTGAATATTAAAGGAGATATCGTACTTCCTCGCACTAATGAGCCACCCTGTATATAATACAATTTATACTGAATACAATAAATCTACACTATTACAAAATAAAACAGAGGCACACAAACAATACCTTAAAAACTAACTAAAACTACTAACTGTACACAAAAATAAAACCTAAAACTGACCTAAATATAAAAAACTAGACATTAATAATATTCGTATATACCAACGCCTGTATTATATATATATATATATATATATATATATATATATATATATATATATATATATATATATATATATATATATATATATATATATATATACATACACGTTTCCTGCGGTCGTGTTACCGTCTCCTGGTTTCCTGCTGGACGTTTCTGAAAGTTGAACTGACGACAAGTTTATCATTTAATGGACGCAAGCGTCGATTAAATGATAAACTAGTAACAAGTTACTGTTATGCAGCGAGGCGGACGACATTCAATTTAATATATTTTTTTATTCTTTATTCTATTTTCAAGTTCTCATTTTAATGTATCATATATTGTTCGATAGCAGGATCCTTACGCCTCCATTCAAGCACTTTGAATATATTTAGTAACAAGCTAATTTAATTCTTTAATTGCCTATTAGTTCATTTACTTTAATAATTTGTATTCAACTCTGTACATGAACAGTGAATAATCACTAAAACTTTTAGATGAACGTTCGTTTATTTACATTGGTGTTTTAGGAAATATTTTAGCTGCACTCTTGATTCATATCTCAAACTCCATTTCAATAGATTTGAATTAAGACTACGATTCTCCATTTATTAATTTTATTTATTTGCAGCACAATTAGAAAGACCCTAAAATAAAACATTAACACGTAGTACAGAGCACATTGACAAAAATCTATCCTGTTAGGTCAATCCCCAGCAATAAATTCTTGCACAGGTTATTCGTGGTAGCGGCATAAACAATTATCATGAGCCATCTTCCAATTTGTGGTATGAACAACATTGTCAAGGACAACTTCTTCCAGTGCTTTCACGTCGAGGTTGAATTTGTCAGTTTTCTATCGCTGTAGAAGTGTTTTTACTAGGAAAGCGGTGATTAGGATATGTGGCATGATAAAGTCTTAATAGAGCGGGTCAATTATTGTAACATTAAAAAATGCTTGCAACATATCAACATACTCGTAATTAATGTAATTTGCCATATTATTCAATTCCAACCCTCTTTAATATCGAAGTGAAAAGGGAATAACATCAATTAACACTTAATAATTTCTTAAACTGACTTTTAGTAATTACTATTTATTATGAAATGACACTTATCTACTAGATCGCTTTGCTATTACGTCGAAGTAGCAGAATGATTTTAATAGTTTTTTTTAGTGCAAAAAATCTGGTGAGTTTGTAGTCAAAGTGATAAAACAAAGATGGTGGATGGATAGAGAAAAGATATTTAGAATGAGATGATGCAATATAAGATAGCGGTCAAGATGGTTGACCGGAAGTAAAAAATCTGGGAAATTTGATTTTTTAAAAAACATTTAGACTAACCTATCAAAACAAGAGAGCTCATCATTGACTATCTATCTACGAATAGACTGGGCACACAGCCGAATTGTTTGAAGCCAACATTCAAGGGACTCTATGTTTACATCGGTCCTCTGCTCTGATTGGGTGGTGGCTAACGCGTTGCCGCTATGTAATAATTCATCCTTAAATCGCCGAATATGATGACAAGGAAGTCATTGAGGATGACAAATTTATTACTTTTCTGTCACTTAAGACATTACACTTTCATTAGGGCTTATTTATGAATGTAAAGATGTACTAACATATATTTTCCTTGGTTTCTCCCTTCTTTATGTAAATATAACCAGAAAACTCAGCCCATTATTTTAAATCGTTTTCCTGCTGCATGTGAAGTATCTAGATTTTTATTAATCCTCAGTTGTGGCTTGTATTTGTCTGTGAATAGTATGCAAGTATACTGAGAGTTTATTTTTATGTGTTACCTTGATTGGCAATAAAGATTTTGAGTTTTGTTTTGGCAAAATGGTGAAAAGGTGTATTGTTTGTAGAAGATTACCTGGGGATGTGGCAACGGTGTCTCTGCATACGTAAGTACCTTGCTGTTTGCTATTTTCAGCGGCGGCACGTCAGTTTGGCACTATTTTTAGGTTTCCATCTATTAAAGAAATGAGAGAAAAATGGTGCGCAGCCTTAAGTATAAAAACGGATACGCTGCCGAAATATTCTTATTTATGTTCTCAGCACTTTAATGAAGACTCTTTTATTATTTACCCAACTGGAAGAAGGGTATTAAAAAAGCAGCGTATCCATCAGTTTTAAGGTCTCCAGTCCCTTCTACTTCTGGCATGGACGCTCTTGCTCATGCGGAAAGAAGGTAAAGAATTCTTCCTATTTTGTAAACCTTTATTATTGTTTATATATATATATATATATATATATATATATATATATATATATATATATATATATATATATATATATATATATATATATATATATATATATATATATATATATATACGTATGTATGTATGGATATAGGAAGCTTGTGAACTTATATACTTATATGGAAAATTGTATTCTAGAATTTTCATTTCATTATAGAATTTTCGCGAAAGCAATTGGTTTAGCAAATTGTCGTGTAAAAACGTTTTTAGCTGATTTTTGTAAAACGACATATATGCAGTTCGTGTAACATTACTTAAGCCAATTTTATTCAAAAAGGCGGTAATTTTTGTGAAATGGATTTTTTGTATGTTTTTATCTATTTTTTTCTTTTTTTAAACGTATTTTGTGAATACTTGTAACTTGCCAAGTGTAGTTTTTATGTAAATTACTTGAATTTCTCTATTGGTCAAGAAAACCAGTGTTTTTGGAACAATATTTTTTAACAGTACAGTTATTTTAATGAAATATTGTTCAGGGTTTGTACCACAAGTGTAACACTATCTATCAAATTTCATCTCTTTTATTCAACAAAAGGTATATCCGAAGTTAAAAACATTGTATAAATTTTAATTTCACTGTTTCTTATCTTTGGCCGATGAGCACAGTACAGTTTATCATATTGTTTCTTGTAAGAAGAAAATGTAAATTTAAATTTTGTGAGAGAATATTTATCCAAGTTTTGATGGAACATTTGTTTCACTGAAATGCGTAAAAAATAATGTTATAAAATTTTCTTGGAAAAAAACTTGATAATTTTTGTTAAAAGCATTTTCATCACAATTTTACGTACATTTTTTTTAACCAAACTTTGCAAAAATACTATTTTTAGCGAATTTTCATATATATTTTTGTTTTTTGGAAACAATGCAGTGCACATTCTTATAATTTTTTTCTTAAATTTTCATTGAAAATACTTTTTACTGAATTTGCATAGGAAATTTCGATTGTGACGAGATCACAACATTACAATATTGAGACTTTCGAACATTTTATTCGAGAAATCATTTCTATAAAAATTCACTACCATAACGCACTTGCTGCGTCCAGAATTTTTAGTTAATAGTATACTTAAAGAATATATAGGTAGTTACACATCTTTTAAATTTTATTTTATTATTTTAATCGTATTTATGAAAATATCAATCCTAATTCTCGAGACGCCTGTGGTGTCGAGGACCACGTAAACAAACTTTTTATCCAATGTTGGTTTCAAACATTACAACGTATCGCATTGGGCGGTGCCTGGTCTATTCGTAGTAGATAGTCAAAGGAGCTCATCATTTTGATTTTTGTCAAAATGGCATAAAAAATATGGCTGACAGCGCAGGCACAAACCAAGTTTTTTTATTTGTATGGTTAAACAGCCATGTGTGGGGTATCACCGTACTCGTATCAATTTTCATTTCCGGTTAGTGCTCACGCTCACCTCGTTTCAACTCTTATTTCCTGTAAGAACTCGCAGCAGACTCATTATCAATTTTCATTTCCGGCTAGTGCTCACGCTGACCTCGTTTCTAATCTCATTTCCTGTCAGAATTCGCACATAAATATGTTTTGTTAGCGAGTTCACTTTTAGTAACACACAGAAGTCTGTAGCAGTATAACAGTGAGTTGTGGTATAGAAGTAAAAATAGAATATATCATGAAGAGGATATCGCAACATTAACACGGTTAGTGCTGAACATACAAGAACAAGCTTGTAGGGATGAACGCGAGTCTGAAGGTGAAGATTATGAAAGTGGATATATAGTTGAATTGTGTGACGTATATTTAGCTGGTTACTGCTCCACACAGTTCTTAGCATTATCACTCACTCGATAACAACCAGGAGCTGATTTAAGTAAGCCGTTCTTCAGGTATTTACCAGAAGAAGCAAAAAAGCCTGGACGCAGCAAGTGCGTTATGGTAGTGAATTTTCATAGAAATGATCTGGCACAAAATATAAGTAGATAGTCCGGCACCTGGGCTCACCCCCTCCACTTTTTTCCTGCGCATGCGCATGACGTTGACAGTTGAGAGCTGACCTGTCACGTTTGACAGCTGTCAATGTCATCTGACCTGTGACAGCTGACAGCTGTCAATGTCATCTGACCTGTGACAGCTGTCACCTGTCAGCGTCAGCTGTCACCGCAGACAGCTGACCTGTCATGTGTCATATGTCACATCTGACCTGATGACGTCAAACGTTCCAAGATGGCAGCCTGTCATGTTGTTCCATAGACAGCCACAGCCAAGGGTTAGGTCTCTATGTGTGTCAGCTGTCTTATGTCACATCTGACCTGATGACGTCAAATGTTCCATAGATAGCCACAAACCAGGTTAGGTCTCCATGTGTTTGTCGAATCTCTGCTGTCTGATTGTTTGTTAAGGTTATGTTCGTATACATGCTGATTACCTGCCATCCGATTGTTTGTTGAGGTTATGTTCGTACACATGCTGATTACCAGCCATCAGCTTGTTTATTTAAGTTATGTTCGTATACATGCTGATTACCCGCCATCTGATTGTTGAGGTTACGTTTGTATTTGTTATTTGAATGCAAACAGACTGGTAAATAATACAAGAGTGTACTTACATACAACAAGAGACGTCATCCTTGTTTCACAGCTTAACACATACTGAACAAGTGTCTCTTGTGTTGAGGAAACAGACAGACAGACAATTGATTGCCAACAAGTATCATAGATAATCTTGTTTGAGCTTGTACAGCTGTTTAACAAACAGACGTAAGAGAGGGGCCTACAAAAGGATAAACAACGTTTTACAGTTGTTAACCTTGATCCTGTTTGAGCTTGTCTGTGTATCTGTTGAACATACGTAAGAGAGAGGCACGCTTAGGGGAGTGTTATCTTGTGTTATATCTGTTGAATCATTCCATTATACGTGTTTGAGCTTGTCTAGAATACAGACATAACCGAAAGGATGACATCATCACATTATTTGTGTTTGTAGAAAAGGCCCCTGCTCACACCTTAAATCGTTCCTATTTCCCATAAGATTCCATGTATTTGAGCCGAATATATAGCTTTTGACACGGTTTCCCATAAGAAACAACGTATTTGTAGACACACACACATAAACTGACACCTACATAAAAACTCATATCAGTTTTACAAACGGTTATTGTGGCAGCATATATAAATTGGCTACACACACTCTAAAGCTCATTCACAATTCAGTTATCGCTGAGAAAAGACGTACTGCAGTTTGCTCTACCCAAATCTGTTTCAAAATGGCTACATTAAGTGATGTGTGTTACCAGCAAATTAAAGACAACTTCTGGTATGGTCTATTTGGAGACTTTCAAGTTATTATCGATAAAAACACTGGCTATTTTAATGCAACTAAACTGTGTAAGATTGGTGAGAAAAGATTCAGACATTGGTTGGAAAATAAGAAAACTAAAGAGTTGATCGCTTATTACAACAACAATTTAAAGTCACAATTAGAGTCACATCTAGGGGGCCTCTATTCCGCCCCCCTAGATGTGCCGGAAGCAACATCTCAAGTAATACCAACAACCGCTACTTACTTGGTGGACTTTGGTGGAACAGAGACTGAAAACAATTTGATATCTGGTACATATGTGTGTAAAGATTTGATATTAAATTTAGCTTGTTGGATATCCATTCAGTTCTATGACAAATGCAACCAAATTATTTTTGATTTTTTCCTAAGCGAATTTGATCAGAAATACAGGGACAACCTAGATGCGATTGAAGTAAAATTAATGGAGATAAATGATGAGGTGCAGCGTATGCGAGAAACAAATGCTAAAGTCACAGAACATCTTGAAGATATATCCCCAAAACCAAGTAACCCG
This sequence comes from Tillus elongatus, assembly GCA_964006375.1. NCBI lineage: Eukaryota > Metazoa > Arthropoda > Insecta > Coleoptera > Cleridae > Tillus > Tillus elongatus. The sequence goes on from OZ023262.1 coordinate 168,188,648, forward strand.
GGAAAAATAAGTGTGTTTGGTTTACTTGCAAGAAACGAGAAAGGTGCCCCCTATCCATATCATGCCGTAAGAACACAAAAGAAAAGTTTCCCAAGAGCTGTGAGGAACTTTAAAAATAAACACCCCAACGCCCAAGTGATCCTAAACAAGCTGTACGATCCAAATTCAGTAAATCTCTTTAACAGAATCAAGACTGAAGTGAAATACCTTACAGCACATAGAAACAACCTACATATAGCCGATGTACCACAAGATAAGTTTGTTCAGGATATTATTGCTTTACGACATACTTTTTAATTGTATTACAAAATAAAAACACATTAATTTTAACAAAGACTTTTATTTGATTCTAAGTACAAGTATGTAAACTCTTGCCCGTTTGTTGGAATACATTTATAGAATTATTAACATTAGATGGTTCAGTGTTACGCTGGTGTTGTTGTTGTCGTTGGGGCCTCTTCATGGCTGTGGGTTTACTAGGTGATAACACTAGCTTCTTTTAGTTCTTCCAAGATTGACTGAATTTCGTTGTTATGAGCATTATTACCTGCAACTTGGGAAGCCACTAAAAGTCTAAGTCTGTCAACCAACTCGTTTATATCATTCCAATACACATATGCTATTTGTTTGTTATTTTGTATCATATAGTTGTTGGTGCTGATGTTGTTAGGGCTAATGCCGTTGCTATCGCTGCTCTTATCACTCTGAGTTTTAGGTTCAGTCTTTTGTTTTTTGTTAAGATGTCTGGCGTTGCTGTCGTCATCGTCTTCCTCATATGTGTAACCAAAACCTTGAGGTGTTGAGGATCTACGACCTCGTGGATTTATCACTGGTTTTATTAGTGTCAGATACTTTTCAGAGGAACAACCCTTGGTTCGTGCGTTTGGATCATAGTTCATTTTATGAACACTAGTTGCTTCTAAAATATCTCTATAGTGTTGAAGATCGTCATAAGTATACCCCCTGGGTCTTTTCATAAATAACAATTCTAGCAAACCTTGTGTTTGAGGGTATCTCCTTTGGCCCAGTTGAATCTCAGCATCAGTAAAGTCTAAGTGTTTGTTACCAAGACTCCAGCTACCGGTATCTTTAGCGTAGCGAGCACCATGCGTTTGATCAATGGTAGCGAGCCTTGGTGGTTCAGTAAAATACTTGTCTACATAATATCGAACTCGTTCAGGATATTGCTCCAAAAATTCTTGATACGCAGGGTTGGATGTGACAGTTTGTGGGTCTGCCTCAAGCTCTTCAAATGTTGGGATATCCTCATCGGAAGTTGTCTCCTCAGCCCCTTGGTTCAGCTTCAAAAACTTCATGGTCTTTCAGGAACTCTACTTGAGGTTTCGTTTCTGGTATATCGACTTCGTCTTTGATTTGTTCAGCCTGTGGTGGTTGCGGCTGCTGCTGCTGCTGCAGTGCTGATGTGTTTTTAGATATTTCACTTAGGGGCTCAACAATTGGTTTATATAAACGTTGCAGAGCATCATCATTCTCGGCTCTGTTAAGTTTAAGCATTAAATGTTTTTTTCGAATATTGTCAGCAAGTTGTAAAATCCTTTTCTTAACTTTTCTCTCTTCCTTACCCAGCACTTCCATTGTGCTACAACTGGTCGGTATTACCAGCTGGTCTAATAATTTGTTTGAGCGATACAGGTTGTGTGGTGGTTTAACATATACTGACTCCGTCATGGTACATGTCTTCTTATTTATCACGATATCCATCTGTCGTGTTAGACAGCTGTATTAGACAGCTGTGTTAGACAGCTGTGTTAGACAGCTGTGTTAGACAGCTGTGTTAGACAGCTGTGTTAGACAGCTGTGTTAGACAGCTGTGTTAGACAGCTGTGTTAGACAACTGACTGTCCTGTCTATCATTGTTTGTTAGAATAATATATATCTATCGAATCCTTTTCTATATCGACCTTTGTGTACATCGTTTTCCTTCACAATCACCAACACACCATACTTATTATCTTTCCAGCATTGGTAGCAGATAGTTTTAAATTGTTTAAAGTCCATATCGGTGGTCACATGATCGTCGTACACATGTTTTAAATTGGTTTCATCTTGCTTGAATAACACAATAACATTGGTGTTGTCACGTACCAGATGTTTGGGTATTCGTGTATATGTTTGACAGAGATAGAATGAATCAATATTCTTATGTCTGCCATACTGAAGTATGCTCTTATTTTATCTTGTTTGTCACAAGCTACATTGTCAAATATAAACACAGAGTTGTCCTTGGCATCTTCCGGATCTAATATTTCATCGTTTTCTCTATAAGGATAGTAACCAACACCTTTTGTTGCATTCAACATCTCCTTTAACATCTTGTATTTCGGTTGATACAGAGACTTTGAATACAAATACACGTTATCAAATTTTAAACCGTTTGCTTCAAACAACAAACTCAGCATGACATTAGTTTTACCACACCCACCCGGACCACATATGATACAGCGAACGGTGTTTGGAAAGAGAGGACCATGCCTCAGTTGTTGTTGAGCTGTGTCCGTAACAACATCGTCTATATTTGTAATGGGTAAGGCAGAAGCGTGTTTGCTGGTACGCATCTTAACTTAAACTAAACTATTTTTTTTGGGTGTGTATATATATGAATGCAAGTGAGACACCCAGTCAGTATGCATGTTGGTGTCACAGAGTGAGGGTTGTTATTAACAAAGACGGATACAGGTTTTGCTGAAACGTTGCGGGCGTTACAAACACCATGAAAGTTAACAGAAAACTTGATGAGGGGCTTTATGTAATCAACTCGAAGCCAAAGAAGAAGGTTCCCTTTAAAAACATAATCAGTCTGATTGAGGAAGTTATAAAACATAGAAACCTTATTCCAACAGAGAACACCGTGTTTGATATAGCTCATACAATCGTTAGAAACATTGGTGGGCGTAAGAATGTGCAGAAACCTCGAGTTATTCCAATACCTAAAAGCGGAGGCTTCCTTCCGCTGTTGCCTCTGATATTTGGTGGGCTGTCGGCACTAGAAGCTCTGGGTGGTGGTGCTGCAGGTATTGCCAAAGCCGTGAACGATGCCAAGTCTGCGAAACAGAAACTGGAGGAGGAAGAACGGCACAACAAAACAATGGAAGCCATCGCGATGGGCAGGAGAGGGAGTGGCTTGAAATTAAAGCCAAAATGCAAGAGACTGGGCAAAGGCATATATCTCAAGAAACAGCGCTCCGGTTATGGGTTGTATCTGCAAAAACCAAAAAACTAAAGTGTTTACCAGCAAGACCTCTAACAAATGTAGATCTTGTCAAGTGCTGGTAAAATGAAAATACCATATTTTAGAGGTGTATACATGCGAGACGAGCTACCTCGCAAAGGACCACGTAAAAATGAATCGTTCATCATGAATTTGCAAACACACCAGCAACCAGGCAGTCATTGGGTCGCTGTGAGGAAACGCGGTGACATTGTCGAGTACTTTGACTCGTATGGAAACCTGAAGCCTCCTGTGGAGCTGCAACGTTACCTTAAAGACTATTCCATACTGTATAATCATGATGTGTATCAAACATACAACACATTTAATTGTGGTCACTTGTGTTTACAATTTTTGCAATAAAAGACTCAAACAGTAGCCTGTGTGTATCAGTCATGGCGCACACCTTTGTGTTGAAAGACCGCAGCTCCCATCTGTCGTCAGACTACCATCCACCAATTGTTTTGGATGGTAGTTATGCTGTTGCTTTGATAGGCTTTCACACCTACAACAACATACCCAACATCTATGAAGGTAAAAACAAATTTCATGTAAAAGAAGGAACCGGTTGGCGAACCATCACGATACCCACCGGTGCTTATGAAATAACACACTTGGAAGAGTTACTTCAAAATGAACTTGTTGGTGCTACAGCAACACACGAACAAAAGCAACAGGCTCTGATTCTGAGACCCAATCCGAACACCATAAAATGTAGACTAGTGTTATACAAATGTCAGTTTTGAATTTGATGGTTCGATTGGGCGAATGTTGGGCTTTTCAAAACAAGTTCTTCAGCCGGACACCTTTTATGAATCTGATTTACCTGTTGAAATAGTGGATGTTAGACAGATTCGCATAGAAACCAATATTGTGTCTGGTTCCTATTATAACGGACAACCCTCACATACGCTGTATGAGTTTGCTCGATGGTTGATCCTGGCTACGCAATCGACATAGAACCTAAAAATTTAATTTACTTACCGGTGAACAAGCAAGAGATTTCCAATATAAGCATCGACATCGTCGACCAAGATTCAGTTCCTGTCAACTTTCAAGGTGAAGAGGTGTCTGCTCGCTTGAAACTTATAAAAGTTGCTTAGTATGTTGGTCTTTAAGGATATAAAAGCAAGTGCATCTACCAAAACAAATTCAGTTGAGTCAGACACGTCAAAGGGTACGCTTCGTCCCGATAATATTGAGTTCCTGAAAAGCCTGGGTTATCATGTCGTCAAAACTAGAAATATTCAAAGACCCCGTGTTTGATGATGCCATCGATCGAGAAGAACTGCGCTCTTACTATTCACCAACTAAATCGTTTGGTAACAGCGATGAAATTGAAATAGCCATCAACCAACAAGATGCGTTCGTATGTCTGGCTGAGTCAGCTCTAATAATCGAAGGTGCTCTGGAACCACTGGCAGTCCAAAATGCCACTGGTGCTTGTTATCTGTCAAATAATGGAGGAGCAGCTCTGTTTGAATCACTGACCTATGAGTTAAATAACAAGGAAGTGGAACGAGTGCGAGACCCATACACCACAACAATCATCAAAAGTCTGCTATCGTTCAGTAAGAATGAAGCCCAATCTCTTAGCAATGCCGGTCTGAATGTGTCGTCGGAGCACATCACCTTAAATGATAACAAGTTTCACATGCTCATACCTGTTTGGTTCCTCTTCAGTTTCTTTCATAATTTCAAAGGAGTTCTCTGTGGCAAACATACTTTCCGCTTTACAAGAGTTCGAAACGATTCCAACGGCTATTACAGCACAGGTACGGCACGAGTAAAAATTACCGTAACCAATATGTTTTTAAAGGTAAAACATGTCTTTCCCAACGATAAAATGAAATTGGAACTGATGGATAAAATAGCAAAAGACACCTCTATATTTCTCGCATACCGCAAATGGGACATATATGAGTTACCAGCACTCAGAGATATCAACAGAGATGTGTGGGCTGTTAAAACTGCAACCAACTTGGAAAGACCTCGATATGTGATTATAGCATTTCAAACAGATCGTAAGGGCAACGTGAGGAAGAGGCCAGACTATTTCGATAACATTGGTATGTTGGATCTACGAGTGTTTCTAAATTCAGAATGCTACCCTTATGAATCTATGAATATGGATTTTGAGAAATCTAAATATGCAGAAGCCTATCACATGTATACAGATTTTCAAAAAAGCTTCTGTTATAAAAACATGTCGGAGCCTATCTTGAATTATGACGAGTTTAAAGACCGAGCTCTATTTGTGATTGACTGTCAGCACCAGAACGAGTCAATCAAGTCTTCAACGGTGGACATTAAGGTGGAGTTTATGAGTCACGCGAACTTCCCTAAGAATACGCGTGTTTATTGTTTGGTTATTCATGACAGTGTATTGGAATATAAACCTCTAACGGGCATCGTTAGAGCCATTATGTAATAATAGTATGTTATTTATGTATCAATATGTACAACTTAATTAATCCTAATAAATTTTTATTGTATGTAAATCAGTTGTTTTATTTTTATTTTGTTGCATTTTGATTAACCCCCTTTATATATTCATATATCAAAGTTAGTTTGATGTTTTAAATTGAGTTTTATTACTTGTGTTTTTGATCGCTCCTTATATATACACGCCCCCACAATATTGTTTGGATTCACTCTAATAGAAAACCCTCACACAAACTGGACACCCACGTAAAACTGATAACATTTATCTTACCATTTTAGGAAACAGGTTTAATTTGCATATATGTAAATACGTTTTGTTACTGATTTAATAGTTTACTTAAACGTTTTGTTTTTTAGATTGATATACATATGTATTGGAACGTGTTTAAATCTATTTTACTATAGATATATTTCCCAATGTTTTAAAAATTAAAGTTCCTCTTATGTTAAAATTGGAATGTAATAGAGATAACGCCCACACACCCCGCCTGATAAACACGTTTAAATTATCATATGTAAACAACAGCTGGTTTTGTTTTATATATACAACAGTGAACAAACTTTATCTTGTGAGTCTGTGGAGTAATTGGTATAGCGATTATGCAAGTGTGATAAAGCTGTATATGGTCGATTAGAGGTTCGTGGGTTCAAATCTAATTTCAGGCGAATGGTTTTCTTTCAAAATCATATTTCAAATTACCTATATATCTTTCTCATATATGTATGTATGGCTATACCGAATGATTGTGTTCATAACCTAACTCGCCTTATAAGGGAATATTCTCCCCACATTACCAATTTACACCAGAATGTTCCCTTCTGAGGCGAGCTAAACTATGAACATAAGAGACGCTAATTTTAGATAAAATTCAAATTTCCCGCCAAAACCGAAATTACCTAGCAACAACAATACAAACATTCAGATGGCGGGTTGACGACATAACAAATACAAACATAACCTCAACAAACAATCAGATGATTGGTAATCAGCATGTGTACGAACATAACCTCAACAAACAATCGGATGGCGGGTATTCAGCATGTATACGAACATAACCTTAATAAACAATCAGATGATTGGTAATCATCATGTGTACGAACATAACCTCAACAAACAATCGGATAGCGGGTAATCAGCAGCAGACAGGTCAGATGTGACATAAGACAGTTGGCACACACATAGAGACCTAACCCGGGTTGTGGCTATCTATAGAACATTTGACGTCATCAGGTCAGATGTGACATAAGACAGTTGACACACACATAGAGACCTAACCCTTGGCTGTGGCTGTCTATGGAACAACATGACAGGTTGCCATCTTGGAACGTTTGACGTCATCATACAGGTCAGATGTGACATAAGACAGTTGACACACACACACACAGAGACCTAACCTGGATTGTGGCTATCTATGGAACACTTGACGTCAGCAGCAGACAGGTCAGATGTGACATATGACACATGACAGATCAGCTGTCGGTGGTGACAGCTGACGTTGACAGCTGTCAGCTGTCAGCTGTCACAGGTCAGATGACATTGACAGCTGTCAAACGTGACAGGTCAGATGACATTGACAGCTGTCAAACGTGACAGGTCAGCTGTCAACTGTCAACGTCATGCGCATGCGCAGAAAAAAAGTGGAGAGGTGAGCCCAGGTGCCGGACTATCTACTAATATATTATAACTTTTTATATTGTAACATAGAAATCTAAATTTAGGTGTATAGTTTACTTTTTATATCACAAGCCTACCTATCAAATTTGGTTATCATAGCTTTTTTATTTTTTGAGATAAAATTTTTTTTGAAATGAAAATTCAAAATTTTCCCGGAAAACCTCGTCCGATTTTCCTGACTAACGAACTTATCCAAGCCATTAACAAAAAGACGGTACATGCCAAATGTTATCAAAATCGCCCCATTATTTTATGAGTTTTCAGTGTGATACATATATATATATATATATATATATATATATATATATATATATATATATATATATATATATATATATATATATATATATATATATATATATATATATATATATAACTTAACTTGCTTAATGGTAAATTATCTAACATTGCGGTAAGAATTTGTAAGTTACCATGCTTAGTGGGTATATATATATATATATATATATATATATATATATATATATATATATATATATATATATATATATATATATATATATATATATATACCCACTAAGCATGGTAACTTACAAATTCTTACCGCAATGTTAGATAATGTAATCCCACTAAGCATGGTAACTTACAAATGCTTACCGCAACGTTAAATAATCTACCATTAAGCAAGTTAAGTTTGGAACATTTCTAAATGTTTGCAGGCAAAACACCAATGCAAACTTACAAATGAAACTTTAACGTGACTTTCAAATATAATATATCGTTTGCTGGCTTGTTGTTTTTCTCCATTTGTAAGCTCACGTAAAGTTACAATTGTAATGTTTCTGAAAGTTAGTTTTAATTTGTAAACAACATTTATTTGAATTCCCCCCGTTTTGGTGATCGTGTATGTTCGATCGTATGTCATCGTCGTCCAATAGCAACATAGGAACACCGACGCCAACAGCGAATTGACTCTGACAAAGCGCCCGGCAATAATTAATGGCGGTTTGTTTACATTTTTTATAATTGCGTCATCATAAGTTGTTATTTGATCTATGTCTATTTATTTTCCTGGAAGTTTTAAAGATTGAACAATTTTATTGCAACCTGAATTGTTTGAATTTTGGGTAATTAAGTAATTCGTTGTCTGGAGTGTAGATAATGAAACATGGAGTATATCGACAAACATTTCAGGTAAGAATCCCTAAAACAGCAATAAAATTAGTCACTTTTCTGTTGTATAATTATTTTGGTATGTGGTTATTGGTGAATTATTATAAAATGACTGCATTTATATTTTTGTTTCTTTTTATGAAATATACTCTACGAAAAGGAAAACCTAATTGCTAAATACAATTTTGTTAGGTCCTTAGAAGCAGCCTGGAGATGTCTTACCTGGTCAGACCAATTCATTTTAAAACGTTACATATGATTGAGCTATGGAAGCATGTGACTTATCCATAGCAATCGACATTATAAGAATAGTGGAACAGTACAGTACCCATCAAGCTGCCAGAATTGCTTATGTTGCACTTGCCACAGTATCCTATGCTATGCAACATTCATATGGGTTCATCAGCAGCGGAACATGTGTTTATCATGCAAAAAAGAGCAATAAGGACTGCAACAAGAAAGCTGCCCTAATGTGTTCCAGGCCAATGGGATACTTAGGTACCCTTCCAGCTATATCCTTCTTCAGTATATGTATTCAAAATATCCAATGAATGATGAAGCTCTCAACATCAATACCAGGTGCAGGCATGAATTAAAAATGCAGTTACACAACAAGGAGAAAACAAAGTAGATGTTTGATTACTTGGGAATCAAATTCCTCGATTTTCTACCTAATGTTATTAAGATGATCCCACTAACAAGATTACAGTAGGCACTAGTGGATGTTCTAAAACAAAAACTAAGGCGAAGAAATTTATTGGTGCTCTAAACTAATGTGTATAGTTTTACAGAGTACTTGTATTCATTCTTTGTAGTGTGTGTCTATGTGTGTGAGTGCGTTCGGCAAAAGCTTTGGAAGGCAAGTTCCACTAGCCACAGACTTTATATATATATATATATATATATATATATATATATATATATATATATATATATATATATATATATATATATATATATATATATATATATATGTATATATATATATATATATATATATATATATATATATATATATATATATATATATATATATATATATATATATATATATATAAAACCAATATGAAATCAGTATATTCTGCAATGATGTATTGCAAGGCCATGATAAATCAAGAAAATTTAAGTTTTGATATATAAAAAATTAACACTTTGCGAGGTAGCATCAAGATGCTAGCATTTTGTATTAAAAAAAAAAAGATTATTCCACTTCTTCCACATAGGTATACATACGCACCACGTACACTTAAGATTAGCCATCACATTATTTATTGAAAGACCATTATCAAATTATCAATAGTACCCATTTGTAGTTGATGAGCTACTTTATCTACATTTCATACTAAAAACAATTTTCTTCCATTGGCATAGAAATTTGGTGGGTCCAATTTCTAAAAAAAATCCTTCTACGCCTATGGCGTGATACTGATCATAATTAATGTAGTGATTTTTTACTATTAAGCATGCATAGAACTATTTATTCCTTAGGCAAAAATAAGCCGATTTGAGTCAAGTTACCTCTGTACAATTATGCTTAATTTGGCCGTTAGACGGTCCTGAAGTTACAATTTTGAATTTCTTTTTTTTTTTAATTTGAATTTTAATTCAACATGGCTTAAGCGATTTCGCTAAAGTTTAGTAACTTAAAGTATTAACCGTGTTCAGATACTAAACATTAACGAAACCGCTTAAGCCCTGTTAAATTAACATTCAAATAAAATAAAATAAAAAAATTCAAAATTGTAACTTCAGTGCCATCTAGCGGCCAAACTAAGCATAATTGTACAGAGGTAACTTGACTCAAATCGGCTTATTTTTTTATCATTTGAATTCTGAACAAGGTTAATAACTTGTTCAGATGCTAAACTTTAGCGAAATCGCTTAAGCCATGTTGAATTAAAATTCACATAAAAAAAAAGAAATTCAAAATTGTAACTTCGGGGTCGTCTAGCGGCCAAATTAAGCATAATTGTGCAGAGGTAACCTGACTCAAATCAACTTATTTTTATCTAAGGAATAAATAGTTGTATGCATCTGAGGTGAACACAACAACAGTTATTTGACATCTTTATTTATTTCTCTTCATGTTTAAGGCTTTCTTTTGTGTAAACTGCTACTTATTATTAAAATGGAAATGTGGAAAAAACATAAGAGTAATCGTGTTTTATCAATAATACCTTTTTCTGTAGTAAATGAGTCACTTTAGCTAAGCTTGATAGTAGAAACATTTTTTTTCCATTAGCGTAGAAACCTGATGTGTCAAATTTCTAAAAAATCTAAGTGCAACGCCCATGGCTTAATACTGATCAGAATTTTTCTATAGATTTTTCGTACCCTGAAACAATGTCTACATACCAAATATTCACAAAATCGCATAAGCCATGTTGAATTTATAACAAAGAAAAATTCTAAATAGTAACTACAGGGCCATCTAGCGCCAAAATAATCAACTCTGTATTGAGGTAAGTTGCCTCAAATCAGCTTATTTTCGTCTAAGGAATATGTGGTAGCATGTTGTAAATAACTTTTAAAGACACCCTGTATATTCCACTTCCAGCCTTACATGATAGGAGGTAAACTACTGTTAACAACATATTTTACTTCAATTGTTACCATAAGTATCATGTAGTTGACATGGTACATACACGTTACCTTCTTGACCCATTTATTCCATAATACAAGTGCCACTCCAGTCTCTACATATTCTTCCATTTGGCTATATATCTTTCAGATACTTTTATTTTTAAAGTATCTATTCTCTGACCACCTTATTTTTAATATGCCAAGTTATTTGTATCCAATTCTTCAATTTTTCCTTATCTTCGTAAGCTTCTAACATTCCACGTTGCTATAATAAATGAGCTATTTTTTGCTCTATATCTTCTCTGAAAAGCCTTCTCCTACCAGGCCTTGAATTCCGACGCCCATAACTAGTTACAAAGTTTGGTTGTGGTTTATGTGCTATGGCTGGTATTTGAGAAGTGATAAAATGTGGTGTACCCAGTTGCTCTCTGAAGAATTCGGTAACCATTAGTCAGCATTCTACCAGTTGGACCATAACCTGATAATATGATTTCTTGTTAACTTTCCTGTATATTGAGATCCTTACCATTTTGGACCGCACCACATGCCAAAATGTTGTTCAAGGCTCTCTACTATGCGGTTCTTACCAGAAGCCTTTTTATTTGAAGTGCCCCAGAAAAAATCAAAATATACACAAAAAAAAACTTGACGGCTGGGTCAAGGATAATTTGTCTCACATTTTACATATATCAGTAGATTCGAAAGTATAAATCTAAATAGTTTAATAAACACAACCTTAACAAAGCATGCTTTTCGCATAAATAAAATTACTGCTTTTGATCACTATGAAACAAAATCAGATAGAGTAAGGCTATTTTAAGCTGCATTTGAGATAAAAAATAAAACTCACTTTTATATTTGTGCAGTTCTTTCCAACGTAGTTGTCTGTACAATCGCAAATATAATCAGCTTTACTTGTACACTTGGAGATGCAAATGCCATGAATACAAGGATTTTTGTTATAGCAGGGATCTTTTAACATGCAATCATGTCCACACACTGATTTGTTTGTACAACTGCACATGTATGATCCTTGTATATTAATGCATTGACCTTCTTCGCCACATACTTTTCTATCCAGGATACATTCATCTATATCCATTTCACATAATAAACCAGTATACCCTTAAAAAAATTAAAAACTATACACTATTTTAAGCACAATAAAATCGTTTTCTTAAATTCTTTAATTTGAAAAGTAGTAAAAAAAGTGTAGACGCAGCAAATGCGTTATAGTAGCGAATTTTCATTAAGAAAATAAAGAGGTAACGGTGGTAAGACTTTCGGAAAGCTTTTTCAAATGAGCGCGAATTAGGGCCCTTAGAACCCAAATCCAAAGTCCGTTTGAATTTATATATATATATATATATATATATATATATATATATATATATATATATATATATGTATATATATATATATATATATATATATATATATATATATATATATATATATATATATATATATATATATATAGTAATATAGTAATAGTAATATTTATTGTAACTAATTTTACAGCACATCATTTGACAAATAAGTTTTATACTTGTTCTTGTCCAAGATGTAATTTTGACGGAACAGCTTCAAAAATTGATACCAAAACCTCAATAGTGACATTAATGTAAATTTTGACGTACCAAATTACTAAGTGTTATTTTTCTATTCGGCGACTCCATCCCGAATTTCAGCCATTACCTCCCTTTGTGCCGAAAAACAAACCATTTAAGAATATCACTTGCATTAAACCATTATATTTCTTGCATTATTTAACCAAATAAACATAAATACACATTAGGAATTTACAACCCGCTAAATGTCATAATAGATAATAGATATATATATATATATATATATATATATATATATATATATATATATATATATATATATATATATATATATATATATATATATATATATATATACAGTGTGTCCAAAACTGGATGGGTATGTATTGCTATCTCCGTTATTATTAGAGATAGGGAGACGGTTAAATTAGCAGGGTTTTGTAGAATTTCATGCTCGTTCCAAATGTGACTTTTATTTTGCCCTGACTCTTTTCGTTTTCCAGTTATTTTGAAAAAAACAAAATTTGTCGATTTCTTTTTTCTTCAATATCTAAGTAGGCGTGGATCTGACATGTCTAAGACTTGCATATTATCACGACACTTTTTACAGAGTAATCTTTTTGTGCTATTCTCAACTTTGGAGTGTCATTTGTTTTTGAGCTAGAGGTATCAACGTTTGTTTTTATTATGGCAGCCATATTGGATTTTTTGCTCATGTGATAGCCTGTGAAAAGAGCTTTCCAATGATGTACAACATGCTTGAGAAATCTTGTAATTGCACTGACAATTTTGAGAAAACCCGTTTTGAGGATAGTAGGCTATGAAATCCAATACCAGAAAACAAATGACAAAAAAAGTGTTCAAAAAGCAGTAGGCCATGGAGTCTAACAATAGACTTCTACTTTTAACATAATTTTCCATAATGATTCACGATAAAAAAATATTGTAATTTAATTTACAATACTTAATTAGCTAATAATGCTAGGTAATATTATGTGAAACAGTTTAATAACGAAACCCGGCAATAACAAATAGAAACTAAACTCCACAAAACAACACAATTAGAAACGGAACTCAACAAATAATAAAATAGAAACTTAAAAATACCGTAAATAGAAAATTGTTCAATATGTTCACCGTTTTGTTTAATGCACTTTATACACCTTTTTGAAACATGCCTGCAAACTATGATGAAGGTGTTTTGGTTAATATGATTTATAGCTTCTGTGATTCTGTTTCGTAATTCATTGATATTTTGTGGTGGATCGAATTTATACACATCATTCTGCAGAGTACCCCAAAAATAAAAATCCATGGGTGTTATATCAGGACTTCGAGCACACCAATGAACCGGCCCATTGTTACACATGACACGATTATTAAAATTTTGGTACGAAAATTCTTTGACGATCCTAGCATTGTAAGCTGGAAAACCGTCTTGTTGGTACCAAATCTCGTCGAAATTATCATGAACTCTTCTAATTGTTGGTAAGATATCATTTCTCAATACATTAATATACCTTTCCTCAGTTAAATTATTTTCAAAAAAGAACGGACCAACAATGAAGTTACCTGAATTTTTTAAAAATTAACTCCCTAATCTACAAATAAAAATAACAGTTTTTTACCTAATAAGCCGCACCAAACATTAATACCAAATCTGTCTTGCAATCGTCTTTCTTCCTTTAGATGGCGATTTTCATTTGCCCAATAATGCCTATTATGGCGATTATACACACCACAAATTGTAAATCTGGATTCATCAGTCCATACTCTTTTCAAATGAAATTTTTCATCTTGCTGACATTGTACTTGATACCATCTGCAGAATTGAAGTCGCTTAGGGTAATCGTCAACATTTAAGCCTTGTATGATTGTAGGTTTGTATGGATGGTAAGGACTTTGTTTTAATACATGGTGTACCATACTTTTTAGAACGTCAATTTGTTCACCATAAAACCGAACAGACTGTGGAGGGTTTTCGTTTGAAACCTGTAAGACGGTATTATTTCTTTCTTCATTTATAGGTATTGGTAGGTTCTTTGCGTGGAAGCTACCGTCGTTCAATAGATTGGTCACTACCCTGCGAAATTTGTGCCACAATAGACCTTATGTTCGCAGTAGAGGGACCTGTATGACTCACTCACAATCAAACCTAACCTAACCATCCTGTGAAATATTTTGGTATTTGGTTGTCGTCTTTCTGGGTAGTTGTTTTGATATGAATTTGCAGCTGCCTCAGTATTTCAGTTAGAACAAATATAACATTCCAACATGTCAAAATATTCTTCATTACTGAACATATTGTTGAATAATGTTTAAAATAAACACGAAACAAACTATTTAGTATACAATTTTAAGCAACGTGTTAAATACACCTCAAATTGTTCAGATAACTAGGAATGACAGTATTCTTAATTGTCGCGGTAGTGTTATATCCACAGCAACCTTTCTTCTGTTGTTTCACGTTTAAAAATCAAACAATTTTCAAATGCGTCTTTGTGAATCATTATTCTGCTTTTTATTGAGCTGTCTTAGTAAATTTAGTTATTTACTAGGTTTACCTATTTAATTAAATTATAACCATTTTTTAGGATAATGTTATAATGTAAAATATCATTTGTAATAATGGGCCGATTCATTGGTGTGCTCAAAGTTTCTTTTTTTTTATTGTGAATCATTACGGAAAGTTATGTTAAAAGTGGAAGTCAATTGTTAGACTCCATGGCCTACTGCTTTTTGAACACTTTTTTTGTCATTTGTTTTCTGGTATTGGATTTCATAGCCTACTATCCTCAAAACGGTTTTTCTCAAAATTGTCAGTGAAATTACTAGTTTTCTCAAGCATGTTGTACATCATTGGAAAGCTCTTTTCGCAGGCTATCACATGAGTAAAAAATCCAATATGGCTGCCATAATAAAAACAAACGTTGATACCTTTAGCTCAAAAACAAATGACACTCCAAAGTTGAGAATAGCACGAAAAGATTACTCTGTAAAAAGTGTCGTGATAATGTGCAAGTCTTAGACATGTCAGATCAACGTCTACTTAGATATTGAAGAAAAAAGAAATCGACAAATTTTGTTTTTTCAAAATAACTCGAAAATGAAAAGAGGCAGGCAAAATACAAGTCATATATTGCTAATTTAACCCTCTTCATATC